>CM075028.1:451484-487735 GCA_037576675.1 Pangasius sanitwongsei
ACACAGACCTGACACAGTCCTGACACAGACCTTACACTGACCTGACACAGACCTGACACAGACCTGACACAGTCCTGACACGGACCTGACACGGACCTGACACGGTCCTGACACAGACCTGACACAGTCCTGACACAGTCCTGACACAGACCTGACACAGTCCTGACACAGACCTGACACAGACCTGACACAGTCCTGACACAGACCTGACACAGACCTGACACAGACCTGACACAGTCCTGACACAGACCTGACACAGTCCTACCTTTGACTGTTTTTTCTTAACAGAGTGATTGTGTTAATGTTTATACACACTAACAAACATTCTGTTCAAATTTGATTATAATTTTATTACTGTGCAACAACATTTTGCGTATTTTCACTCCTTTGAAGTGGAGTTACAATTTTCTTTTCAGTTCTGAATCACAGTAAACACAACTTGACAGACACACCAGGTCAAACCTGGGGGACAGAATTGTGTAAATTTGATTTTATGAACACTAAACATCACTAAAATGTGTGAACTGAAAAAAAAGTGTGTGTGTGTGTGTGTGTGTAAGATCTTAATGTCATTAATATAATGACATGCCGTAGTTAGTGAATGCCACATTAATCTCTACTTATGCCCAAAATATGCACAAATGTCAGGCAGCGTGTGTGTGTGTGTGTGTGTGAGTGTGTGTGTGTGTGTACATGTGTGTTCACAGTGTCTGTGTGTTTGCTTCTGACTGTTCTACCTGTTTAGCACTTCATTAAACATCTCCTTCAGTGAGACATGAAGACTCATGGGGCTTTCTCTGTCTATCTCTCCCTCTCTCTCCCTCTCTCCCTCTCCCTCTCTCCCTCTCTCCCTCTCTCTGTGCAACTGGAGTAATTAACCCATCTCTCTCTGGGGTCTAATTAGGAAGGAGAATCTCCTGTTAAAACTGCATCTGGCAATTAGAAAAGACGTACGCTCCTCTCTCTCTCTCTCCCTCTCTCCCTCCCTCTCCCTCTCTCTCTCTCTCTCTCTCTTCATCTGTTCTGAAGTTTATTGACTTTATTTGATTTCTTTTCATCTAAACAAAATGCTCACTTAGCAACAATTAGACATTACATTACACATTTAAATATTTTCAGGAGTTTGTTGGTCAAATATGCGTATTATAAATAGGAACATCGATGCGTTTGTTTTTTTCAACCGTTCTCCTAAAAGCATGTTGAATTTATTTAAAATTAGAATGAACTCTGTGCTCCCGTTTGCGCTGAATAAAAACTGATGGACTCTTTCATGCGCGCACACACACACACACACACACACACACACACACACACAAAGGGACACACTGTTTGTAGGAAAATCTATATATATATCTCTCTATATATAATCTGTATAATAATCTAAAGAAGCTGGTTATGTTTATAATTACGGATGTATGAAAACGGTAAACCTAAACCCACTATCCCATGGGCACGACTGATACTCAAATAGTGTGTAGGGAGAATAATAAAGCCCTTTAGTCTAATGAAGGAGATAAGCGTGTCTCATTAGAGGGTTTGGCTGCTTAGATACAAACAGCAACAAACGTTATGAATTCTACCATCAACAGGGAACACCGGTAAATATTCCCATTTACTTTATTTCACTCGGGGGAAATTCCTAGTCATTGCTTCCCTTCTTTAATTTCACGTCATTATCAGTCTTAAACTTTAAACTCATAATACGTAAATTAAGCATTGCATTTTTAGAGTAGAATACATTCATACAGTAAAAAGCAGAGCTAATTCAGGTAGCTAAACTACCATAGCTTTGTATATACTATACTATACTCAGTTCTGATTGGTCAGAAGGTGTTGATTGAGTTCCCTAGAGCAGCAGCTCTGACCGTAGCGCAGCAGGTTTATATTAAGTACGTTATCGTTTCTATAGCAACAGCTCATTCACTCGTGCGGTGGAAAATCTGCATAAACAGAGGAGATGTTTATGTAACATTTGTGGAAGGAGTCTCCAGTGTCAGCGCTTTGTAACAGTCAGGGCTGAAGCCGTAACTTTACGTTTTGTGACTTCTTCGGCTCTTACGCTTCTTTCCGGTCTCTCGACACGACAAGCGGTGATTTTGTTATCTTAAGAGAAAAAAAGAGGGTGTTTACAGCTGCTATAACACAGCCTTAAATGTAACTATAAATGGCTAAAAAGTATCCGGTATAATATATAATGTGCTGTATAGGAGGAAATAAACACTTGGCGATGTGCTGTAATAGGAAAATATCAGTTTTAACAGTAACTCTGTTGTTGATTATTGGAATTGATTATTGGAATAAAATCATCTCCAGATGATTTTATTATTTTATTATGATTAAATTTGGGTTAAGGTTAGGCTAATTTGTGCATTTTATAACGACTGATATATTTTCCTTTTGTAATTCATGGAACAGCATGTATAATGTGTGTATCTGTGTTGCTGGCTGATTTGCACTGACTGAATCTGTTTACTTAATTTAGTTCATCCAATTAGCAAGTCAAGAGGGATTTAAAGACAGATTAAGAAGAGAGAGAGAGAGAGAAAGAGAAAGAGAGAGAGAGAGAGAGAGAGAGAGAGAGAGAGACTAGTCCCATCATCTGAAGTCTTTTAACAGGGAAACTTTAAACTGAGTGTGTACTGCTTCCATCAAACTCCCATGGCTCTGAAGTAAAAACCCCAGGGTTAATTTGTTGCCCCACATGGTTGCCATGGAAGCGGTGCTAGGGTAATAGCACATGAGCTGTGATGTGGACGCTGGGGATGCTATTATACCGCCAATATAGACGAAAACATCATTATCGTTTTCAAAATTAGAGGTTGTCTTATTAAGGTAAGTGGTGTTATCAGGAGTGGAATTGTAAATGTGATTTAAATTCTGTTATTCTGTTATCACACAATGAGTTCACTTAATTTAATTCAGTTGTATTTGTATTTGTATTTAATTCAACAGACATTTTATATACATACATACATACATATAGATGTTAGGGATGTAACCAAATGCAAACACTTTATTCAGAATGAACAGAGCTGAGCAGGAGGTGCAGTATTTATTTATTTATTTTTTTGAAGATGCTGATATTTGGCTCATCAGCTGTGCAACAAATATTAATTCTCATAAAGTCCTCATTCACAATGATGCTAGATGCTGCGTAATCGTATCTCAGTGCGCTCACTGCTCCATTTAGCGCCATAGAGTTATTATTGCACCTAGTGGTCAAACATGGGAACTGCAACACACAAGCTCTGATAAATAGAGGCCCATTGGGGTGGGAATCACGCTGCCCCATGCTCACTGTATAAACACTTCCAGCAGAGGAGAAGCAGCACAGGACAGGACGGTCTAAAAAATACTCCATAGCCACTAAGCTTGGACAGTGCAGTCAGTGTGTGTGACGTACAGAACCATTTCATAGTAAATGTAAGAAATATCATAAAGATTGAGAGAGGGAAAGAGGGATTATGGAGTGGATGCTTCCCCGCGCAAAGGCTGAGAAAAAGGAGAAAAGTGCATCCAGTTTTGAGATGTAAGCTGAGGTGGAGATTTTGCTGAAACCTGGCAACCCTGGTTAGTGATATTATCTGTTCAGGAAACACACCTGCTAACTATGATACGTTAAAAATCCACTAGATAATATATAGCGTATAGAATAAGTCAGGGGTGATAGAGTCTCCACTTCATTTTAATCGAAGCTGTGTCATCTGGACTACAAATTATAAAAGATTTCAGAATCGCTCTTTCGGAGAAAACCTCTCAAATGATGATGATGATGATGTGAACCCTTTAAATCAATCGCGTAACTTTATTCCACATGCTGCTAATTTCGTTCTCTTCTCTAACGTAGTGGAAAACCCAAAGGAAATAAATGCTGAGTAAGAGAAAGTGATGTGTGGCGAGACCTCGGGATGAATTATTCCCGTCAGCCTCGAGCCAAACCAAATCCGCAGCTAGCACGCGCCGCCAGATGCTAACCGAGAGCGGCTAGCTTTCAGATTCTGTTGCTTTTCCCACTTTTACCGTCGATTTGAAATCACCATCAGGGCAAACCGCATGTCATGAAATAGCACTTTGTTGCCTGCTGCCCAGCGATGTTTGTGTAAAAATGTGTTCAGAGCTCCTCATGATGAAAAGGATGTTAAAGGAAAAGTAAAAGCACAACTACTAAAACTGGCTACTGGATACCACAGTAATTTCTCAGCGATTACAATTATTTATTTATTTATTTATTTATTAAAGAACACATACATTTTATCCATTTATAGTTATATTTCATGTTGTAAGTTCCTGTTGTCGCTTACGTTATAGCAGCTATAAACAGTCGTTCCCTCTGCAGCCGCTCTTTATTCTCTCTTGATAAGATTTTTTTTTTAAAAAACGCAGCTTGTCATGTTACCGCAGAGAAGCGCAAACCCGTCTGTCCCGAAGAATCCGGAAAACTTACAGCTCTACCCCTGGCACTGGAGACTCCTTCCGTAAATGTTACATAAACACGTTTCGCCTCACAGAAAGCTTCACTTTCATCCGTGTATTATTAGCAGAGCGTCCGCCGTGTGCGAGCCCCTGTGAATGCGCCGTCACTATAGAAACGAGAAAGCGTCACGTACGACGAGCGCGTTGATATAAACCTGCGCTACTGTCCGAGCTGCTGTTCTAGAAAACTAATCAACACCTTCTGACCAATCAGAGCCCAGAATTCGACTGCTCTGTGGTGGAAAACTGTGTGGAAGTGTATTTGGTACACATAGTTTGATGATTCCATCTCTCTCTCTCTCTCACACACACACACACACACACACACACACACACGGTGCATCTGTTAGTAGTGTGTCCTGCTGAGTTATTGGCTCAGCACAGCTCCATGTGGCATATGTGCTTCAGAATTGTCTACGATGCCATCTACCTCCAATTAGCCTCGAGTCCACACACAAACACATTTCTAATATTTACAATATCCTCACACACACACGCACACACACACACACACGCACACGCGCACACACACACACGCACACACACACACGCTCGTGTCTTCATCATTAACTCTGTAATCCTCCGATTTCTGAGGATCATGTTGACGTGCTCATTGTCTTAATGTTCGTTTTTTTATGATTATTATTGTTAGTTCTGGTCTTTGGCATGCTGTAGCGTTGTTGTGACTAATTAAAAGAATTACGCAGCAAAGCAATTAACAACTAATGACTGACTCTCAGCGTGACTGCACCCTCATTATAAACATGTTTAAGCAGGTGTAGTCACAATAATGACACGAACCTGCCACAGTTACAACCACTGAAAGGTCTGAAATAATTAAATACAGACGAATGACATCAAAAAGAAAAATATTCTCTTAATATCACGGTAATATTACGTTCTATACAACTGCTGCTTCACCCACAGATTTCTACAAATCACCTTCTGCATTTTTCTCCCGAGTCATTTTTTAATGAATCGTTATGACGCCACGTTTCAGATTGTTATGTTCGGAGTTATTTTTAACGTTTTTTTTTCTTTGTGTCATTTTCTCATTTCAGATTTTCTTTTTCACCCTTTCACTATGACGTGACATTTCTTATGACATGACGTTTTTTTCCGAGGCACTTACTTTCTTTCTTTTTAATGCTTTTCTTCTTTGAGTCATTATGACATCACATTTCTGGTTTTTTAAAAAATTCGGAATCATTATGACATCACATTTCTGATTTTTTAAAAAATTCAGAATCATTATGACATCACATTTCAGATTTTTAAAAAAAATTCAGAATCATTATGACATCACATTTCTGATTTTTAAAAAAATTCAGAATCATTATGACATCACATTTCTGATTTTTAAAAAAATTCAGAATCATTATGACATCACATTTCAGATTTTTAAAAAAAATTCAGAATCATTATGACATCACATTTCTGATTTTTAAAAAAATTCAGAATCATTATGACATCACATTTCTGATTTTTTAAAAAATTCAGAATCATTATGACATCACATTTCAGTTTTTTAAAAAAAATTCAGAATCATTATGACATCACATTTCAGATTTTTAAAAAAATTCAGAATCATTATGACATCACATTTCAGATTTTTTTAAAATTCCAAATCATGATGACATCACATTTCTGATTTTTTTAAAAATTCAGAATCATTATGACATCACATTTCTGATTTTTAAAAAAATTCAGAATCATTATGACATCACATTTCCGATTTTTTTTAAATTCCAAATCATGATGACATCACATTTCCGATTTTTTTTAAAATTCAGAATCATTATGACATCACATTTCATTTTTTTTAAAAATTCGGTATCATGATGACATCACATTTCATTTTTAAAAAAAATTCAGAATCACTATGACATCACGTTTCATTTTTTTTTTGTTTTTTTTTTGAGTCATTATACTCATCACATTTCAATAATTTTTTTTTTTCCAGAGTCATTTTTCGGTGTTTATTCTTTAGGTCATTATCACATTTTAGATGTTCTTTTTCCGAGTCGTTATGACATCACAGATCAAGTAAAGTAATTGCACCCCATTGATTCCATTCCTCCTAATGACATCATATCGCTCGGAGCCGCGTGCTACGTTAAGCTAAGCAATTACCTCCCGCTTGATTTTTAACGTCCCTCTTTTTTCACCCTCACGCTTCTCTCATTGACTCTAATGACCTCGGGGCTTTGCTGGTTCTCTTTTCCAATCAGAACACTTTCGCTCCTTTCTTCCCTCCCTCCATTTCCTCCCAACGCACACACACACACACACACACACACACACACACACACACACACACACACGCATTTCATCTCCCTTTTTTTCCTCTTTCACTCCTCCAATCTTTAACCCTACTCCCTTCTCTCCTCACTTGTCTCATTCTCTCCCTCACACTCCCTCTCCCTCTTTCCTTTTTATCATTAATTATTAGTCACTCTTTCTCCATGGAGCCAAGCTGATGACAGCTAATTAAGTATTGGCTGGTGCCAAGCCTTCTCGCTCTCTCTCCCCTACCCCTCCTCCCTCTTTCTCTCCCTCTCTCTTTCTCTCCATCTCTCTCTCCTTTCTCCCTTTCTTCCTCTCTTCCCTTATTCTCTTTTTTTTTATTTTTCAGTCTCACATTTTTTTCCTTTTTCCTCCTGCTCTTTGTTTAAGATGAATACTCTCTCTCTCTCTCTCTCTCTCTCTCTTATGGTTAATTACATCTTTTAATACACTCGTTCACAGCTGTAGGCGTTGTCAGAGAATTTCATATTAGCCCGCATTAACAGCAGTGTGTGTCATGCTATCATACCGATTTGTCACGCTAACAATATAACGCCACTCGTCAAATGAACTCCGCGAACGCCGTCCACGTGTTTGCGCTCGCAGGACTCCGGAACAGCTCGTAATTGTTTTCGTGCTAGCTCGTAAAAGCGGCCATTACACGTAAATGTCATTAGCATTGATCATGCTTTTAGAAAGGCTGCGTGGATGTTGCTATAGGATGCGCTTCCTGGTGCAGTTTCTTCTGATATCGGTGAGACGCTCAGAGGAGTTTAGAGCCGAAACTGTTTTAGAGATCGAATTTGGAAAATGAAACTGGAAAAAACATTAAATAAATTAAAATAACAGCGTGTCACATTAAGAGCAAACCAGGCATGTGTACGGAAAAGCCAGCTGAGCAAACAAAACAGAGGCCCAGGCCTTTTTTTCTCGCTTCGTTTGTTTCTGAAGGAAGATACAAAAATAATCCCTAAGTGAGAAAAAAAAATCAACTCGAAATATCAGGAATTATTGAAAATATGAGTTCTTCCGTTACAGAAGATCCACACAAACCTGACATGCGGCTACTCACACGACTCGTGTTGTTTTTTTTTTAAAAACATATCGAATGTTCGAATTTCACATTTTTCATATTTAGGAAATGTGTTTTTATTTCCACGTCGGATTTATTCACACGTTATTCTTTTATTTTCCCTTTTTTTTTAAAAACAAGATCATTTTTAACGCGTATTTATTTGCATGATTCGTCTGATGTGTTTACATGTGGTTTATTTATTTGCAAATGTTTTTACAAGATTCGGTTGACACTTGATTATTTTTTTTTTAAACATGAATTTTTAAATCCAGGTCATTTTTAACACGAATTTTTTTTAAAACGTGATGCGTTTATTCGCGTCATTTATTTACGCATATGATTTTCACACACAACTGATTTTTTTTTTTCTTTTTTTTTTTTCACAACTGAATTTTTTTAGCAACCGGTTCATGTTTGGTTATTGTTTATCGCATCTTATTCACTTGATGTCACGTGTTTACCTCAGTGCATAACTATTTAAATGCGATAAATGCGATATCACTCTTCGAAGTGGACGTGGTTCTTGTGTAAACGTTAACACGCGTACAGAGCAGCTTTGTAAGAGACTTGAATTGAATACAAACACGTCTGATTGAATTTTGTGAAAGCGAATAGTTCGGAGGATGAGCGTGACACGGCTTTATTACATTAGTTTGCTTGCTAAGGCTTAGCCAACACCGAACCAGCCGAGTGGAGAACAGAATAAAATTATCGGCACCCCACGAAGCCAGACAAATCGAGTAAAGTAATGCTTTAAGTGTAAGTGTAAGTGTGTGTGTGTGTGTAAGAGAGAAAAAAGAGAAATGTTTCCCTGGCCCTTTGAAAAATCACACTTCTTGCTTGGTACTAATTGCTGGCTGTAACAGGAGCTGGTCGGTGCATATGTTTTTTTTTTTCCTCATGTGTGAGAGGGCTTCTTCACTGGACCCTAAACCAATGTGTTGAAGCGTGGTAAAGTCACACCTACTACAAATACCATTAACACCTTCCGTTGTTCATTAAAAGTGTGACAGAGGAAGTGAGAGTAAGCTACAGAGGGAGAGAGAGAGAGAGGGAGAGGGAGAGAGAGGGAGAGGGAGAGGCCTCCAGTCTGCTCACAAAAACTCTCACATTCTCATTTCTGTCTTTTGTGTTCACGTCATTCCGTCGCTCCTGCTCGGTTTTCCAGTTCCTACTGACGCTCGTGAGGTCCGTATGAGTGCCTTCTGGTCTGGATAAAAATACTCATGTTGACATCATTCCCATAGATTTACACGGGAACGTTATATCTGTCAGTTCTGTTGACGGAATGGAAAAGTTAGCGCTGTTCCGAGGTTCTGGATCACTTTCGGAAAAACGTCAATGGCTTCATTATGTTCTAGCCGCGAATAAAACATCAGTCTGTCGTCTCGTTGGGTGTCATTGACCACAAGATGGCAGGTTCTTTTCTGTGTGTGTGTGTGTGTGTGTGTGTGGGGAATGTTTTTATATCTTAGTGAGGACTAAGAAGAGGAATATCTGTCAGTTTGAACTGAGCTAAAGTTTAGCTAAAGATTTAAGCGTAGCATAGCATTAATGATCTGTGTTAAGAATGATCTCCATGGTTCTCACACAGATAGTATGACAAATGCGCAAATGCGCGTGTGTGTGTGTGTGTGTGTGTGTGTGTGTGTGTGTGGGTGTGTGTGTGTGTCTTTTTCATCACCCACTGATGTCCAGCTGCTCCTGTCAACACGCCCTTACAGCATGTAACTTACCACATACTCACTGTCTCCCCCCTCTTCACACACACACACACACACACACACACACACACACATGTCACGAGACAATGAGTAGGGTGAGGGATTCATGAACTGTGACACCCCCTTAATTAACATCCTCACAGTTGCAAGCTGCTCCCACTCAGACAGCAAGACAGACGAAGAGACTGACCAGGGTGTGTGTGTGTGTGTGTGTGTGTGTGTGTGTGTGTGGCATGCTAGGGGTGTGTGTAGTCATATCTTGCTGTGATGTGTTTGCTGTTGGGACATGTTTAACATGCCCAGAGGCAATCAATTCCCCTTTAACCACACACACACACACACACAAATACACACACACACACACACACAGACTCAAGTCTCTGAGCTCCTTATAATAACCTCTGGGGTTGAATCGCTGATTAGGAATTAGAGAAACGCCCCGTGTGTCTGGGCGGCGTCACGGTGCCGTAACGTGACCTGAGCTCCGTGTGGAGTTTCACGTGTCCTCCTGTTGTTCTGTATCGGTTCCTCCGGGTTCTCTGGTTTCCTCCCAGAAAGACACGTGACCATGACTAGGATGGTATTATCACCAGAGTCGTGCGAGTTATTACCCGTTCTTTTATCGCCTTCCGGATAAACAGGGCGATGTGGAACGCTGGAGGAAGAAGAAGAAGAAGAAGAAGAAGAAGGGAGGGGAGGCCAAAGTTTGAACTGTTTGAACCTGTTTGTAGTACATAATATAACAAAATGAGAAAAACGATTCTACTGAAATATTTGTTGTGTGTGTTGTGTGTGTGTGTGTGTGTGTGTGTGAAATGAGTATAAATAAAATCTCAGCTGAACTGCGGGATTCTGTCGTTTGACTTGCTGATGGTTTCGTGTGGAAGCGATCTCGGTTTCTGAAAGCGAGTGGCCTTCACATCTCGGGCCATTACAGCGCAGCCACCGCTGAGAGCCGCAGCTCAGAGCGTCAATTTGGCGAAAGAAAAACCCGGCGCCCAAATGGGGGTCGCGGCCTCCGGTGCGAGGCGCTTCCCTTCACACTACGCGGGATTGAAAAATCTATTTTACTGAAATGAGAGGAGCGTGGAGTGGAGGAAGGAGCTGGCGGAGGGTAGGCGGAGGTAAAGCGAGGGGTTTTTTAACGGCAAGACCTGCTAGGACGGGATGGATTTCGGAAAGACGATCTGAAAATGAAATTAAAGCAAAACTCCATCAGCATCCATTAAATCTGTTTATATGGAAATGCTTGTGATGCGTTTAGCTGATTTATTTATTTTATTTTTGATCAGAGCTGTATTTTCCTTATTCCTGCGAGAAGTTTGCGCGTGTCGGGTGTCGTGATGACGTCACAGCGCGACATCCAGCATCACATTAATGAGAAAGACTCAAAGTCCCAGAATGCAACGCAGCCGTACGACTCGGCTAGTTAGCGATGTACGAGATCAGTGCGAGAGCTGCACTAAAGTGCCGCTGCACTAAATGTCTAGAACGTGTGAAGGGTCTGAAAACCGCACGTGGAGATTTCCCGCGTGACTTTTCCGTGATGGCTCAGATATTATTCCCAAATCTTCCCAATTATTCCCAAATGTTCCTAAAAGTAGGTGAGACATAAAGAGCCTCTGAGATAAAGAGCTGATTAATTAAAAATTTATACATTTTACATCGCGTACATTTTTGCCTGTTCAATCTCTAAATTAAATCTTTTTCATCAAGCGTAAAAATATACATCTAATTCTATTATAAATATATTTATTTCATTATATGAAATTTATTCCTTGGATTTTTTTTTTAAAACTAACCTCATAACTATGTGATGTGTGAACTAAAGTTGAACTTTATTTGCCAAAGCATGGGTTTAACATGCGTCTGTGATACTAATGGCCCAGATCAGTGTGTGTGTGTGTGTGTGTGTGTGTGTGAGTGTGTGTGTGTGTGTGTGTGTGTGCGCTCTGGAGCCACAAGAGGTGGTGTTTCTAGGCTCCTGTGGAGTGAGCTTTCGGAAGTTTACGGCCCAGGATGGGAAAAACACATTTACTGCTTAAGCAGGAAACACACACACACACACACACATATATACACCCAGGACACACACATTTCACCAATAGATTGTGTTATATATGATTATACAGGTATATGTACGTGTGTGTGTGTGTGTGTGTGTGTGTGTGAGAGAGAGCAGGATGATCATCTTAAGCAGTTTATCCTAGTCGAGGGTCCGGATCCAGAGTCTATCCCAGGAATACTGTGTGTGAGGCGGGAATTCACCCTGGATGGACTGCCGTGTGTCGCAGGGCACCATGCACACACACACACACACACACACACCTTCACACTGTTTCACACCTAGGTGTAATTTATCACTAATCCTCCTACTGAAAGGTTTTTGGGAGGTCGGAGGAAAACTCAGGAACCTGAAGGAATCCCACACGGACCTGAGGTCCGGATCGAAATCAGAACCACTGAAGATCCAAATAACTCCTAAATTTCTCAATTATTCATGTGTCGCTTTAATAAATGTTACTATTATTATTATTATTATTATTAGTGAAGTGAAAACCCTCTCAGTTAGGAGAGCGAGGAACGTAAGGGAATGTACCGGAATTCTGATATACACTACTTTATCCGGAATGAACAGATGATGCGTTCTAGACAAATACAGACAGCGCGATTGTGTTAAAAGTAAAAAAAATCAACGTAATTATTTAGGAAAAAAAGCCTGAAAGCTTCATGACGCTAGTTAGTCAGGAGACAGTGGCTATGACGCAGTGATGTTAAAGGTGAGACGTGTGGAAGTGTCTGTGGGTCAAAACAGGAAGTACGGAAGCGTACACGCGAGAGGATGGAGTTAATGTGGGAAAAAAACGCACTCTGAGGAAGGAAGGGGGGGGAAGTCACACTCGTTTTCTTCCCTCATTTATTTCAAGGGGGAGGAGAAGAAAAGAGAGAGTGATTGATTAGTCAGAGCTGTCAGACTCTCAGCCAAGTGGAACTTGCAAATCTCCGCTCTGTGTGTGTGAGTGTGTGTGTGTGAGTGTGTGTGTGTGAGTGTGTGTGTGTGTGTTTTTGTTAGCGTGAGCATCTGTCTGTGCTCTTGATCGTGTAATCCATGAAAAATCGTCTCTTCCTCTTCCGCTCATGATCAAAGCACAGGTTGTCACCGTGTATGTATACCCTGACCTCATGAAACACACACACACACGCACACACACACACACACACACGCACGCACACACACACACACACACACACACACACAGAGCTCAGTCTTTCGCTCACACACCTTTACACATCTTAAACTCTTTTTTAAAAACTTTTCATTCATTCTAAACCTAATTAACTATTAATTATTATGAGATGTTAATAAAAGTGTTATAATAATCATAATTAAACTGTTATAATGCGCTAATAACTCGACTTTGTGTCTTTACTTTCATTAAATATACAGAATTTAGTGACAAATCACACTTTACACACTTCACGTTTTTCACGTGTAGTTCATGTGTTTACTTTTCCACGTGTGATTTGTTTTTACACAATTTGTGTATTTTTTTCTTTTCTTTTTTTTTTTTTTACAAATGATTCATTAATACAAACATATGATTTTTCAGTTATTCATTTATTTCCATGTGATATTTTTTTTACACGTCTTCTTTACTTTCGTGTGATTTTTACAGATTTGTTTAATTCCACATGCTGTTTATTTGAAACCGCGTGTGTAATTTGAGGAAAAGGCCATGAAACACCACAGCAGCGATTAGCTTCAGCGATTAGCATCAGCGATTAGCATCAGCGATTAGCTTCAGCGATTAGCTTCAGCGATTAGCTTCAGCGATTAGCTTGGACTCGTTCTCGTTTGGCTGTAAATGTGTAAATGTAATTTTTTAACACACACACACACACACACACGAGCTTTACACTCGAACACACTCACTTTTTTTTCTTCCTGGTATATTTCTCCTTTTACCTTTTATTTATCTTCTTTTATCTGTGTATCTGTAAATTATTCTCAGACAAAAAATGATTGTTTGAGAAGAAAAAAAAAAAAGGACCTTCATGTTTTTTCTTCCTCCGGCTCTCGGCTTTACCTTCGTTTCCTTTACCTTTATCGTTACTCTGCTTAAAAACTATTAGCGTGTGGCGCTGAGGTCACTGGAGACACGTGTTTAGCGCGTTTAGCGTGTTTAGCGTGGCTAGCGTGGTTAGCATGTGTAGCGTGTGTGGGCGTCTGAAATGGACACTGGGATCCTCCTTCACACTCGGCTCGGCTCCGGGATGAGACCTGACCTCTGGAGCCTGGGTGGCATCGCAAAGGTCAGGGGTCAAAAGAAGCAGGAAAAAGAGGAAAAAAAAGGGTGTTTGGAGCGTTAAAGTGGCGACGTTTGGCATCTGGATTTGTCCTCACGGATCTCACAGAGCTCACCGAGGTGTTTGGATATCTGCAGTTCCGATCACAGGTTCTCCTCAGGGTTCCCCATTAGATCCCTTCATTAAGAAGAGCGATTGCTTCATTAACCGTGCTCGAAAATCCAGCTGGAGGCAGAGAATTCACGAGATACACACATTCCATAAACACACATCTGTTTTAAACATTTCAAACTAATAATAAATGCGTTTTCATTTCTGATTAAGTCTCCAGAAATTTCGCTTTCAATTTCAGAAGAAAAAAAAAACAAAAAAAAAAAAACAGTAATAGCCTACATCTTTTCTATTAGTCTTTAATTTACTCAGCGATCTTAATGTAATGCACATAAACGCTTCGTACATGCTGAAACACACACACACACACTCACACACACTCACACACACACACACACACACACTCACACACACACATGTTATTACATACACGTCTTTTTTTTCCTCCACTCTACCTACCTCGTGCTCTCGGAGAACGTGTGACAAATGTACGAGGTTTCAATTAAAAAAAAAAAAAAAAAAAGCAATTAGAGTGACAGAATTAAAGCCCACTAATTACTCCCCCTCCCAGAGAAGAGCCGTGATTAATTATGCACTTTTAATTTGCGTTCCATGTGGAACTAATTGACATGAATTGGGTTGAATTATTTGAGGGGGTGGCGGGCGTTTTTTTTTTTGTTGTTGTTGTTTTTTTTGTTTTTTTTTACGTTACATCCGACAAAAATTTCGAATCTCTGTTTTTTTTTTTTTTCCTGTGGTGAAGTGATGATGAAAAAGAAATAATTGAAAAAATGCAAAAAGAAAAATCAAAACATGCCTGATCGCAGGGCTGTGATTACGTCACACACAAGAGAAGAAGTTTGTCCCTTTTATTTCACTTTCTTTCGTTCTTTCTTTCGTTCTTTCTTTCTTTCTTCTGCAGCTGTTTCCAAGTTAGTTAAAGAGTCTAAACGTTCACGCTACACACACGTTCAGCACTGCGCTCTCCATGTGCTTCCTCCGCTCTTTCATCCCTTTCTATCCGCTGTGTACAGAGCGAGCGGGGGGCAGCGTGATTCCCGCCCCAGTGGGCCTCTATTTATTAACATATCGACAGAACATCGGCTTATTTCTGTCACACGGGGACCTTTTTAAAGAGAAGAGTAAAACGTTTGTTATTCCTCTAATAGTTTCGCATCCTGTGTAGAGAAAATAAAAGTCTTCCATTTAAAGACATCTGTCGCTCCATTCGTCTCTTGTTTGAGTCGCGTTCATGCTCACCTCCGGTTTCAGTATTTTTATATTTCAGTAAATTTCTTGTTTGGACGCCATTCTCATTCCCTCACGAGCTTTTTTTTTTTTTTAAATGATTCAATCTTTTTCCGAAACGATTCATTTACAAAATGATTCGTGATTCATCCTACAGGACAAGGTTTTACGTGCTCACGTGTGTTTCATTCAGAGCACAACAGGTAGAAAAGCACTTCAACAATCGCATATCGTTCACGTGATCATGTGACTTTTGAGACGACGCCCGAGCGAGACGGCGTGCGCGCTGTTGGTTTCTGCCCTATGAGTGTGTGAGCGAGTGTGTTTACATGGCTGTGATTTTAATTTTGTTTAAAGGACAGCGTGACATTATTATGGACGCTCCGCTGAGAAAGAACGCGAGCTGTGAGCAGAAGAGAGAGACGGAGTTCCCTCAGAGGTCGCGGATCACGCTAGTGCGGTTAACCCGCCTTTTTTTTTTACTAATCATGTCGCGAAACATTGACGTCATTCTAAAGAGGACGTCCAACTTGTGATAAAAGTTCTGCTTCAGGAAGGCTTCAGGCGCCAGTGTGGGTTTTGTCTGGTGTTACGGAGACGCAGAGGGAGCGTTTGTAGTTTTGAATAAACAGAAATCATAATTTTTTAAATCTGATTTTTGTTTTTTTGGGTCCAGTGTGCTGAAAAATATGTAAAGTATGTAAAATATATATCGGCTAAGGAACAAAACACAACCAGACGCTTGCATGTTAAACCTTTTTAAAGGTTTATATATTTATAAAATCAATACCGCATACAAAAATGGGCAAAAATAACCCCAGACTCCTCCCCTCAGGGGTTAAACCAGAACTTTCGGATATAATTCACTGAAATAAAGGCCTCTGATGCTAAAACTCCAGCGGTGTCTGTGAGTTCTCTGTGTGAAGGTGTGCTGATGTTTGATTGATGACCGTTAATTACGCACATAATTAGAGCTGTAATTAAACATTTATCACACAATTGAGAGAGCGGAGCGGGACGGAGTAGAACTGAGGACAACAAAGTTCATGTGCGTTAGGGATTCATCGATACGTACACTGATACTGGCACTGATACTGGCACTGATACTGATACTGGTACTGGTACTGATGTTGGTACTGGTACTGATAGATCAGTGATGTCAGGGAAAGGTTTATTCTGTTTATCTTTCCCCGTTTTAAATAACAGCCATGACAGGCGCGCGTGTGCTCGTGCCCTTAGACTGCTAGACTGAACGTTAGCGAGGTGAATTTAAATGGAGTGCTACATGAGTTAGCTTGGACTGAGCGAAGAGCCGGTTTTCTTTCACTTCCGTACAGCTGGAAGCAACTAAGCAGCTAATATACAGACGTTAGTCGAATTCCCTGCAGTCTTACTCCTTTACAGAGTCAGTTACAGAGCCAAAACCTGCATGTGTGAAATCATCAACATTTAAACCTACTCAAAGCATTCAAGAGGAAAATGAAATATTTTTAACTGACGAAAACTCTCCGTCACTAGCTAGCTCGCTGAGCAGCGCGCTCGGAAAGGAAATACTCTGCTAACTCAGACAACGTTAGCTAAAATGTTAGCTAATGTTTAATAACCTGTTTGGAATGAACGCTAAGGAGAAAGTAGCAACAACAACAACAAAAAATAGCTTGACTAGCTAGCTAATTTAAGAAGCTAATTTACAAAACTTAACTAGCTAGCTAAATAACTAGCTAAATTACAAAACCTCACTAGCTGATTTAGCAAACTTAAAGTAGCTTAATGGACTTTTTTTAGCTTTGATGGTGAATTTTGGTGAATCGGTAACTCCAGCAAAAGACGGCGTCATACTAAGAAAATGTAATAGGAAAAAAATAGACAAAAAAACAAACAAAAAAAAATCTGTTGGTGTTTGAGATTCATAACGAGTCCTTTGAAGGACAAAATGAAAATGTAAGGAATTAAAAGTTCATTTTTTTCTCTTCAGTGATACTCAGGTAAAGTACAAATCTACCAAAAGAGTACTTAAGTACGGCGACGACGTACAAACAGTCGAAGAATCTCCACTCCTGCTGTTACATAACACTGAATAAATAACATTCTGTTTTACTCTTTATCTGTTTTTTTTACCGAGAATCCTGAATTGTCGGATCTGCTTTATGATCCGTGATGGAGCAGCCGAGGAGGAGAACAGGAGAGAGAGAGAGAGAGAGAGAGAGAGAGAGCGAGGGGAAAGAAAGACAGATGATTTACTACATTCCTGCTGCGGAGTTATGTGCCACACACACACACACACGCACACACACACACACACACACACACACACACGTACACACACACACACACACACACACCAAACCACACAAGGTAGTATGTGCACCAGCGTTAGCGAATACTAAAATCCAGTATAATACACAGCAGATATTTCACTGCTTCATTCTGCACTCTGATTGGTCAGAAGGTGTTGATTAGTTCTCTATAGCAGCAGCTCGGACAGTAGCGCAGGTTTATATTAATGCGCTCGCTCTGATGCGTCATCGTTTCTATAGCAACGGCACGTTCACAGGGCCTTAATGTAGGGACTTTAATCTCCACAGAAACAGATTTATTTGACGTGGTGAAGTTTCCTATGAGGAGAAATGTGCTTATGTAGCATTTACGGAAGGAGTCTCCAGTGTCAGCGCTTTGTACCAGTCAGAGGTGAAGCCGTAACTTTAAGTAACATGACAGTTTTTTTTAAAGGGCTGGCGGTGGAATGACTGTTTATAGCTGCTATAATGTTCCACAACATTAAACGTAACTCTAAACGGCTAAAAAAGCAAGTCGTTCATTTCCGGAAATAATTAAAAGCTGTAATGGTTGAATCGCTGAATTAAACACGTAGGGACGTTCATGGTGGAAACGGTGACTCCACTCCTTCACACCACCCTGTTGTTGATTGTTTTCCTGTAACAGCACGACTCCGTGTGTGTTGCTCCTTACTAAAGACCTCAGATTTGTTAAGGAGGAAGAGAAGCTTTTAAAATCGATGCAGTTTTACTAAAACGGAAAGAAAAACTCAGTGCGGTCCAAATGCGTTCGTGCTGCTTTAGCTGAACAGGACCTCAGGTGAAAGTTCGCCCTTTAAGACGAGGAGCGACGTTAAGATGAAGAGCGGCTCGGTGACAGATTTAAACCCGTTTCACGGTAATAAATAAAAGCCGCTGTCTTCCATCCAGTTCCCACGAGGAGAGCGTGGTATCATATCCACTCCCGAGGTGTACAAAACACGCTTCTGTCTTTTTCCCATCTCAACACCTTCCACACACTCACACGCCGCCACGATGGGAACCGTGAACCCGAGAGCCACTGAGGATGAGGATGATGAAGTTCAGGTGCTCACAGAAAACTCACGTTACGTTTCACGCATGTTTTACATTTAATGCATGTGGTTTATTTTTATCTGATTTGATTTGGTTTTTTTTTTGTCTGTTTTTTTTCACTTGATTCTTTATTTTCATTTTTTTATTGTCTGTTTTTTTCATACGATTCTTTATTTTCATTTTTTTATTGTCTGTTTTTTTTCACACGATTCTTTATTTTCATTTTTTTATTGTCTGTTTTTTTCACATGATTCTTTATTTTCATTTTTTTTGTCTGTTTTTTTTCACATGATTCTTTATTTTCATTTTTTTATTGTCTGTTTTTTAATTTGTTATTATTATTTTTTCATGATTACTTTCATTGTTTTCACACATCAGTTTTTTTAAGATTCATTCATTTTCACTTGTAATTTTTTTAACACGATTCATTTATGTCGATTTTTTATAGGATTCACTTATTTTCACATGTGATTCTTAAACAATTCATTTGTTTTTGCCTGTAATTTTGAAATGATTCAGGAATCTTCACAAGTGATTCTTCCACATGATTCATTTATTTTCTCAAGCACAAGTGTTTTTATTTTCATTGTCATCTTCTTTCACATGATTCCTTCATTTTTTTCACTTCTGATTCTTACAGATGATTCATTTATTTCTGGTGTGGTGCTCCAGTTCAACAGTTTGGAGAAGAAGCACATACGGGTGTGATGGTCCGGGGTGCACATACTTTTGGCCCCGTGGTGTATACTGTATAACATGGTGATACACACGTTTATGTGTTTTTTGCATGACCACGTGTAGAATAGTGTTGTAGAAAAGAAAGAAAGCATCCCCCTTGTTTAGCTAATCCATTGTTTAATGTACAGAATTCCGAATTCTTGTCCTCCTCCTGTCCTCCCCGTGTTCTCCTCGGCTGCATGTGCTGAGCGGAAAAGAAAGCGTGGAGTGCGTTGCTCCACATGTCGGGCGTGCGTGTCCGTATCACTGACAGCCAGGCGAGGTTATGAAAACAGTCATTCTTCCCGTCATCGCTCCATAGCCGGTGATTTAGCGGCAGGCCGGCCCTGCGCTGCAATAAAACACCGTCCGGCCGTTTGCAGTGCACTGGTGGATATCAGTCAGCACGGGGGGGTCACCTCCTGGCACCGGCCCACCTCACCTGCTACTGTGTTTTACCAACCGAGCTTGAACACACACACACACACACACACACACACACACACACACACACCAGGCCCGCTGGACCTCCCTTACAGCATGAATTAGAGGAATTAGAGGCTGTGAAATAGATCGTTACTGTGCTCCTTTTTCACTCGGCGTGTAACGAGTAAAAAATAAGTCGAGGTTCCGTTCACCTGCGTTTTCTGTTGTTGTTGTTGTTGTTGTTGTTGTCTTGGGTTTTTTATTTTTTTAGATTTTAAGTCTGTTAAGTCTATTTTAACTATTATATGTAGTATAACATTATATTATATATTATAATCATCATAAAAGACATTTTAGATAGAGAATATATACTTTATATTATCGTTTCCTTTATTTATTTATATATATATATATTTTTTTTAAATGCAGCTCAAACTGCGAAGTTAGAAAAAGAGAGAGAGAGAGAGAGAGAGAGAGAGAGAGAGAGAGAGGAATACCAAAACAAGATGGAGCCAAAAAAAGTAAAATAGACAAATGGGCAAAAATAAAAATAATAATAAGAAGAAGAATAATATATAATATAATATATATATATATATATATATATATATATAATATTAATAAATAATAATATAAAAAAATATATAAAAGTATTGTTAAAAGTGGCATGCCAGTAAAAGCTAGTTAAATGGATAAAATATTTTAAATGTATTTTTATTTTTTTATTTTTTTATTCATTTATTTTGCAAATAAGGGCATATCTGTCATAAGTGTCTCAGTAATAAATAAGCATATTTAGCTGATGTTTGTTTGTCATTTTATTGCTCTTAAACAAGATTAAAAGTTTGACCCTAAATTCATCTATTCATAAAATTCTGAACGCGGCCCTTATGCACGGTCATTAGCATGAAATTAGTAAACTAACTCTCAGCTAACGGCTACGCAGCTTATCCCTGGACTTCTAGCATAAGCCGAAGTTTTCCGGTTTTCAAGCCGAAGGTGGCTCTGACAGCAGGATTAGTGAAAAACTCTAAACTAAATCATTGCCTGTCATTTATTAGTCATCGTGTAGACATCAGTGTCCCTGTCATTTTTATTTTGGTGGCTAATTAAGCTCCCGGTTCACAGGCAGAGCGGAGACGTCTGACACCCGGGCGAAGACGGCGAGATGCGTGGAGAAGCGAAACGCAGGACAGGGGAGCTGACAGGAACAGGTGCTCCAAATGCACACGGAATGAAGCCTCTGTCTCGGATATGAGCTGATCGCATGTTCCATGACCTCGAAATTTATCAAATGGAAACATCATTGAAAGTTTCTATGAAGTTCTTCCACTTCTTTCATCCAAAGACACTGGAGGCTTTTGTTCTCTAAAAAAAAAAAAAAAAAAAAGTCAACGTGACTGTAATTTACCTTTAGTTGGGCATTTTCACTTAGTCACAGTGATTACGCTTCAAAAATATTCAGGCTTATCCCCGTCCCCGAAAACGCATGGTCTCCGTGACAGATTGTAGTGAAAGAAAAACTGCACACTTACCCAGCTGTGAATTTGTTTTAACTGGAGAGCATGTGATAGCCGGCTAGTGGCTAACTCGCTCTGTTTCAGTGTATCTTTGTGTTTGAAACTCAGATATTTTGTTTTGCAAAGCGCAGGCTTCTGCTCGCACTCGGTGTGTGTAATTTTTGCATGAGACAAATATTTTCATAAATAACTGGAAATAAATCTCCAGCTCTTGAATTAGAGCCATAAAATTGACACTATTCAGCTTTACCTAGTGACTAAACTTATAATGCTGGCTAACTGGGTGTGTTTGATGTGGTTTTTTTTGTGTATTTTTGCTGTTCAAAAAATATCAGGAAAGAGCAAGTAGATCAGGGCTTCTGCTCGCTCTCGGTGTGTGTAATTTTCACAGTGATCTGATTTAGCTAGCGTCAGCGGCGGTTCGTTAATTCTGTCGATTTATTCACCTTTGACAGCATTGTCAAGTCCAAGACCAGGAGGCCAAGATCAAGCCGAAACCGAGTCGTAACGGGGTCGAGGCCCAGGTGAGATCAAGCGAGATAAAAGCGAGTCAAGATCAAGAAACCATCAAATCCTTTTCATGGCCAAGGCTTTCTTTCAGTGTCATGAGAATTCTCTTGAGAATTACCCCGAATCCTGCAGAGTCGTCCTGGGCAATAGATTTAGGTGTATAACTGATGCCCTAGATGAAGACAGGTCCAAGGGCAAACAGAAAACATCTCAGGTCTTGAATCTTGGATGCTCTGTGGAAATCTCTTCTTGACCAAAGCCACATCTCTTCATGTTTATTGGATTTATTCACAAAACTCACAAGTCTTTGGATGAAAAAAAAAAAAGAAAGACATTATCTGTAATCAGAAGCTACACAGGAATTTACACAGTGTTTATCCTCCCGCTGATTGATCTGGATTCTGACAGACCATGCGATCTTTCCCACTTCGGAGACAGACGGAGAACGTAGTGACACACTGACAGGTTTTCACTCTGGCTCTCTGTCATGATGGACAGGAGTTTAAGAAGAATGGAGAAGATGGAGTTATATTTTTAAATGCAATAATTGTCTCTCTCTCTCTCTGGCCATTTCTCTTAAAAGATTTGAATTCCTGCCAGTAATGTGACTAACGGCATCTTAGCAAGTGAAAGTTTAGCCAGTGTTTCCGATTAGATGATAATAAACCTATTTCCAAACAGTTTTCCTCGTTTCAAGCTGTAAATATTCTTCTATTGGCAGACCATTTTTCTCATTTGACCCTTTTTTTTCTAGGAAGAAGCAAAATTATCTTCTAATAGAAGAAGAAAATGTTTAGCTTTAAGTCAGGCTGAATAATAATATATCTGATTTATAATAACTTCATAATAAGAAACATTGCAACTGTTCACTTGAGAAGTTCATTTTAGCCGTGAAGCTGATACCCATTGGGTCAAACTATCATTTTGATATTTCTGAGCAGTTAATGACTACAAAAAATGGCGTAAAATACAAGCAAACGAAACAGACATTTTATTGAGTTTATGTTTCTTTTGATCTCTGTGAAGACTTACCTAGCTATAAAACTTACGATAGTAGCTAACTGGAACAACAATCGGATCAACACTTCTGTTCGCTCTCCGTGTGTGTAATTTTAGCCTCCATCCGCGGCGATGCAGAGCCCCATCATACGTATCATCCCTTCAACAAAGTCCTCGTTCACCGCACTATACATTTTAAATTCCAAAAGTGAAATAATCATTACGTGTTTTGAGTGATCAACGGTTTTATAAAATGTTTGACAGGTAGAAGCCGACGTTCTGTTGATTTCTCGCCTTTCTAGATGCTGCGTAATCGTAATGCTGCGCGCTCACTGCCCCATTTAACTCCATTATTGCACCTAGTGGTCAAACATGGGAACTGCAACAAACAAGCTCTGATAACTAGAGGCCCATTGGGGCGGGAATCACGCTGCCCCATGCTCACTCTATAAACACTTTCAGTGGAGGAGAAACAGCACAGGACAGGACAGTTAAAGACAGGGTTGCCAGGGTGGCAGTTTTTAATCCAAGTTGGGATCATTTAAAAATACTCCATGGCTGCTAAGATTTTGTTCTAAAGCAAAAATTAAATCAGATAAATTTGCACAAACAAAGGCAAAGCGGTAAGTGCAGACAGTGTGTGTATGACCTACAGAACTATTTTGTACCAACTGCAAGAAATATCGTGAAGACTGAGAGAGGGAAAGAGGGATTATGGAGTGGATATGGCGTCCGTACATCAGAAATACAGGACGTGAGCACTGTGGTGACAGAAAAGTGCGTCCAGTTTTTCGGGGAAGTTTCAGGCGTTTTGAGATGTAAGCGGAGGTGGAGATTTTGCTGAAACCTGGCAACCCTGGTTAGTGATATTACCTGTTCAGGAAACACACCTGCTGTATGGAGCACAGATGAATAAATGAGCTGATGGACTGGATGACTGTATGGCGTTAACTATGGATGGAGTTACATTAAAAATCCACTAGATCATAGCGTACAGCATAAGTCAGGGGTAATAGCGTCTCCACTTCATTTTATTTGAGGCTGTGTTGTCATTAATGTCATCCTGCAACACCGAACTGTATGCTCACTGGCTGAAAATCACATTGTCATATTAATTATCTTGATGTTACTGTATTGAGGGTTTCAGAAAATAATAACTGGTCTCCATTAAAAGTAGCTTTCATGTGCAATGCTAATGAATAAATGTGATAGTCCGAGTGTGTGTGTGTGTGTGTGTGTGTGTGTGTGTGGCTTTTCTTTATCAGGAACTTTGTCTCCTTTTAATGTTAAGACACACACCAAGATGCTTTAAACCATTTAAACCTTCAGGATTACAGACGGATCGCTACTGTATAACTAAGCATAATATTAAAATCCACCATTTTTTTTTAAATGCATTTTCTCCACCATAGCGCCCACTTAAATATAATATAATGCATGCAAAGTTATGTGATGTGTACTTCAGGTCTCTGAATGGCAAATACCTTTTTAAGCAGTAAATGGAGAGCCCATTAGCATCCTCTCTTCACAAAAATGCGGCATAAAAGCTAAAATCATGATACAATGTGCTTTTTTTAATCCGCCGATTTTCTCTTAGGTGACTAGAGTGGGTGTTAAAGCAAGCAAATAACACGGGCAAATGCGAGGGCAGCAGGGATCATCCCACGGAGGTGTGAAAGGGAGGGCGACCGGGGGCGGCGTTTTGGAATTAAAGCGCTGGAAGAGCGCTATATCACACACAAAACTTCACGTTTTAGCTCACGCTATTGTTATGATCTCAGGTTAATAGCAATTCCATTATGGACATGGAACAGCAAGTTTCTGTTCCTGCTTCAGGTTTCAGGCCTAGACGCATCAAACCGTTTTATATATATATATATATATATTTAATATATAAACAATCTACTATATACTGTATTCAAGCTGTATATAGCTGCTACATGTCAAATTTATTGAAGTTATTGTCATTTTGAATACACCATGATTGTGTGTCTCTCGTACAAACATTAAAGCTTCTTCAATGGAATCGAAATCAGTCTTTTAGCTAATTAGCTATTTAACTTCTGCTTTCTGAGAGTTTCTTGAGCAAGTGCTTGTCATTTGTCGTTGTTGTTGTTGGTGTGTGTGTGTGTGTGTGTGACCTGTTTCCTGGATGCTTCTTACTGTGTATAATCATAGTCGTTATGGTATGATCGATTCAGAGGGGGCGTGGCTCGGCTTGGCCTATCTTGAATGCTACTGGCATTTCCTGTTTCAGAAGTAAATACATCAACATCCAGAATCAAATCCCGACTCTCAGGGGAAAGATTTATGTTTTCTGCTTATGATTGCTAAGAGAAATACTTGGGAAATGAGAGATTTTATGTACCTTTAAGAATGTAATATTATTAATGCAATACAATATATTATAATATAATTAAGATGTCCATCTATTAGATACGTAGCGACAAAAAGAAATCAAATTAAAACACCGATGCTGTAGAAAATTCCCGATAAGAGACTCTGGTGATGTCAGCGTGTGCCAAGAAATCATTCCCCACACCATTACACCACCACCACCAGCCTGACCCGAATCTCCACCTGCTCCGTTTCTCCTGTAGCCTCAGATTCTGTTCTCGGCTGGAACTCGATGTGGTCTCCTGCTGTTTAAACCCATCATGGTTCGGCGTGATCGGAGATGCTTTTCTGCTCAGCGCGGGTGTAAAGAGTGGTTAATTGAGTTAACGTAGCCTTCCTGTGAGCTTTATCCATTCTCCTCTGACCTAGGGTCAGGCTTATTCTCCTCATTACTGGAGCTCTTCAGCAGCTTTTCTGCCACGTGATTGGCAGATGAGCTTCGTTCAATCGAACCGTTCAGCAGCGTTCGTCCGGTTTATTTATATGTAAATGTATATGATCAGGAGGAACATGAGGACGCTGTACATTAAGAGCTGGTGTGTGTATAATAAGCTCATTATACTGCAGCTCTAAATCAAGGCTGGTGTCTGAATTAATGATTTAAAAAAAAAAAATTAAAGCATTTGGAGAGTATATTCTCAGATACGCCACAGCAAAGAGCGAGAAAATTAAAGGAAGGATTAACTGATTTACTGATAGACGTAATGACATTCGTTACAAGAGCGCCGTGTGTGTGTGTGTGTGTGTGTGTGTGTGTGTGTGTCTGTGCGCGCTTCTTTTTGTCTTCAGGGATACGAGTACTCACGGTAATTACGGAAGATGAAAAAACTGACAAGCTTATCAAACTGGATTCAAAAAAGCAGCTGTGACATGAAAGAAGAGCAATTTCAACATATCAGAAAAAAAAAAAGAAAAAACATTCAAGTACTTAAACACACCAATCGCTTAAAAAATATCTGAAGTGTTTGCGTTTCACCCAAAAAGCACACAGATCTACCGCTTTATATCGTTTATACATGAGTGTACGATATAGAATATTAACTCTATAATTTAATAACAATAATATTATTTGATTTGCATAAAATATACAAACATCTGGCAAAGAATAAAATAAAAAGATTAGATAAACGATAAAGGATTAAAAATGTAAAATATAATTTATACGTAAAATACATGCACAAATTAATAAATAACAATAATAATAAAATTATTAGAACAACAGTTAGAAAAAAAAATCTCCAGGTGTTATTTCAAATATTTGATATAAAATATTAAATAATAAAATATTCACGTATAATATAACAGCACTATATTGATAGATATATTCTAATGTATAAATACTCTGTAACTAGTTTTTATTTATTTTATTTTATTTTTGACTTCAGAAATCAGCTAAAATCACATGACAGTCCTAAACTTTATAAATGTTGTACATCAAGAATATTGCTATATTTCGACTTTTTTTTTTTTTTTTTCATCAACATAAAATATTTTAGCCCTAACCATTAACTTGTTTATATCGGAAGATATATATTATTTATTTATTTATTTATTTATTTATGTATTAAATTTTCAGGTAATTTTTTCATGGACAATCCATTTATTTATTTATTTTTTATTTATTTATTTATTTATTTTTTGGGAAATTTATATGATATACATTGAATTTCCAAAAGTAAATTTTACAAAAATTTCATCTGAGACCAAATGATGCCAATTTGGAAAAAGAAAAAAAAGAAAAAGAAATATAAAAATCCCACCCTTATGCATAAAACACTTGAGGTAAACAGTTAGTTCATTGAAGTAAAATATTATTTATTACATTTTATATTCTAGAAATAAATAAATACAGTGTGATGATTTACATATCCTGTGTTTCAGTACGTCCTACTCAAGTTTTTTATTTCAGGTATAATGTTTTTTTTTTTTGTCTGTTTTTTTTTGGACAATCCATTTACATTGAATAAAAGTGATATTTAGAAAAAGCCCACATTCATGTAGCGTGTAATTAAGTGGGTCCTGCGTGAGCTGGATAAAAGTTCTGGATTTCCAGGAGAGAAAGCTGAACAGTGATGTTATCTTTCACTTCATTTACACGTTTAGCGAGAATTATGCAGCTAAAATTGGTTCATCCGGAGTGTTTGAAAGTTTGTCCTGCTCCCAGGAACATCTGGAAGGAGGAGGATTGGAGAAAGGGTTAGAGGATAGCAGTGTCTTACTGAACTTTACCTGTGAAATGTACACGTCGTTTTTTTCCTCTGTCGCTTGGCACACGTTCACTTAGCGCCGCTTAGCTCTGATTCTGGGCTCGTTTAGGGGCGGGGCTTCGTTAAGAATCGTTAGTCCGCGTTCATATTGAAGAATTCTGCTTCGTTGAATTTCCCTCAGGATGACGTCATCTCCGTGCGCATGAGTTACAGAGTGGGATAAAAAAAACATGGCCGTCCCCATGTTAGCAACGAGCTAGTCAGCTAGCTGTGCTGTGTGCTGTATATTTACCTCAGAGCGGTGAACTGTAGAGTCAGCGTTATAGCTTTACAAAGTGAACGTGTCTGTATGTTAATGATCTAAAGCTGTACACACACGCAGCAAAACTCATTTAAAGATAAAAAGCGCCGCTGTGTTTACTGCTGATGCTGCGAGCGGCCATTTTGATTTGCCGTCACTCCCTGAACTCCGTGACCAGCGTTCACACTCCACCGAAGTTGAGCTTATTTTTAATATTATCCTGTAATTTGACATTTGACTGTTCTGTTGTTCTGCCTCTCTCTCTCTCTCTCTCTCTCTCTCACACTCTCTCAGTCCAGACCACACCGGCCTCGAAAACAAAACCATCCTGAGACGCAGAGAGAACAGAAACTTCTCGATCATTTCTGCTCACTGGATCTCGCCGGGTTTACTCACGAGGCCACCTCCGCAGAGCAAATGCACAAGTGTAACCAGCCGGATCAACCTGTTCTCACACACACACACACACACACACACACAACGACATCATAAATCCACATTCAATTTTACGCCACGCTGACTTCCCTGCGCTCTGCCCTCAAATCTTTTCAGCTTCACAGCAACATTTAGAGAACTTTTAAACTTCTTCCCACCACAGCGCTGCTGAATTCTGGATTCTGATTGGTCAGAAAGTGTTGATTAATTTCCCATTAAAAACACTTTAAGTTTTCCAGCATCTTCAGGACAGAGGAGTATTATTTTTTCGCAGTGTGTGTGTGTGTGTGTGTGTGTGTGTGCAGTCCCTGATTGAGGATCATCAGGTTTTTTTTTTCTTCACCAGATCAATAAATCTCTCATCTCCTCCTCAGCTAGCAGCTATCAGGAAGTGAGAGAGCGACGCTGTGTATCCCTGCTGAGGGGCGGAGCGGATGTAGTGGATGAATAAAGACGACGTAAGGAATAAAACACTTGGGGTCGTTCTGTTAGAGGAAAATAATCAACGCCAGGGGGCGGTGTGATGGGACGCCTTTGTTTCTTTCTTCCTTTTTCATCCGAGAAAAGCATGTTGGAAACATGATGATCCACATCACCGTCATACCTTCCTCCTCCTCCTCCTCCTCCTCCTCCTCTTCCTCGTCTCGCTCACATCCTCACTCATTATCCATTAGTTAGCCAATTACGGTGTGAGTCTGGAGTCGAGGTCACATCCTGTAAGAGGCAGGAAGTGTCAGACGCCGCTAGACTTTTTCATGAACACTCACGTTTAGCAAATCTACTAATGCTAATACTGAGGAGTGGAAGATGCCGGAAAAAAGACATGTCGTGAACAGCTCTGACACGCCGCTCTGACACGCCGCGCTGACACGCCGCTCTGACACGCCGCGCTGACACGCCACTGTGACATGAGCCGCGCCTCCTGGTTGCAGAAACATAGCGGGAGTTTTTTTTGACACTTTTCCAAGAAGACGGTTATGGTTATGGAGCTAACTATCATATCAGTAAAACTGACTTGCTAACTAAGAAATTAACGCGCTTAGCTAGCTAGCTAGCTAACACGCCTCATTTACATATTGCTATAACAAACCTATGCACTGTAGCTTGCCTAAAATCTAAAACTAGCGAGCTGACGCTAGATATCTAGGTCACGCTGTTACTGAGGAGCTGAATGTAGAAAGAAAGAGAGAGAAAGAAAGAAAGGAATGAAGGAAGGAAAAGTCAGCTTTGTTGACGCTCTGATCGGTCTTATTTCCTGTTCCTCCGTATTTCTGATGAAATATTTCTACCTCCAGAACAATGCTAGCTGCTCGCTCAGGATGAAGTTGCGTGTGGCATGTGAGATATTTTTATAGCTGTGTGTGTGTGTGTGTGTGTGTGTGTGTGTTCACACCCCGTCTGTCCAGAGAAGTGTAATTCCCTGTCGCACCGGGGATTTCCTGATGAAAGAATGCACGCGGTTGTCTATTAAGATATGTAAATTCCTAATCTCTCAAAGTCTGCTTTCACACTATCCTTTCCCTCGCTCTCTTTTCCGTGTGTGTGTGTGTGTGTGTGTGTGTGTGTGTGTGTGTGTGCATCAGTAGCATTATTCTCATGCGTAGTGTATTTCTGATGTTATGTCTGTGGAGAGCTCAGTTCATCGCTAATTAGAATTATAGACGAGGAACAGAGCGGCCTGGAGAACTTTAATTAGAACGCACTCAAATGTTTATTAATACGGAACAGATCTAACACTTTCACTGACACACACACACACACACACACACACACACACACCCCTCCGAACGTCAACATAGGCATGCGCAGCTCTGATTGGTCAGAAGGTGTTGATTAGTTTTCTATAACAGCGGCTCTGACAGTAGCGCAGCTTTATATTAATGCGCTCGCTCTGATACGTCACCGTTTCTATAGCAACGGCTCGTTCAGATTAAAAAGAATGCGTAGTCTGTAAGATGTATGGAAGGAGTCTCCAGTGTCAGCGCTTTGTAACAGTCGGAGGTGAAGCTGTAACATCTTCAGGACAGAGGAGCTCTGCAGTTTCTGACAAGTTGCACCATGACAAGGAGAAAGAAAGAAAGAAAGAAAGAAAGAAAGAAGGAAAGAAAGAAAGAACAACTGGATTTAAATGGATACAAAGTAAAATGTGTTGTTCTTTAATACATAAGCAGTTAGATGTGTTCTGAGATGCTTTTCTGTGTAGCACGGTTGTAAGGAGTGGTTATTAGCATTCTCACTCATCAACAAGCCGTTTCCAAAAGTTTAATGATGAATGAATATATTTTATATATATTTTATTAGTTATTTTATAGTGTGTGAGGAGCGTGTTGATGAAATCAAGTAAAATCTGTGATAGTTTTTCTCTCTTCTACAAAAAGAGGCTGTTATTTGATGGGGGTTTTTTTTTTTGCCAAAGGCTGAAATATGTCTCTCTCTCTCTCTCTCTCTCTCTCTCAGGGTTCTGTCTCTCTCTCTCTCTCTCTCTCTCTCAGGGTTCTGTCTCTCTCTCACACACACATTCTGTCTCTCTCTCTCTCTCTGTCTCTCTCTCTCAGGGTCCTGTCTCACTCTCTCTCTCTTTCTCTCTCTCTCTCTCTCTGTCTCTCTCTCTCTCACTCTCTCTCTCTCACACATACATACATACACACATTCTGCCTCTCTCTCTCTCTCTCTCTCTCTCTCTCTCTCTCTCTCAGGGTTCTGTCTCTCTCTCTCACACACATTCTGTCTCTCTCTCTCTCTCTCTCTCTCTCACTCTCTCTCACACACACATACATACACACATTCTGTCTCTCTTTCTCTCTCTCACACACACACACATACATACACACATTCTGTCTCTCTCTCTCTCTCTCTCTCTCTCTCTCTCTCTCACTCTCTCACACACACACATACATACACACATTCTGTCTCTCTCTCTCTCTCTCACTCTCAGGGTTCTGTCTCTCTCACACACACACATTCTGTCTCTCTCTCTCAGGGTTCTGTCTCTCTCTCTCACACACACATACACACATGTTCTCTCTCTCACACACACGTTATCTCTCTCTATATACATTGTTTAGTGATAAACAGTCGCTCGGCTCGTTCACAGTCTCGGGAAGATTCGTCTGCTCTCATTTAGCACCTGGCTGCTGGAGGGAATATCATAAAAAATGTGTAAGGCTTTAGGGACTGAATACAACTGGAGTGCTAAAGATAACTTCAAGTAAACACCATGTGTGTGTGTGTGTGTGTGTGTGTGTGTGTGTGTGTGTGTGTGTGTGTGTGTTGTCCTGGACAGTTACTACAGTAAATGCGTGGTGTCCTTCTTCTTCATCAGCTCTGAGCGTGAGGGCAAGACGACGTAATATGGGTTTGAAAAGATGTTTTAATACCAAAGATTACTAAAATTACGGTACATAGTATATATACAGTTATAAATATATAAATAGAGCTATGAACAGTCAGGCTATGCTAATGTGTGCTAACCCCATAGTTATAATAAACGAATGAATACATTACTCCCGAGTACAAAGAGGATACGTCCGAGTCGATCATCAGAACTGTGTGGACGCTATGTGTAGACTGCGGAATTTTAAAGACGTAAACCTCACTTAGCTGATTTGTATTTAATTTATGTAGTGACAATAACGTGTGTGTGTGTGTGTGTGTGTTAAAACAGAGAAACGATACGTTTAAAGAGAACGTGTCAGACATCGTAATGGACCGTAAACACAGTGAGAACGTGTTTTATAATCAACAAGGTCTCGCTAATGTAAATTCTTACAGTTACGGTTATTACGGTAAAACTTTCCCGTTTTCAAATTTGTGTTTAAACCTAAACATTGTTTATCTTCTGTATCACCTGCTTTTTACGCATTTCTTTTTTCACCTGCTGTTTCTGTTAAAAGTCAGTGAACGGAGACGACTCTAGTCAGTGTGAGAATCCCGTTACGTGCCTCGCTCTCAGATTAGGTTAGCGATGCAAGCTAACTGTACTAGCTAGGTACGCAGCTCGCCAGACCTGATTTACCCAGAATTGAGAAAATCTCTGTTGAAATGTCGCTCGATGCTGCTCAGGGAACGTCGCGGTTCCGTGTCACGCACGTACACCGAAAACGAACGCTCGCACGTCGCTTTGTTGCTTTCTGGTGTGAGCGTCGGTTCGGAGACATTAGCAAGAAACCCAGTGTGTTGTCAAAGGCGTTCTTAAAGGCTATCTGAAAAAATATATATTTATGCAATATAAACTAAGTGTGAAAAATTTCAGAAGACATTTTGCTAAAGCGTCCATTTCCCCCTCTGTATGGAGACCTCTGGGACACGCTGTATATCTGTATAACAGACGTTCTCCCGTTCCAGTGGTAAGTGTCCTCGCGATGCGTGCAGGCGGCGGCCATGTTGCTTCTGATGGCAGGATTTACTGTGTCGTTTATAGAAGGGGCCCATATGTCTTTTGGGTTCTGGGTCATGGATGCGACTTCCTGGACTCATCTCATGTTCATGCAGTCCAAGCGTGCTTGCCATCCCGTACTGCACGTATGAAAACGAAACACGTAATCGTCCTTAACGTCGTCACGGATCGTGACGCACTGATGTCTCACTCTCACGCGCTTTTTTTTTTTTTTTTTTTTTCAGCCGTTCTTGGACGTCGTGTCTCTGCTGGTGTTGGCAGCCGCCCGTGTGGCCATGGGGGTCAGTGTGGAGTAAATAATTAGTGGAACTGGCTGGAGCTTTGCAGTGTGTGTGTGTGTGTGTGTGTGTGTGTGTGTGTGTGTGTGTCTCTCTATGTGTCTGTTCTTAATTTGGCTAACGCTTGCGACTGTGAAGAGAGATGTCATTATTTACGCCAGATTATGATTCCCGGGTGCCACCAAGGGAGTCCGTTGCCCATTCCACCGGAAAGCAAGCTTAAGCTGTTTATTTTCCTCGTGCTTGTTTTTTTTTTGTGTGTGTGTGTGTGTTTTTGTGTATTTGTACCTTTTTTTTTTTTTACAGAATATGCCTCATTCTGTGTTCTGCTCTGTTAACAGGGTGTATTTAGACTGAATTACAACTAATTAATTGGATGTAATGTGATTTTTTTTTTAACAACTGTTGTTGTTTTTGTCGTATGAGGAAAGCCCACTTAACGAGCACACGCACCCGGTCCTAATTAAAAATTGTGTAATGGAATAGTTAAAGCCTCTCATCAGGGACTGGACATGTATACACGATATATAAAGTGTTATACTAGGCTTTTTTTTTTTTAATTTATTTTTGGCACATTAGGAGCACATTGTCGTGTTTTGTTTTTTTTTTTTCCCCTTCATTAAAATGACTTTCAGTCATGAGTGAAACAGGATGTGATGTGTCAGCAGGACACTTGCTGATTATTAAATTGCATTCGGGGGCTTTTTTTCTAATAATCACATCACGAGATGACTTTCTTTCCGACCACGAGGTGATTTTAAATCGTCATGAGCACCTCCGTCGATGTGTGTCTTTATTATAACATTCACACAAACGCGCCTGAGTCTTATGATCATTATCATTTCATTTCATGTAATTTAACTGTAACTTCCTGTAGAATAAGTGGCTGCAGTGTTTAATAAATAGATGACGAGAGCACTAAAATCCAACTGTAGCAAACCCGTCAAAGCGGTACGTCCTTCTAACATCATTCTCCTTCATTTCTAGCGTCATTTCTCTGCACAAAAACGAGCTTGAACTGTTTATCCATACGCACTTTGATAAATATTATCTCAAGCTAACTGCGTCAGGGAAGAAAACATCGCTGCTTCGTCGCCTGAAGTTTCTGTCCAGGATTTTGTTGTAGTCAAGACAGAGCCTCACCTTAATTTCACCTGTTTAATGTCTTTTACTATCATTATTATTATTATCATTATTATTATTAGTAGTAGTAGTAGTAGTAGTAGTAGTAGTAATGCTGCTGCTGTATTATTAGTATTATTAGCATTATTAGTATTATTAGTATTTATGAATGATATTTATTTCATTTTAAAACCATATATGAGCAATGCTGCGTTCACTACACGACTCGTTGTAAGTAAATGTTTTTAAAATGTGTTTCTCTCACATTTTTTTTGTGAACCGTCTTCCCTCTGAGACATTACAGCTCCCACTAAATCATCGTTCTATTTTTATTTTGTATTTGTGTGTGTGTGTGTGTGTGTGTGTGTGTGCGTGTGTGCGTGTGTGTGTGTGTGCGTGTGGGTGTGTGTGTACACTCTCATTTCCTTCTCTTCCTCTTTTTCGTCTACGGTCTCAGCAGCGCAGCGTCCTGGAGGTGGGAATGAGGCCATGGTTATCACGGGCTGGCACGCTCGGCCTGTCCTGCCCCGGCGCTTCCTCCTGGCCCGTGGTAAAGATCCTCAGAGTGCCAATCTGCCACCTCTCTCCATGGCCTCTGTGTCAGCTACGTCCGTCAGCCGTTACACTACAATTCCACGGAAGGGAATTGATTAGAGGTTCATTGAGAAGTCGAAAATGTAGCGTTTCCGTAGCAATCATTAATGAACGACATTATTAATAAAACATATAGATAATTGTTTGTGAGATATCACCTACCGGTGTGTCTCGCGGGTAAAGTCAGATTTGTGTGTGGTCATCTTTCTGTGAGTAATTTTCCGAAAGCTCCTAATGAAATCCATTATCAGGTGATAATAGAAGAATGAAGTCAAAAGGTTGGAAATCGCGGGTGCGAGACAGATCATCCACAAACGGAGATAAGTGTGATTTCATTTAAACATCTATCTCTTTACAGAAATCTTTTTCTTTTTTTTCTCTCTCTCTCTTATTGCTTTTCGATTATGTGACCGGTGTTGGCTTTAACATGGATCCGCAGCACACGAATAAGAGCCTTACACACTGGTAATAGAATTTGGGATAATCTTTTATCGCACCAAGACACACATGGAACTGATCTGAAACAAACGCAGGCCATAGTCGCTGAACATTTCAATATTTTTTTCCCCTAAGCTTTAATAAATGTTTACCGTATTCAAATATTCACATTCAAACACTCCTAATTCCTAATTTTACAATTTAACAGTTACGGCTTTTCCATTAATTCTTGACAAACAGTGGGCTTTGCTTTCATGTTTCATATATTGAATTACAAAAAAAAAAATGGAAATGAGTGTGTGTGCGTGTGTGTGTGTGTGTGTCTTGGAAAGAATTGAATTATGAGACTCACTTTCAAAAAAGTGTCTTTTATCCTTTTCAACTCCTTGGAATGTGTAGAAGCCCTTAAAACCACTTTGTCTCATTCGTCCATTCACTGTGTGTCTATGTGCAAAAAATCTGGCAATGATGCATTATTAAAATTATAAAGAGACAGAAAACCAGAAATATAACTCCAACAAAGATCATTTGGTCCACAGATGCAGCTTTACCCGAATTCACACACACACACACACACACACACATGAATGTATATACAGTCCAATTAAACTGCTCTCGCTTGTTAGTATTTCTTTGCCGTCAGGTTACAGGAAGTGAAGTCACTCGCTGGTGCTCGAGCTGATTAATAGGTTTCTTCTCCACAGCAGTTAAAGCTGGAACTGTATAAAAAACTGTACAAAATGAGGACAGAGTAAAAGACGGAGTTAGCAGCCTCAGCTTTTCTGTTGATATTTCCCTGATTTGTGTCGCCTGTATCTTGTTTCCTTTACTTTGTTCGTAACGTGCACTAGGGATGGAAACGAATACGAATCTGATCCTAAGGCAATCTGATCAGATACAAATACAGATACGTATATAGTGTATATATATATATATAGTGTAGTGTATAGTGTATATATATATATATATATAGTGGTAAAGTTTGTATTATTATATATCATTTAAAATGACAGGATTTTAACAAATCTCAGAAATACAGATTTAATGTAAATTAAGTCAAGGTTGAAGCATCCAGGGTTCGGAGGGAAAAGTTTGCAGAGAGGTGAACGAAAAGAAATCGAGACGAGTGTGTTGAAGAAAATATTTTGAGTGTTGCACCTTTTGTGCATTCTTCAGGGGCATTTTATTTTGGAGCGTAATGACGATCGCGTCAAGTTGTCACAAAACGCATGACAGAAAGTTTCAAATTCTGGGGGGGGGGGGCGGGGGGGGGGGGGGGGGGGGGGGGGGGGGGGGGGGGGGGGGGGGGGGGGGGGGGCGGGGGGGGGGGGGGGGG
>CM075028.1:489070-506069 GCA_037576675.1 Pangasius sanitwongsei
ATAATAATAATAATAATAATAATAATAATAATAATAATAATAATAATAATAATAATAATAATAACAATAATAATAATGAAAAAGGAATGAAAAAAAATAATTCCTCTTCAAATGATCTTTAACTTGAAATGTTTTTTTTTTTTTTTTTTTTAAATTTAGGAAGTGGTTCAGGAAATGCACTCCTAAATAAATCAGAGACATCTTATATAATAATAATAACAATAATAATAACAATAATAATAATAATAATAATAATAATAATAATAATAATAATAATGACAATAACAATAACAATAACAATAACAATAACAGTAGTAATAATAATAATAACAGTAATAATAATAATAACAATAACAGTAGTAATAATAATAATAATAATAATAATAATAACAGTAATAATAATAATAATAACAATAACAGTAGTAATAATAATAATAACAGTAATAATAATAATAATAACAATAACAGTAGTAATAATAAAAATAACAATAACAATAACAGTAGTAATAATAATAATAATAATAACAGTAATAATAATAATAACAATAACAGTAGTAATAATAATAATAATAATAATGATAATAACAGTAATAATAATAACAATAATAACAATAACAGTAGTAATAATAATAATAATAATAATAATAATAATAATAATAATAGTAATAATAATAACAATAACAATAACAGTAGTAATAATAATAATAATAATAATAATAATAATAACAATAACAGTAATAATAATAACAATAACAATAACAGTAGTAATAATAATAATAATAATAATAATAATAACAGTAGTAATAATAATAATAATAATAAGGCGACAGTGAGTGTTAGAAGTTGGTTCTGGTTCTTTCCTGCATGAAAGTGGAATTTCTTCACCTCCATCCTGCAGATGAACATTTTTCTGAACACCTTCATGATCCAGGCTTTTTTCAGGAACCCCAGATTAAAAAGAGCATATTATTTCTCCAGCATCTAGCATGATCTATCCCTTTATTCCTCCTCTTCACTCATGCTCTATCCCTTTATTCCTCCTCTTCACTCATGCTCTATCCCTTTATCCAGTGCAGAGAAAAGTTCAGGACGCGCAAAGCTTCAGCTTTATCGCCACCCAGCGCCCGACAGACTTCCGGCTTCAGTCTGGATGTTTTGTTGCTGAAGTTCTAACAGTGCGCTCAGTGTGTTCCAGCTGAACTGACTGAACACTGATCTCTTTTTCCCGTGAAACTGTTATGAAGCCGCATGAATTCAGATAAATTGGGACAGTTTTGGAATTTCCTGTCCAAACTTTCCCGACATTAATAAAACATCAACACATGATGCATGTCATGTTTTAAAATAAAAAATATGACTGAAAAACAGCTTTAATGACACTTTTGGACAGTTTGGACATATTTTCATTAGTTTGGGGTTTTACTTTCATCCTCAGTGACATGTTTAAAACATTATTTAATTCAAATTACAATAAAAGTTTTCTAAAATTAGGTATAAAAACACACCGACTGAGTAAAATCACCGACTATCTCGGCTGAATTCAGGGAAATTGGGACAAATGAACAAAGCAGTGTATATTTTCTATCCTGTTAAGTGAAAGTCGAAATTGACGTCCTTAAACCCTTACACTGTGACGTCATATAACCGGGCGTGGTCAGACAAGCATAACGTTTATGCTCAAATCATGTGTGTGTGCTGTGTTCAGATCATTTTACAGATTGATGTCAGTGTTTATTTTTTTTATTTTTACATTTTAAAATCCATTCTCTAAAATTCTGCTGCTGCATGAAATCAAATATAAAATGTTTAAAATTCTGTTTGTACTGAATTTTTTAGAAAAGTTTGAGAAAATACTGAAGATTTTCTGAACTCTAGCTCTGTTGTTGTTGTTGTTGTTGTTGTTGTTGTTGTTGTAAGAAATGATATTACTCAGTCTGCTCTCTTCATGCAATATTAGAATATATTAATGAAGAATTTAGAGATTTATGTTTGAAATTTGATTGAAGGATGTCGTGAATAAGTATGATTTCGATAAATAATGTTTTAAACGTGTCAGTGAGGATGAAACTAATGGAAATATGTCCAAAGTGTCCAAAAAGTCTTTAAAAATGTTTTTTGTCACTGGGTTTGTTTTATAAAAGAAAAAAAATTCTAGCCTCAGTGCTGTTTAAATTAATAACAAAAGACATTTTGTACGCGATCTTTCTCTGAAGATCTTCATCTGCTTTGCTATTCGCGCCCATAATCGCAAAGGCTTCTGGGTAATAAGCTGCTGCTCAGTCCACTTCGAGGTTTGAAATCGGGCAGATGGAGAGCAGTCGTGAGAAAACGAGACTTACTTACTGTACATCAAGCGAGTTCCTGTTGTCGCTTACGTTATAGCAGCTATAAACAGTCGTTCCCTCACCAGCGTCTCTTTATTCTCTCTCTTCAAGTTAATAAAAGAAAAAAACGCAGCTTGTTGCGCATGTTACTGAGGAACCGCAAAGAAGCGTAAACTCCTAAGCGCTGACACTGGAGACTCCTTCCATACATGTTACACAAACATTGTAATTTTACAAATTCAGGCTACTTTAGTACTTTTTTTTTATGCTAAAAGAAAGGAACTGAAGTAAACTATCACTATATCTGTCCCTTTAGTTCAATAAGAAAATATAAAGGTGTGAAGGTTAAAGGCTCTCTGTCACCTAATAACCCAAAATAAATCTGACGTGCACCATGTGCCTCGTGTCACTGCGTAATTTTGCCCTGACATCAATCACTTTTGTGTTCACACGGAGGTCTTTAACAGTTCAAATCCTTTTGTTCTCAGCGCTGTTTTAATCCCACCATCGTTTGCACACTGGCGTTGTTCGCATATAGATAGATCGCAGGCCTACAACTGAGTACAGGGCAGGGTGGGAGGGGAACGGGGTGGGAGGGGAATGGGGGCTATTATTTTCGACCCACACGGCCATCTGCCATCTGCAGGAAACCCAAAACCCCAGAGACTCCGGCTGGCCGCGCTGCAAACGAGCGAAGATGTTTTAATTAAAGCCGTCTATGCTAGCTCCTCCGTCTTCATGAATCACGCTGAGCAGAACCTTTCAAATCTCTTATTTAATTATCCGAGACTTTACATTCTGAATACGAGGTGTTAGCAAAGCAGCTCCAGTGCTAGCCAACGTTAGCTTTACTTCCCGTCAGTAGGGCGTAAGCAACAGCCTACAGTCTTCTGTACATTTACAGGATTTACAAAGCAATGTCAAGAAAAGAAAAGGTGATTCATTTATCTTCACTTGTGATTCTTTTCACAAGACTCATTTATTTTCATGTGATTCTTTTCACATGATTCATTTTACACATATGACCCTTTTCACATGATTCATTTATTTTCATATGATTCATTTTACACATCTGATTCTTTTCACAAGACTCATTTATTTTCATCTGATTCTTTTCACATGATTCATTTATTTTCATGTGATTCTTTTCACATGATTCATTTTACACATATGACCCTTTTCACATGATTCATTTATTTTCATATGATTCATTTTACACATCTGATTCTTTTCACATGATTCATTTATTTTCACAAGACTCATTTATTTTCATCTGATTCTTTTCACAAGACTCATTTATTTTCATGTGATTCTTTTCACAAGACTCATTTATTTTCATGTGATTCTTTTCACATGATTCATTTTACACATGTGACCCTTTTCACATGATTCATTTATTTTCATATGATTCATTTTACACATCTGATTCTTTTCACATGATTCATTAATTTTCACGTGATTCTTTTTTCCACATAATTCAGTATTTATTATTCATTTTCACGTGATTCCTTTTAGATGATTCATTCATTTATTTTCACATGTGATTCTTTTCATATGATTTGTTTTACACATCTGATTCTTTTCACATGATTCATTAATTTTCACGTGATTGATTTTGTACATCACGTGATTCATTTATTTCCACATGTGATTCTTTTCACATGATTCATTTATCTTCACATCTGATTCTTTTCACATGATTCATTTATCTTCACATGTGATTCTTTTCACATGATTCATTTATCTTCACATGTGATTCTTTTTGCACAAGTCATTTCCACATGTAATTATTTCCACACGATTCATTAATTTTCACACGTGATTCTTTTTGCACATAATTCAGTATTTATTATTCATTTTCACATGTGATTCCTTTTGGATGATTCATTCATTCATTCATTCATTTTCACATGTGATTTTTTTTTTTTTCCCAGTGAAATTGATGGGATTTTTATAGACGAGAAATCAATATCTAAGCAGATTATTAGGGCCATTTGGATGAAAACTTCATTACCACATCAGTTAATGACTGTAGAATGATCTTTTCCACACCTCTCTTTAATGAACTGATGTGTTCGTGTCAGTCACGTGTGAGTGTTTAATTAAAACTCGTTTGTGTTGCTCGAGTTAATAAAGCACCGAGTGATCGGCTTCAGGGACTCCGCTCTCTGGGCGTGTTGTTTTTTTAATTATCCGGGGAATTTCTCTCTCTCTCTCTCTCTCTCTCTCTGTCTTATTTTCAGACCTCCCCTCCCTCCTCACTCCATCTGTCCCTCTCTTTTGTGTGTGTGTGTGTGTGTGTGTGTGTGTGTGTGTGTTCATTGTCCCTCACACGTTTATTGACAGGTTTTTTTTTTTAATTCAGTGTCTCTGGGTCCTCCTCGAGCTGCGGGGCGTCCATCTCTTACGCTCCATTTAGCTCAATGAAGCAGCAGTCTGGTTAAACAAAAGAGCTGCAATCTGATCCTCTCTCTTATTCACACACACACACACACACACACACACACACACACACACACACACACACTATCCTTTCAAGGACTTTCCTTTGATATAATTATTAATGCAGCTAATTAATGCGATGCTACACTTCAACTAATCTAACCCTGACCGTAGCCAGAGAGTGTGTGTGTGTGTGTGTGTGTGTGTGTGTGTGTGTGTGTAGTGCTGTTACAGGAAAATAATCAACCACAGGGTGGAGTGATGAAGCATGATATAAAGCTGTATATCGTGATATAAATGGCAGAAATGTCTTTAAGAATCGCGATGTGAAGTTTTCGACGCATCGTCCAGCCCCTAACTGAAGAACACAAACACACTGTAAGTGTGAGTGATGGACATTTGAATGGATGAATGAATGAAACTGTTTTGTCCCTGTTGGCATTCCATAATGTCGGAATTCTCTCGTTAAAGAACTCGTACAAATCGTTTATTCGTCTTCTGTAAGAACTTTATCCTGCTCAGGGTCACAGCGGAGCCGGAGTCTGTCCGGGAATACCGGAGGCGTAACGGGAATACAGCCCGGATGAGGCTCCAGATAATCTTAGGGCCCCTTACACACACTCTCATACACACACTCATACACACACACTCTCATACACACACTCATACACACACACACTCTCATACACACACACTCTCATACACACACTCATACACACACACTCTCATACACACACTCATACACTCATACACACACACTCATACACACACTCATACACACACTCTCATACACACTCTCATACACTCATACACACACTCATACATACACTCATACCCACACACTCTCGTACACACACACTCCTACTCATACACTCATACACACACTCATACACTTATACACACACTCATACACTTATACACACACTCATACACTCACTTATACACACACTCATACACTCACTCATACACACACTCATACACTCATACACACACACTCATACACACACACTCTCATACACACACTCATACACACACTCATACACACACTCACATACACACACTCATACACTCATACACCACACTCTCATACACACACTCATACACACACTCATACATTCATACACACACTCATACACACAATCATACATTCATACACACACACTCATACACACACATTCATACACACACACTCATACACACACATTCATACACACACACACTCATATACACACTCACACACACTTATACACACACTCATACTCATACACACACACTCATATATATATATATATATATATATATATATATATATATATATATATATTTGTACACATACTCATATATACACACTCATACACACACACATTCATACACACTCACACACACTCATATATATACACACACACTCATTCACACATTCATACACACACACGCACACACGTACACACTCATACAGTGTACACCTAGGGGCAGTGAATCATGGTGATGTATAATTCTGTGCCCGCTGCTGCCCTCTGTTGGGGAAAATGCACAAATGCAGTTAAAAATTAAATACAAATATTTCTTTAAAGTGTTTTTTTTTTGTTAATTATTCACTGATTTTATTTTATTTTATTTTTTTAGATAAAATGTGAAATACCGCTAGTTTTATTTTATTCATATTTTTTGAACACATGTTCATGAAGGCCTACAGAGACGTTTGTGGTGACGTCATCGCCCGCGTTCTTGCTGCTCATTGGCTTTGCATTAGACTTAAGTGCCCTCAGGTGCGCCTGCAGGGGGTAGATCAGGGTGTGTGGGGGGTGTGTTTGCGTCATGGCCTCACCGCGCAGGATTCAGCTCGCTACTCTCTCCCTTCATTCTGCTGTTAATACGCACAGTGGGGCTGATTTACCCCACACCCCGGGGGTAACTGCCCCTCCTGCTCCGGCCTCCCAGGCTGAGGGGCCGCTCAGTGCCCGGCTGGAGCTCGTCCTGTTCGAGCCGGATGATGCGCGCTGCGCGGAGTTCCACTATCCCCACCTCACCGCGGTAACACACACCCAGCACCCAGCACACTCCAGCAATGACGAGCTTTTCCACATGACGTGTTTTCTGTCCCGCTGTGAAGGTCAGAGGTAAAGGCAGTGATGAGACTCTGAGTGAGGAGCTGGAGGAAGAGGATGGAGATGGAGTTGGAGATGGAGTTGAGCTTCAGGCTCTGGCCAGAATGTTCCAGAAGAAATACGTGAGTGAAAAAGCAAAACGGTTCCTCAGGCTTTAACAGCCTTTAAAACCCTGAGAAATCCACCACTCAAACACCTCTTCATGTAGAACCCCCCCCCCCCCCCCCTTTACGGGAGAGTCACGTGGTTCCCCACACGTCACACGTCATATTTCACACAGTTTCCACATGTAGTGCGTGGTTTTTATTTATTTATTTATTTATTTTTACACAATTCCTTTACTTTGTGATTTTTACCTGTTGTTTTTCATGTTAATTTTACATACTTTTTATTTATTTAGTCAGTTAGTTAGTTAGTATATTTATTATAACTTACACATTTTTCACACCAGATTTTTTTTTAACACAATTCGTTAAAAAAAATTTCAATGATTCCTTGCAATTCATTAGTTTTCACGTTAATTTTTTTTGCGCTGTGTACGAGTCACTGGTTCGCTTCCACGTCACTCGCCTTGTGAACACGCAGTGAAGTTCGTAAGCGCCGCGCGTAAGCTGATGCTCACGAATCAGAAAGGAGGAGTTGTTGTTGTTGTTGTTGTTGTTGTTGTTGTTGTTGTTGGAGGATTATGTCGTTGTTGGACTAACTAATCCGTCAATGTAACTGTGGAGGGGAAATAAAAGGCGCCCCCTATCTGTGGATGCATGGTAACTACAACCGAATCCTTGAAATCCTCGAAATCCTTGAAACAGACAATTTTGTGAGAGAAAATATTCTGTTTGCTGAAACCTGGCAGTGTTTGTTGTTTTTAGGGCGGAGCTCCGAAACGGAGGAAAGACAGAATGCAGGATTTGGTGGACATGGGCTACGGCTACGACGACACCGACTCCTTTATTGATAACTCGGAGGCGGTGAGTAGAAATGCAGTAGGGTTTAGATTTTTGATAAAATGCTAAAAGTTAAACTTCAGCCTCAAACACGTGAAATTTATATGTTTATGTTTATACTGAAATATTTCTGTGTTCAGTGAAACTGATGCTCATCTGTTGTTGTATTTTCCTTATTCCGGTGGTTGTGTGCTGTGATGATGTCACTGGCAGAAGTTGTTGTTGTTGTTGTTGTTGTTTTTGTTGTTATTTTTGGAGTTTAAAAGGTGAAATAACTTCAAACCTAAGTGATAAAGGCCAGGTTTTGCTGTTAGCTCCTGTAGATGGCGCTGGTTTTCAGCTAACGAGAAGGTTTTCCTTTGCGTCGCAGTATGACGAGTTGGTTCCCGCATGTCTTACAACCAAGTATGGAGGATTTTACGTCAACGTCGGGACTCTTCAGTTTCGCCAGGCTTCAGGAGAAGAAAACGAGACCGATGACTTTGAGGAGAGCGTTAAACCCAAGGTTTCTTTCTCTACCCTCGTGCTGTTTGTGTTCATCTTTTATTTTTTCCAGATTTATTTCAGTAAAGCTCGTTATGCACATGAACCTCTATTTAGTTTAAACCTATTTATAAAGAAATAGTGGGGTTTTTTTTCCCCTTGTGTGAAGAAACGAAAATTGAACGAAGGAGGCGAGGCGAAGCTGAACAAGAAGAAGAGGAAGAGAAAAGAGGACGTTCGGCCTAAGGGAGAAAACACAAAACGCAGGTTCTCATGTTCTTCATAAATCATGGTGGTGTAGATGAGTCTGCTGACGCACTCCCAGGAGTATTGTTATGCATTGTTTGGTTTTTTTTTTCCTCTAGTGTACCATCAGGAGAGAAGAAAAAGAAAGCGAGTAAGCAGCAGCAGGACCTGGATGGCATGTTGAGGAAATTTCACAAGGAGAAGCTTCAGGAGCTCCAGCTGTTCAGCATGAGGAAGGAATCGCCTCCAGCAGCTAGCCACGACTCCAGCGACCAGGCCAAGTCCGTCTCGGATGATCCGCTGTCGACGCTCGTTGGTTCAGGCGGTGCTGATGACCTTCACCAAGCAGTGATGGAGCAGGACGGGCTCTTGAGTAACGATCAGAACCAGGAGAACCGAGAGACTCCAGCCGAGACCTGTCAAGCTTCACTTCCTCAAGGTTTACCTCTTACACTGGAACGAAGCCTACAAGAACTTACTCAGGTATCTGCAGAGCGATCAGTACTTGAGCTAGCCCATTGGGTACGTGGAAGCTCGACTTCTCTGTGTCGTGGCCCGGAAACCTAACTGACGAGGCTAAAAACCGATCGCTAGCTTGAAGTAATAACGTATATAACGAAGATGAGCCAATCAAAGCATGAATCTGAAAATGACTGACGGTTTCACCAAAATGAAAACCTCATTGTTTTGCTTCTGATTTCCGTTTTTACATTTTAATACCGCAATCTGTTTCTCCTGTTCTCCGTGTTCTTGTTTAAGGGAGTCAACGATTCAGAAGAAGGGAATAAGATGGAGATGTTTGCTCCAGAGATAAACAGTGTTTTGCTGGAGTGAGTCACTTGATTTACACGGCTGTTTGTGTTGAATGTTACATTAGATTAGTTTAGCCTTCCTTTTTCTTTTTTTTTCTTTTTTTTTAAAAGGAAAATCTTAAGTTGAAATAAATGTCTGTGTCCATGGGATTCTTTAGTGTCTCAGATCAGTGGAAAGAGTTTTCTGATGAGGCGTGCTCCAGAATCTTCTCGTATCTTTCCTCACTGCTTTCCTGCAACAAAGACTCGCTGCTCAAGAGAGCCACGAAGCTCCGCCTCCTTCAGCTGGTCAGTAACGTTTTACACACTGCACTGCCGACTACTGACGCGGGGCTGAGAATCGCTGTCTCGCGTTATTCTAGCCATCTTTCTCTTCTGGGGAGCACTGACACGCTCATTCATTCTTTCACTCGTTCACACGTTTGCTCGTTGGCCTATTCATTAATAATAATTCGAAGAATTGCGTGGAAAACAGTTTTATTTTAAAATGTCGCCGTTTGATATCCACACAGCTGTCGGGAATTACACAGAATCCCTTTTTTTAGATACTTGCTTGTTGTTTCCTGTTCAGGACGATCAGCTGACGGTTCTGATCCGGAGACTGGAGGAGATGGTGTTCCGAGTCATGCCCGAGCAGATCCATCGCTTCAATGATCACTGCCACGCTCACGCCGAAGCCAGAGCTGCCAAGTACACGCCCATAACGCCTTCATCATCCAGTGTGTCAGGAGTCATTTGGAGTTAGTCTAAGCGAGTGTGTGTGTGTGTGTGTGTGTGTGTGTGTGTGTGTGTGTTTAGACTGGAAGCTGTGAAAGAAAAGAGAGCTGTAGAAGGATCTGATGAAGAGGAGGACGATTTGAGTGGGAAACGAGTTTTTGGACCTCGTAAGAGATTCCGATGGAACGAGGAGATCAGGTTTTTGATCAGATTGTGATTGAATGTTAAAATGCATTTGTGTAGTTTTTATGAAGCCACGTCGCTGATGCGTATGCGTGTGGTTATTTTTTATTTATTTTTTCTCCAGGGAGTTGCTGTGCGAGGTGGTGAGGCTGAAGATGAGTAGCTACGAGCTCGACGTTCCCAGTAATCAGAGCTTAGAGGATTTTTTGAAGTCGTTTTTGGAGGCGAGTGTGAAGACGCTGTGGCCTAGAGGATGGATGCAGTCCAGGTAAAGCCCCGATCGTGGTGATCATGTGATCATGTGATCATGTGATCATGTGATCACGACTCTCAGCTTTATATAATCCACACTAAAGCCTGGCTTGTACTTGATGCATGACTTTGCGACGTCCACTAGACAACAAACATCCCATCCCAAAATGTAAAGTGTTTTTTTTTTTTTTTTTAAATAAATCACTAGTCAAATAGGAAAAAAATTACACGTGGAGGTTAACATCTTCCAGGCTTGTGTAAGCGTTGTGTAAACATTCTCACGATGAAATATTTCAAAGGAATCTCTGAACGTCTTTCTTCAGTAGCAGATGACAAGAAGAACGAGTGAAGATTCTGTTTCTATTTCTGATCCTCCCCCCCACCCCCCACCCCCCCGTCCTGCGTCACAGGATCCTGCTGATTGAGAGTCGGAGAGTTCACGCTCACGTCACGGGCGTAGTGTAAGTTAGAAAGTACACGAGCTAGCTATGTGCTAAACAAAATGACACGGAGGGGGAAAACACCTTGTCCTGTTTGTGCGCAGGGCGAGGAAGAAATCCATGACCGTGCCGAAATCTGAAAAGGTAACCGATGTAATGCATGCACATCAGCACCGCATATGACCGTGCAGAAGCAGTTTCACCTCAATTAAAATAAAAACTCCTCTAAAATATCAGTTATAAACCATTTTCCTGCTGGTTGTGAATAATAGAATTGTAATTCTAACTATAAATCTGGTCGTTGATCATTCATCTTCAGTAAGCGCTTTGTCCTGGGCAGGGTTGCCGTGGAGCTGGAGTCTATCCTGGGAATGCCGGGAGGAAGGTGGGAACACACCCTGGATGGGACGCCAATCCATCGCATCACGCAGACTCCACGCAGACAGTAACCCGAGCTCGGGATCGAACCTGGGACCCTGGAGCAGTGAGGAAGCGCAGTGTTCTGGTTACACCTGTATTTACACTAGCAAGGGACAAAGCGACCATTAAGGAGTTTTATATAGCTACTAGTGTTTTTCGTCCGAACTAAATAAACAGGCCAGTCACGCCCACGAGCATCAGCAATAGCGGCTCGTGCACGTCGGCAAGAAATTCATCACCTGGTGGTGTGAGCAGAAAGACAAAAAAATACACAGGAACGTGTTTTGATGACGTTATTAATGACCTTGTTACTGTTTCGACAAATTTGGCATGAGTAAAATTCCCGCTTCTTTTCCCGAACTTGAACGCAAACACAACTCGACCTCTCAGTGTTCACCTTCCTCGGAGTATTTCTTCATTTACCCCCCTATTTACCTATTTCGCAGTTTGAAGAAAACGGAGAAGTTCAGACAGTCGCTGCTAGCAGAGTGCAATCAGGAGCGACGTGTACGTATCTCCTTCAGCTTTCCTTCAAACGCCTCACGTAACGTTATTCCCGGACGAATTCAGATGATCTCGCTACAATATTTCAGTGAATGTTAACTCTTCCAGCTCAGAAGATTCCCTCTGCGTGTGGAGATTCTGTTGTGCAGCGACTTCCTGCGGAGGAACAGAAACCTCAGAAGCTCTCGGCTGCTGAGCGAGACGTCTGCTTTCCCCCGAGGCTCCTCTCGACCGCCTCCTTGTGCAGAGCGCCCTTCTCTCTGGCTGTGGTGAGCGGCATGGTTTACGCGAGCTTGGCGTTTCGCTGTGTACCGTAAGAACAATGTAAGCAAGGGATCCGCTGTTGATCTTGCGCTGACCTGGCTGCGTTTCTGTCTACAGGCAGCGATGGAAGGTTCGTGTGGCGATCCGGCTCTTCCCACTCCATCCCTCTCTCACCGGACGTCATCTCCTCCTCCCAGCGCTCCGGATTCAGGAACGTTAGCGACCGTAACGCCGCCGCACGCTTTACCCTTCCCCGGTCTTCCTCATGATGGCAAACCCGCAGGTCATACAGAGATCTGCAGAGCGTCCGTACTCCAGAGCGCAGCCCCTGGAACGCTCCAGTGCAGTGAGATTTGGGAAAACTGAGGCTAAAATGAAGGAAATCTCCACCCATGGCGGCCATGTTGAATTTTAAAATCAGATATCGGTTTCGTACGTTACCCACAATGCCCATTTATCCCTCGCTTCATCTCTGACTAAAGAGATCGCTGCAGCGGCGCTTTAGTGCTTTAGCTCTGAACACCTCATCTGTACACTCTGTTGTTGTTGTTGTTGTTGTTGTTGTTGTAACCAGAATCACTAAAACACATGATAAATATTTCAGTAGAAACATATTTAGTGTGTTTCAGGGTGGAGTTTAACAGAAATCTGTCAGCGTTATTCCTTTGTAGAAGTAAGCATGTGGAAAAAAATTTCTAGTTTATGGTGTCGTTTTTATTTGTTCGCAGTTTAAGTGTTGTGTTTTTTTTTTTTTTTGTTTTTTTTTTTTTTTGGGGTCCCCCCACACACACACACACACACACACACACACACACACAGATGGAAATCAGACTCGTGCAGGAGGACCGAACGCTCGGGGAAACCTGCCCTGAAGAAGAGGAACGTGGGAAGGAAATGCAGAAGACGGCAAAACCGCGTTCATTAATATCCTGGTAACAGAACAGGACTTTACAGCGGTAAGAGCCCAGAATAAACAAGGAGGAATTTCTGTGTTTGTATTGAAAACATTAAATCTTAAAAATAAATAAAATTGTAATGCATTTATAAATAAAAAAAAAAATGATTAAAGTTATGATGAATTGAATTCAAATGAAATATTACTTGACTCGATGACTGAAAGGTGAAAAGTCGTCGTCGGACCTGATTTTATTTTATTTTATTTTTGTTTGCTTTTCTTTGTCTTGCTGATGTTTTGAAATAAATCTTTTCCACTTTTGTTCATTGCAAAGAAAATATTTTTTGATGCCGAAAAAAGACGCTCCCTGACTCGAGCGTTTTTTTTTTTTTTTTCTACTTCGTGACGAAAAATTGTCGTTTATTGCTGTCGGATCGTACCGACGGAGGACGAGGCGCAATAAAGCACCTGAAGATTGTGAGCTGTCTAAGTTTTGTTTCTTGTGTACGGCGGCCTGTAAGTGCAGAACAGGTTAATAAACCGAAAATACAACCGCAAAACTAAATAAATATAAAACAGGTGCAACAATATCATCTCAAAACAAACGTTTTGGATTTCGCTGTAATGGTTTTGTTTTCGTTTTTGGTTTTACTGTGTTTGGTTTTGTGCTTTTTGGGTTTTTTTTTTTTTTTTTTTTTTTAACCTTTTGTTTGATCCAATTCGAGGCCAGATTTTCTGAGACACCAGCAGGTGAATACTAGAGACCTGTTCCAGATTGAGAGCTTGAAAAATCCTAAACTTAATCCCAAACTTGGAGTTGAATTATCCCAGATTTTTTTTTTTTTTTTTTAAAAAGCAGATTAGAATAAGCTAACTGAAGTCTGGAGAAGGTGGTGTTCATGTTGAAGCTTAAAGCCTCGTCACACTGAGCATGTGATCAGTTATGTAAAACACAGTCACATGACACAGTAATGGCTTTTTTCTGTAGCTAAAGTAAATCCTTTTTTTTTTTTTTTTTTTTTTTTCCTTCTTTAAACAGTCTTTACACTCTCTGATGGACACATGACATGACACCGAAGCTGCTCTCGCACCTTACTCACACACTTTCCTCTCTTTCCCCTGTAAATAAATCTCTTTCCCCTGACTGCACTGATTAAAGCCCTGACCTCTGTTTTCCCTCAAGGTCACGCTTTGCAGCTGAGGTTAAACTCCTGCCTCAGGATCGTCTGCTCCTGACCTTTACGTTTCCTTTGACACTCAGGTGATTGAAGTCTGACTAACCAGCAGGACATGCGAACATCTGTAAGCGTAATACAGAAACGCGACCAGCATGGGGCGGGCTCGGCTTTTCTTTACACGCAGGCGAAGTCAAACATCAACTCCCGTGACGATCCGGGCCAGTCTCGCATCTCTGAGCTTCTACATCACGCTGTTACACTCGGTCACAGTTCTGATTCCTTCTAAACTTCCTTCCGTCCTTATTTATTTATTTATTTATTTATTTCTGTAGCTCCTTCCATATTTCTTTACTTTCTTCATTCCCTATATATTTCCTTAGATCCTTCTTTATTTTCAGCCTTATTTATTTTTCATCCCATCCTTCTATCCGTGTGTGTGTGTGTGTGTGTGTGTGTGTGTGTGTGTGTGTTTTCTCTTGTTATAATGCCTCATGCAGGCCAGCTGTATAGAAAGTGTTCCTGTGCTGGTGAGTTTATCATCGTTACAGGAGTTTGAGCTTTTATTGTACAGTATATTAATGCGTTTGTTTGTGTGACGAGGTCTGAGATTTCACTGGAAACCAGAGAGAACTCTTTACATCTCTTTTACATCAGGGACGGACAGGCAAATCAGAGCTCCGCCCCTTTCTCCATCAAAACGCACGCCGGCACAAAGCCGAATAATTTGAGTAACAAAACAAGTTTGAGTCTCTTACAGTGAGCTAATCGCTTCCTACACACACTCTACAGCGGGGACCTTTCGATAAAGAGCTCGGATCATTCGCTCACAGCTACCAGGGTAGGAGTTTTACTTTCTTATATTTTTATGTTTATATTTCTATATTTAAGCTTAATGCTATAAGTCTACTGTGGTGATTTGGGGGAGGGGAAGGGTTTCCGGGGTGTGTGTGTGTGTGTGTGTGTGTAAGTTAGTTACTGGCATTTAGTCAAATAATTAGATTATTCAACATAAAGAAATAACTGAATTGTTTGATTTAACAATACTCAATTTCTTTAAATAAAACTTTAAAGAACAACTACTCAGAGTATTCAATATTTAAAAAAAAATTACTCAAATTATTTAACGTAAAAAAAAAAAACTCGGATTATGCAAAATTTAAAAAATAATTACTTATTTAACAGCAAAAATTATTCTAATTATTCAAAAAAAAATTCAGTAAATAATCTGAGTGTTTTTCAAGATATTTCAAAAAATTTACTCTTGATTATTAAAAAAAAAATTACTGAGTATTAGACATCAGAACCTTAGGCATTAAAACATTCTTTATTATTATTATTATTATTATTATTATTATTATTATTAAGTAAAGAGAATTTCTCGTATATGTGCCGTGGTATTTGCGGCTTAATTTTCTTCTTATTTCCTGACGTGGATAGATGGATGAGTTGGACGAGACTCAGCTGAAGGACATGGTGGAAAGTCTGAAACAGCAGCTGGATTTTCCGAGAGAGAAAACGTCCGTGTCGATCCCCGAGTGAGTGACGTTCACGTTCACGTTCACATTCACGTGTGAAAGGATTTTCCCGCCTTTCTATTCTGCTCTAAATATCAGATTTCCGACACATTTTGTTTTTCTTTTCTTTCCAGGCTGGTGAAATCTATTGAAGGGAAAATGCCCGAGGATCCGTTTCTGAATCCCGAGCTGCTGAAGAACAATCCGTGGATGGAGTCGGGAAAATGTGTGGTTATTTAGCAAAAGCTGGAATTCTCTAGAAATTTTCGTTGTGTTTTCAAACCGTCTAGAAATAAACACCACAACCAGAAGTATGGATAATACATGTTTGAAAAAAGATTTATTCAGTTTTATTTCTTTATTTTATTTCTTTATTAAGCATATTTTCCAGAGTTTCCCCTCACAGCAGCTCTCTAACGTAGACATTTCTGCGCACTGCATTAGAAACTCCTTCGTTAAACCGGAACCAGACGTCACTGTTCCCTACAGCTTTACCGATCTGCAAGCTGCCGCTCGATTTTCCGTCTTCGTCTAGAAAAAGACGAGAACAGGAAGTTAAACGGAGGAATAGGAAAGTGGACGACATCTGTTCTTTTAAAAATAAAAATGTTAATGTTAAAGAACGCTAACCTGTTGCCGAGTTAGCAGCCGGTTTCTCTTTGGGAACAACGGCACGTCCAAAGAAATCCATTTCAGGCTGTTTATAAAAAAAAAACGTAAACAAGTGCGTCATTTCTCCGTGTGTTTGTGACAAATAAACAAACTTTTTTTTTTCTTTTTTTTTTTGCAAAATGTAAACCAACAACAAAATTACATTAAAACCCGAGGAATTTTACAGTAGTGTTGGCAAGTGGCTGTGGTATAAGAGGAATAAAACACTCTGGGACGTTCTGAACTCCACCCCGTTGTTGATTATTTTCCTAAAACAGCACTTATAGAATGTGTTACAGTGATGCAGTGTAATTTCACATCCATTCATTTGTCAGACGTTCTAAAATCTGGTTTCTGGTTTGCATGAAAAGCAAATTACGATTGACTGCTGGTGATTTGATTGGTAAATAAATGCTATGCAAATGTGGCTGCAGGTGTTTTGTGTCTATTGAACTCCACCCATACTGTGGACACAATTTACCTACGGTGTAGTCAGTACATCAGTACAGTAGATCAGTACATCATTACAGTAGATCAGTACATCATTACAGTAGATCAGTACAGTATGTCAGTAGATCAGTACGTCAGTAGATCAGTACAGTACATCATTTCAGTAGATCAGTAC
>CM075028.1:506169-518236 GCA_037576675.1 Pangasius sanitwongsei
CAGTAGATCAGTACAGTATGTCAGTAGATCAGTACGTCAGTAGATCAGTACAGTACATCATTTCAGTAGATCAGTACGTCAGTAAATCAGTAGATCAGTACGTCAGTACATCATTACAGTACATCAGTAGATCAGCTCAGTAAATCAGTACGTCAGTAGATCAGTACGTCAGTACATCATTACAGTACATCAGTAGATCAGCTCAGTAAATCAGTACGTCAGTAGATCAGTACGTCAGTAAATCAGTAGATCAGTACAGTATGTCAGTACAGAACTGGAATAAAACCAGTAATAAATTTCAACAATTTCTTTAACAAACTTTTTTTTTTTTTTTAAAATGTAGGTACGGTGCAGATCTCTCACCTTACTCTCCACCACCGTCTCCTTGACGATGTTCTCCAGCCTCTGCTGGTGGTTCCTGCTCATCTGCTTCTTGGCCTGAGGTTTCTTTACCTCCTTCAGTTCCTCAACCTTCTCCATCTAGAGAAACAGAAACAAAACACGTGCTTCGGTTATAGAAAAACGAAAGGTGCAATAAATGACTTTTAAATAATAAGCCGTGACCTCAGACGCAAGTGTGTAACGTAGCTGAGAAAACCTGTTTGTGTTTACGTGGTGTTTACTCTTTTTATAGACACGCCCCCAATGCCCTGTCACAATGGCTGAAAGCAGTAAGTGCCCAGCGCAGCCAGATAATTCCCATGCAACCCATAAATCAGCACCTGCTGAGGAGAGACACTAGGATAGGCGGGGCTCAAAGAGGGAAAAAAAAAAATCATTCAAACTCCACCTACTTGACCACTGGAGACCTAATCTTGACTAATTTGGACCAATTTTGCCTAATGGACCTTTAACAAGTGCCTTTAGCAGCTCTTTATTCCATTAAAGTTACAAAAACACAAACGGATACAAAATGCAGAGGGTTTAGCTTTCTGATTTGTTACTTGAGGACGACATGCTACGCTGAAAAGCAAAACCTCACTTGCATTCCTCTTGCGCTGTTTTATCTTTTCAGTGAAAATCGAAAATAGTTCCTCATTACGCTGCATTTCACTTTCATCACTGGGTTGCAGTCGCGTCACACTGAAATGCAAGCGCTGCTCAGTCCGGTTATAATCGGAGCTAATCGGGGAGCTTTTCTCTCTCTACCACTGAATCTCCTCCGCAGAATATTACGAACGATCTCGCGGGAAGTCCCTCCAAATTCACTCTTTTTCGTCGCCTCACCTTCTGAGGGTTGTGTCTCTGCTGCGCCCGCTCCACCCTCCTCATCCTCTCCAGCTCCGTCTCTCTGGCGATCAGCTGCTTCACCTGATAGGTCAGCTGTCTCCGAGGGGGCAGACCAGGAAACCGCACCACGTCCTCTATGTTACTACACACACACACACACACACACACACACACACACACGCCAGGTAATTTCTTGAGAATGACAGGCAGAGAAGGGAAGAGGATTGTCCTAGGTGTGTTGTCTGGCCCAAATGATCGAATGATTTTTTTTTCATTTGTTTTTTTTCATTTTGATATTTTTTTTCCTGTCTGGATTTTGAAAACAAAAATCAAATCAAATCCTAAACACATGGAGACCAGCGCAACTCACGAACTTTTCATCTGCGTTTGCGTTCAGAGAAAGAGAGAGAATCATTCAAACCTGCTAGCTTTAAGGTGGCAGGTGTGTGTGTGTGTGTGTGTGTGTGTGTGTGTGTGTGTGTGTGCACTGACGGTTCCAGGATGTAGGTGTACTGCCCCTCGGCTGTGCGTTCCTGTCTGTAGGTCAGATTGTAGTTAATCATCGTATCAATGAGCTCACAGAGCTGCTGTTTCTCCCTCGTACTGTACAGCTGAGGATTAACCTGAAACACACACACACACACTGTAGTGTAAGAGGAATAAAACACTTCAGAACAGAATATTGATATTATTTCGCCACACGACCCGGCCCTAGCGGTCCTTACCGGCCGTAGTTTGGGGCAGATGAGCTCCAGTAAAAGACTCAGAACATCTAAACACAGGTTATTCTGGCACACGCGGCTCCGTATGGAAGGAGGGATCTCCGCCAACATGGCAACCAGGGCGTTCTTAGTGTGCTGGGTCTTCGTAAAACTCTGCAGAACGTTCAGGAATTAAATTACTCCAAACATCACGTTACTGATGCCCTGAACAAGACTCATGACCGGCTCATCAGAACAGGTATATATACAGATATAGATTATAGCGATTAGATTATAATATGGAGTGTTTAAGCCCCGCCCCCACAACCCTACAGCTCTATAAAGTACCCCAGTACCCTCACCTCGTAGTGGCTGCTGGGGTAAGTGATGCGCGGGACGGAGTTAGCAGCGAACAGGTGATGGAACGCGGCGGGGAGGAAGGGCAGGTAGCGCATGAGGGAGTAATTCTGCCCGTGTAACACACACTCGTTCACCAGATCGGAGAAACAGAGCCAGTCCAGTCCTGAGCACACACCCGTCAGACTCGGGTCCTTCAGCTTCATACTGAGGAAATTATCATACAAACCCTGACACACACACACACACACACACGCACGCACGCACACACGCACACACACACACACACACACATTAAAGTCTGGAAATCGTTCCTGTATTTAACAATTCTATTGGATTTTTTTGTGTATTTATAGTAATAAAGCCCATAATAATATTAGCATTAATTTCACCATCAGCGACTACTATTACAAATATACACTCAGTTCCAGAATTATTGGCACCCTTGGTACAGGGGGGGATAAAGGGGAGGAAAAAGTCTTCTGGGTCGACGCTGAGAAATTAATTCTCTCTCTCGAAGTTAATAAAAAAACACAACAGAGAGAAACCGCAAAGCGCTGACACTGGAGACTCCTTCCATAAATGTTAAATAAACATCTCCTTACAGAAAACCTCACCATGACCATATTAACCTTCATTAATGAATGAGCTGCTATTATAGAAATGATTCATTAAAGTAAATGAGTTTTTAAGGGACAAAAATATTTCTTTATTACAAAAAACATGTTCGAAAAGGTTACAGGAAGCGTGTGTGTGTGTGTGTGTGTGTGTGTGTGTGTGTGTGTTCTTATAGGTTCCATTCCGGCCGTTTTCCTGCAGTGATGCTGGTACCTGAGTGAGTTTCTCGTGCTCTCCGCTGGACGAGGCCAGGTGAAGGATGTGCTGAAGCCTCTGGCTGCTGTCTTTAAGCCCCGCCTCCTCAAAACCTCCGAACGGATCCCCACCAATCCGTTTCCTGACATTTCAAACCAACGTTAATCTCTAATCCTGATCACAGGATCCACAGGATCCACGTTCCCTAACAGTGTGCTACAATATTCCAGTATAGGATGAAGTGCGCTGTATACCGTCACTGCTCTCAGGTCATTAGTATTCAGAGCGACTTTGACAGGAAGTGCTCAAATATACAGCCAACTTCCTGCTTTAAAGCGACGCATCGAAATCCTGCATGTAACTTTAACTGCAGTGGGAATATTTAATAGAATTCAAATAATCTACATCTAAGAAATTTTACATTTCTATTAATTACAGGTATTAGCGACTGAATACAGCCACCTAGTGGACATGTTCAGAACTGCAACAGAAAACTTTGTGGACTTGGAATGAAATTATAAAAGTAAGACGCATAAGGCGGTGCATGCAGATTTCTGAGTGTGTGTGTGTGTGTGAGAGTGTGTGTGTGTGTGTGTGTGTGTACCTTTTCAATCGAGGAAGCTGAAATATTTCTTGCCACACTGAAAACAGTCCCTTGTTCTGGTCCTTCAAGCCGACGCTCATCGAGTTCACAACACGCTGATCCAACTGTCTCTGACCGCGGCCGTGCAAGAACTGAAACAAACAAACAAACAAACAAACAAACAAACAAACAAACAGCGTACCGGGTTCAATGCGAGCGACAGGATATAAAATTATTTTCTTTTCCTACGACGGCGCATCCAAAAGTATTTTATTCGTTACTTAATACATTACACAACATTATAATATTAAATAAAGATAAAACTGTGTGTGTACAATTCAGTATTCAATTTATACCTTCAGTTCCTTTTTAAACACACACACACACACACACACACCTGTAGCGTATTGATGCACGCACGGATGTCGTTGTCTGTCTTCTCACACAAGGCCATCAGAGAGCCCGTGTCCGCCTTCATACCCTGTCGACGTGTGATCTAACACACACACACACACACATTTCACAGTTAATCCCTCTTACGTAAGATTATTTAAATTCGTGAGATGATGGTATATCTGATATATTTCAGATATTCTGATGCTCACCTCTGCCAGTCTCTGTGTGAGGCGAGACTGCTGCGTCGGAGGAAACGTCAACACAAACGCCTGCTGCCTCAGCGGCCGCAGAGCTGGCGTGTAGCTACGGAGACAAACAGCCAATCAGATTTCAGCTAGACTCGAATCACACACACACACACACACGTGTTGTACAGGGAGCAGGACGAGGAGCAGGACGAGGAGCTTACAGGTCATTACAGATGCAGACGATGGGCCGGAGTAAAACAGACTCTTTCTTCTTCTTTTTCTTCAAGGGGTTTGAGGTGGAGTCTTCTCCTTCTCGACTATCCTTCCTGTTCAGGGTCGCTAACAGCACGCTGATGGCAGCCTGGAACAAAACCATCAAGAACTGGAGAGTTAACAAGACGAAGAAGAAGAAGAAGAAGAAGAAGACAAACAACAAGACCACCAACAAGAACAAGGAGAAGAAAAAGAACATGGACAGGAGAAGCAGAAGAACATCGAAGGTGTACATAGATGAAGGAGTCAGAGGAGGAGTTGAAGGAGGAGAAGGAGGAGAAGGGTTTAAGGAGATCTTACTGCTGGAGCTCCATCGATTTCGTCGATGATGAGGCAGTTTGGTTTCTCGTTGGCTCCCAGGACCGACTTCATCTGTGTTGCCGTGTCGATACGCTTCTGAAACAGCTCTGCACTGCGATCATCACTGCAGGAGCACACACACACACACACACACAATATGTAGCAATATTCTTCCCATATTATATTATTCCCTTTCCTGCATTTAAGGTCTTCATGCACATAATGACAGATGTCTCATTTTGCATGGACAGGTAGAGAGAGCAGCCAAAAACATTGTCTCCACACACACACTCACACACACACACATAGAACCTCAGCGAGGAACAAATCAGCCATCGGCCCTTACCTCAGATCTCTCAGATCTCTTCTCTTTTTCCTCTCTTGCAACTGTGTACAAAATAAAACAAGTCCCAAAGTTGATAATAGTCCAGCTTGTTTAATTTTTTTTTTTTATATATTTATCCCAAACTCAGAATCCTCTTGTGTTTTTTTTTTTTTTTAATAATCTGATTATCCAGGCTCAGGTCTCTGTCTCTTTAGGAAAATTGATGGCTCTGAAAGTTGTACTCGTACATTTCTCTGCTCTGAACTTGCACAGAGTGAGCCAGCAGGTCCTAATGCCTTCACTTCTCCTCCTCCTCCTCCCTTCTTTCCTTCTTCCCTCCCTCCGTTTCAGCTGCTCCTCCCCTCCGCAGCTCATCATTTCACATTGATTGAACTCTGACAGTTTTATTTCGTAGCACTCCACTCTCGAAACCCGTCAAAGTGTTTTTCATTTCTTTTTCCCTCTATATGAGTAGACTGTAGGGAAGAGGAAGAAAGTCAACAGAGAGAAAGATGAATTTGTGTGAAGGTAGTTTGCCAGTTGTTTTTTTCCCCACAAGTTGTCTGTTTTAGGGACCAAAAGTGAATGTAGATGCATGCCATCATCAACATTACAATTTCTAATGACTCTTTACTGACTCACTAAAACAAACACACACACACACACAAACTATTCCTCAAGCAATTATCATGTGATTACACGTTTTACTGAAGCATTGCACATGGTCCCTTGAAGACTAGTGGTTAGGCCACGGTGATTTCACCGCCGTGGCCAGGGTTTGATTCCCTGCCAGAGAACCGACCCCAGCTTCTGGGGTTGCACACGACAGTGCTGGTCTCAAGCAAAAAACTGGGGAGGGTTTCATCAGGAAGGTCATCTGGTGTAAAAACTGTGCCAAATCAAAATATGCCAAACAATGATTCACTGTGGTGACCCCCAACAGGAGCAGCCGAAAGAAGAAGAACAAAAACAACTGAAGTATTGCACATGATCTATGTAAGGAATAAAAAACCCGGGGGTGTGCTGTTATAGGAAAACTTAAAGTTTTCCCAAACCTCTGATTGTGGCAAAGCTCTGACACTGGAGACTCCTTCCATAAATATTAAATAAACATCTGTTCACAGAAAACTTCACCATATCAACAAATACACATTTTATTCAATCTGTTTATGTGGAGCATCTGCCTGTCCCTGTTACTACAGAAATGATCATGTATCAGAATAAGTGCATTAATATAAAGCTGTGATATGCAGCTGAAACTACTGCCAGAGCTGCTGTTATAGAAAATTAATCAATACCTTCTGACCAATGTGATTAGAGAATTCAACAGTGCTGTGGTGTAAAAAGGATTACTCACTATTAGTGAATGGTTATGGTTAATTTTAAATTAATGGTAACAAAAATCAGCACTGTATTGTTTCAGTGCAAACACTGAAAAACAATAAATAATGAGACTTTTTTTTAAAGAAAACTTTATGTCTTGGTGAATTGACTACTTTTAAGTGCAAGAAATTGCGGAAATTTCAAGTTTGTCCAAAACTTCCCTTCAGATCCAGTTACACTATATGGCCAAAATATGGCCATATGGCTTATATGGGTCTTCCTGTGGTGTGAGGTGAGGTCTGCTACAATAAAAACTTCCCTAAAACCCCTGGAAGTTTTCTTGTTCTGCATTTGAAACTCAGCCATTAGCTTAATTTTGGTTTTGGTGGAAGACGATAGAAAAGAATGCTTCCCGGAGTGTCTTTATACTGCGGAAAAAGCCCCCAAACCTCTTTTCCCACAGTACACAATAGAATCTTTGCACATCAACATTTTTGACATTTCATCCCAACATTTTCAATTGGGATGAAATGTACACCACAGTGTATGGCCGAAAGTTTGTTCACACTTGACCATTACAGCCATCTGTATTTTTTCCCCAAACTGTTACTGCAACATTGAAAGCACATAACTGTACAGAATGTCTCTGTATGCTGTAATGTTACAATTTCCCTTCACTGGAACTAAGAGGCCCAAACCTGTTCCAGCATGACAATGCCTCTCTGCACAAAGTGAGCTCCATGAAGACATGGTGTGTTAAGGTTGGAGTGGAAGAACTCGAGTGTCCTGCACAGAGCCCTGACCTCAACCCCACTGAACACATTTGGGATGAACTGGAACACCGACTGCACCCCAGACCTCCTCACACAACATCAGTGCCTGACCTCACTAATGCTCTTGTGGCTGAATGGACAAATACCCACAGCCACACTCCAAAATCTAGTGGAAAGCCTTCCCAGAAGAAGAGTGGAGGTTATTATAACAGCAATGGGGGAATAAATCTGGAATGAGATGTTCAACAAGCACGTGTGGGTGTGAGGGTCAGGTGTGCACATACTTTTGGCCATATAGTATATGTAATCAAATGAGTTATAAAATTATACTATATTCTATATACACTATATTGCCTCTGACTCAAAGAACAAACAAAATTCTTGTGCATTTGTAATCTGAAAGCTGCTTTTACCACCTTTTTTCTGAGGAAGTAATTTGCATGATGATTATTTGGACGGTAACTTTTGCAGTTTGCACAAATATAAAAGTGAAATATCTTTTATATGTGCAGAAAATATCATCAGGCCTGTCAAAAACAAGCAGCTGTGACTGTCTTCTACTACTACTACTACTACTGCACTAAAGTTGCAGCTCTTACACAAGAAATTTCCTTACAGTCCTTACAGACACTAGAAAGACAAAGTCTATTGATTAAAATCCTCTAGTTGGGTTTTAAAGCCCTTAATGGCTGTAGCATGTCCATCCACCCTTTGAATATGTGATTGGCTCTGTTTCAAATCATCAATTGCAGTATTACTAAACATTATCTCTGGCATCTCTGAATATTTGATCGACTGTGTTCCAAAATCAAATGCTGGCTTCAAGTTACTGTATGTTAGTGATAAGATTAAATTCTCCTCTAATATGGCCCAGGACATTGCTCCATTCATGATTTCTTCAGTGATGTCGAATGCCCCTTGTGCTGTTTATAGAGAAGCAGCCCCATATTATGATCGTCCCACTTCCGTAATTCAATGTGTGTGTGGTGTTCTTGAGATCATATACGCAACCCTTCTTTCTCTGAACATGACGAGCTGCAACAGGACTCTAATTTTGTTTCGTCTTTTGTTCCAAAAGAGTTCTGATTTGTCTAAATGCTTGGGTGTAAATTTTAGACGCACATTTCTGTGCTACTTTTTTAGCAGAGGAGCTTTGTGTGAGGTGTAGGATGGAGATGACTGAGGTGCAGTTCATTGCTTATTGGTTTCTATGTAACTGTTGTTCTTGCTGCTCTCAGGCTGTGCTGCAACTCTTTTTTTGTGTGATTGCTGACTTTCTGTCTTACCTTCTTTATCATTAGTCTGAGAGCACACTGTGAATTCTTGTGTGGTGCACCTGTCCGGGGAAGATTAGTGATTCCATGAACTTCTACCTGCGTAGAACCAGTACAATCAAACCAATTGTACTGACAGGGATGTTTAAGGTCTTTGATATGACTCTTTAGCTTTTTTTCATTCGAGTGTTGTTTAATAATGTGGTCCCTGAGAACTCTAGGAAGCTTCTTCACCCTCACCATGATTGCTACTTGCTACTACATGGCAATGTCTTTGAAAATGACACAAGGTGCAATTTGCCTGAGAAAAGTTTTTTTTTTTTGCTTCATTTATATCTAAAACTTGATGTTTTTATGTAAGTTAATGGTGTCTGAATATTTTTTTCCCCCTATTACTTTCATTTATTAAACATATTGTTTATGCGACATGAATACATACTTTTTTGTTCGTACTTCCCCTCACTGTATCATCATGTTTTGTCCTTCACTGGAGATTTTCCCTGCACTGGATATCATAGAACCGAGGATTATTGTGCAGTTGCTTTTAATCCCTTGTCTTCAGTGTGTTAGCTTTAATGTACTGATGTATAGAATGCTGTCACACCACACCCAGAGCTAAACACTGAACACACACTGCTCATGTTACACAACACAACAAAACCTCTCTGCTTCTGCTTGACATTTCTGACTGTGTTTTTTTTTTTTTTTGTTAGCAGAGAAACAGGATTTGGATTTCTGCAGGTGATATCATACCAAAGTACGAGATATCAAATGTTTAGCGCAATTCAGTCAGTGAATCAGTGCAACACATATGGCGTGACGCTGACAGGAGAAATATGTTTTACATGTATTCATTTAAAAGACCACAAATAGTCATTTTTCTCAGCCCAGTACAACAATGCTATGGTTTGAATGCTCACCATAGAAATATGTTTTAGCAGTGATGTTTAGAAATGAAATAATTTCATTTAAATAGGAATTGCAATGACAGAGAAAGTGTTTGACTTAACTGCATGCACACTATTAATTAAGTAGATAACAAAAGTCTGGAAATACCTGCAATCTTATTTATGATTCATTATTTTATTCATTTAAAAACGTAGATCTGAACCATATAAACAGACACCAGTGTTTAATTTCAGATGTTTAATTTAGTATCTCAAATATTTTGGGGGGAGAAATAAATGAGCATGTATGGTGCCCTGCGATGGACGATGAACACACACATCCAGGGTGTGTTCCCTCACCCACAACATTCCCGGGATAGACTCCGGATCTGCTACAACTCTGACATAACAACTCTCAGCATAAAGTGGTTACTTAAGATGAATGATCTGAATATTGTGAATACCTTTTGTATAATATTAACAATATTCCCCTCAGTGGATGTGGGATTTGATTAACACTTTCCAGCACTGGTGGAAATCCACAGAGCTGTCAGAAATTTCAGGACTATGGAGAAATTGCTAGTTAAGTTCAAGTTAATGTGGTAATTAATGCTGTTTTTTTTTTTTTTTTTTTTTTTTTTTAATTAAATAGACTCTGATGTCTGAACTGTGTGGAAGGCATTAATTGTGCAATTAAGCTGTACTCTGTTATTTTTGTGGTCGACTGCTTCTATAACATAAAAAAAAAAATCACAAAAGTCCTGTTGTTGAATTTCGTTGTTAGACATGAGGAAATTAATATAATTTATATCTGTGCTACAAGCAGAGTTGCCAGATTTGCATGAAAAAAGCAGTCCAATTAACAAGCAGTATTAAAACACATAGTTTCCCTTAATACATCTTTCACCAAGGTCATAAAATGAATTTATAGTATTATAGATTGTCAGAAATTTTGGCAGTGTGGTTCCTCGTTCACTGTGGGGATTGCGGATGAGGAACCCTGCTATTTTCCGCTACCCACCACACCGGAGCATTGTCAGGTCCCGACCGGCATGTCAGGAGCTGCTCACGTCATGTCTGCTACCCCAGGGCCTGCTCACGACAAGCCTGCCACTCCAGGGTCTGCTCACGACAAGCCTGCCACCCCAGGGCCTGCTCACGACAAGCCTGCCACCCCAGGGCCTGCTCACGACAAGCCTGCCACCCCAGGGCCTGCTCATGACAAGCCTGCCACCCCAGAGTCCCCGGCCAAAATGGCCGCCACGCCTGAGTCCCCGGCCAAGATGGCCGCCACGCCTGAGTCCCCGGCCAAGATGGCCGCCACGCCTGAGTCTCACCACGCCACGGCCGTCACGCCTGAGCCTCACCACGCCACGGCCGTCACGTCAGAACCTCGTCATGTCATGGCTGCTACTCCTGAGTCTCGACCCATCATGACTGCCATGTCAGAGCTTACAGTCAAGATGGCTGCCACACCAGAGCCTTGTCATGCCATGGCCACCTTGACAGAACCCCGTCACGCCATGGATGTTATGCAAGATTCCCCTAAGAATGTTTTGGGGGGGTATAGTACCCCAGCTCCGTCAGATGCGGAGCTTGGGCCAGGACTGATGAGACTGATTGCCAGTGTGATGGATCCACCTCTGCCCCAGAGGCCTCCCCTGTCCACGAGTCTGCCCCAGAGGCCTCCCCTGTCCATGAGTCTGCCCCAGAGGCCTCCCCTGTCCACGAGTCTGCCCCAGAGGCCTCCCCTGTCCACGAGTCTGCCTCAGAGGCGGCGGTGTCCACCTCCGAGCTCCTCGCCTGCCCTGTCACGGCCAAGGAGGCCGTCTCCGAGCTCTTTGCCTGCCCTGTCTGGACCGCAGAGGCCATTATTAACCTCTCTGTGCCAGTCCCGCCTGATCCGCCTTGGTGGGCACCTGCCTCGTTACCTCTACGTTGGTGGACATCTGCTCTGCTCTGCTGTGGTGGTCATCTGCTCTGCCGTGGGGATCTTTGCTCTCCTCTGCTCTGCTGTGGTGGTCGTCTGCTCCGCCGTGGGGATCGTTGCTCTCCTGTGCTCTGCTGTGGTGGTCGTCTGCTCCGCCGTGGGGATCTTCGGACCCTTCTGCTCCGCCCTGGTGCTCGTTGGCTCTGCCCTGGTGCTCGTTGGCTCCGCCTGCTCCGCCCTGGTGCCCTTATGCTCCACCATGGCTGCCTGCTCTGCCTGCTCCGCCATGGGTCCATGCTCCTCTGGATCTGACCTGGTGGTCCCCGGGTCCTCCACTGTTCCACAGTCCATGTCATCATCCAGATCCTGTTCCCCTTCACGGGCCTGGCCCGCCATCCCTCCCCCGTTCCACCTTCACTCTACCACCCTCCTGGACTTGTTAGGTTTGGGCTTTGTTGGTGTGTCTGGAGCTGCCCTTAGAGGGGGGGATATGTAACGTGGGGTTTGGGTTTTGTTTGTTTCTTGTTCGTTGTTCTCATGTCTTTTATTTTGGAGTTTAGTCATGGTTCCTATCTTGTCATGTGTTACCCTTGTCTTTTGTGTCATGTTCTGATTGGTTCCTTGGTTTCATGTGTCTTGTTCTGATTGGTTCCTTGGTTTCATGTGTCTTGTTCCTCACTGGTTGGATTGTGTCATGTTACCTTGATTGTTTGG
>CM075028.1:518336-525836 GCA_037576675.1 Pangasius sanitwongsei
TCCATTGTGGTGGTGTATAGAGCCAAAAATGTTAGAATTGTGTCGATGTCCCAATATTTATGGACCTGACTGTACATTTTGTCTGTTTTTAATTATGTTGAATGTTGTTCGATAGTTCCTATTATCACTTATAACTGCTATAAACAGTCATTCCTTCAATAATCTCTCTTTTTTCTTAATAAGACACAAAATGCAGCTTGTCATGTTACCGAGAAACCCGGAAAACGCAAAGTCTTGAAGACTTTTTTCTGGTGGAAAACTTAAACTTTCCTAACTCTGACTGTTACAAATCACTGGAGATCTTCAAAGTACTGGAGACTCCTTCCAAAAATTAATATCTCCTCACAGAAAACCATATCAACAATTATACATATTAAATCAGTTTATGTGGCGTGTCGGTCATACAAGTCCCTGTGTTAGTTGTTACTATAAAAATATTACATATTACATAGAATCATTACATGTTAGTAATGTCATGTACTATATACAGCTGCTGTCATAGAAAATTGATCAACACCTTCTGACCAATCAGATGATGTTGTTAACATAGGTGGGGGGTGGGGGGGTTAGCTGTTATAGCTTTTCTTATGACGTTATGTAAAATTGCTCATTGCCACTCGTGAATTTGGTGAGAAAGTGGGCTTTTCTAATTGGCTGTGATAACAGCAATTGAAAAGTGGGTCCTGCAGATTGCAGCAAGTACGTTGTTGATCAAACCCTGTGTGACAGGCCCCAAGGGGACTAGTAGGATTTGCTATTAATGTCAGCATCCTAATCTACAAGCATGTGCAGTTTTTTCACATTCAGGATAAGACGAACTCTCTGCAGTACTGATAGTGCATACGAGCAACTCAAAAATGTTCATTCTTGGTAAGAGTGGAGTTGATGAAGTAGTAGACCTGTGGAACAAGTTTCTCTCGTCAACTGCCTGCTCAAATGCTGTTTGAAAAGCTTTTCTCCCAGCTGTGTGAATTTCTAGAATGCAAGATGTGATGTGCATCTTAAACATTTTGGCTTCATATTACAGAAATTATGCTTTTTTGCCTGGACTTTTTGACCTAATTGTGTCATAATGTCTTAGTTTTCTGTCATGATTATCAATCTAGATACTTTGCTGATGCCTTCATGGCAACATGTCCTTTATATTTAAGCTCAGTTGGCCTTACTGAGTTACATTGTTCCTCAGTGTTCTGTCCAAGAACAAAATTGAACACCCCTGCTGTCCTCTAATGCCACCATGTTGACTGGACTAAAATGTTGGCCATGTCAGCCTGGCTGTGTTCTCCGTGGTGAGCTCACAGTTTCTCCAGCTGTTCTCTTCAATCAGGCTTGCATTGAACACCTGTGCACATTATAGAGAGAAGATGAGCTGAATACTTAAAGACTGCTGGCGAACACTCGAGCTTTTTCGCATTTATTCAGCCTGGATTTTGACTTTTTTTTTCTGCTTTGAACTCGCTACATTCTGAGAAGTTTTCTTCTACATTCACATTCCTTCTCTGAGTGTGTTTGGCTGAGGCTGGAGATATATACCAATAATTTCCAATTATCTAGAATTCCTACCACTGTCCTGTACATTTTAGTGCTTTCCTTGAATTAACACTCCTGATTCGACTCCTAATAAACAGAATAAGGGGAATTATGCTGAACTGTAACATCATTAAGGATCTGCTGGCAACACAAGATTTCAAGGGTTGTATTCGTCCAGGCTCAGGCCACGGAATAAAGGGCAAAAAAAGGTCATCAGTGATATTTTGCTCAGTATTGAAATCCTGATTATTAATCATTTCTTGTAGTTTAGGAACACAATAGTTTTTTTCACTTTATCATTGTGAATAAACAAAAAAAATGCAGTTTTCTTTTGAATTGTACATTATACGCCTTTTCACCTTTCACTTTTCACTCGCCTGCCATTTTCAACATTAGGCAACTGGTTATATAGTTTGATATACTCTGGTTTGATCCTAAGCTCAGGTTTCTGTCTGTGTGTCTCTGGGTTCTCTGGTTTCCTCCAACCTCCCAAAAACATGCATGTACGTAGCTTGGCTCCATTGCCCCAGGTTCCATCCAGGGTTTTTTCCACACCTCACACCCTAACCAGGATTAAATAATAATTGAATACGAATATGAAATATTAAATATTATGAATGTGAAATCTGAATCAGAGTAAGACTTCAGTCAAATTGATTGAGTGCATGCAATTGATGGTACACAGTGGTGGTATAACAGGAAGTGTTATTTCTTCAGAGCTCCAGTATCCAAGGTTTGATCCTGTCTAGTTAACCAACTTTAGATAAACTCTCCCAAACCACGACTGATGTTTAATTAATTAAGGGAAGTAAGTTATCATTATTAAAATTAAAGTATGAATAATTATGAAGACCTATGGTGGGCCATAGCCAGTTGCCTAATGTTTGAAAATGGCAGGCGAGTGAAAGGTGAAAGGTGAAAAGGCGTATAATGTACAATTCAAAAGAAAACTGCATTTTTTTTGTTTATTCACAATGATAAAGTGAAAAAAACTATTGTGTTCCTAAACTACAAGAAATGATTAATAATCAGGATTTCAATACTGAGCAAAATATCACTGATGACCTTTTTTTGCCCTTTATTCCGTGGCCTGAGCCTGGATGAATACAACCCTTGAAATCTTGTGTTGCCAGCAGTATCCAAGGTTTGATCCTGTCTAGTTAACCAACTTTAGATAAACCACCCAAACCACGACTGATGTTTAATTAATTAAGGGAAGTAAGTTATCATTATTAAAATTAAAGTATGAATAATTATGAAGACCTATGGTGGGCCATAGCCTCTCACCAAATCTTCCTCGTTGTGAGATGTCACAACATGGCATCCTCTTTCATTTGTGAACCTTGAACTAACATGTTTTACATATATTTATTGGTTTTCAAAAGGTTTGCTGTGCTCAGAGTATCTTGCCTTCAGTACAAAGATGGCAGAACTGGCATACAGTTTCTTTTACTACAGTCAATGCTGAGGTAAAGCGGAAAACTTTAAATTTTCCAACATGGGAACAGAGGACTTCCCAGTTTCCTGTTAACATGCCGCAACATTAAATGTAACTATAAAAGGATAAAAAAAAGTATGACATGGCATTATTCAATCATTTTAAAAAAGGTTAACTCTGGTAAATTGCTATGGTACAGGTTACTCAGGGTGGTAACATCATCAAGGTGGTAAAACATTACCACATTCTTTGATTATTTTTCTATAACAGCATGCCCCAGTGTGCTGTTTATTCCTTACATAGTGTATGGCATTTTGGTTGAAATTCATCTTTATTCTAACCAGTAAACTGTCTGAAATGATGATGTGGTAGAGAATGTTAATATGCTTCCTCCATTGCATTTGAATTAAAGCCAGAAAAAAACTCATTTTACGTTTTAAGCTTTCTTTTTATAAGTTTTTATATCTTTTCTACTAATTTGATTATGGGGAATTTAGTAGTTAGTGACACAATGCTGAATCCCAACTGTGCTTTTACTGTCATGGGCTACTCTTGAATGAAGATAAAACTGTTTGTGTGTGTTTGTGTGTGTGTGTGCGCACTTACGTGGTTGCGTGCATGCATGCATGTAATTTCTTAACTTTTAGTTGAGGAAAAAATATTCTTGTTCTGCTTGGTGTAATCAGTTACCCAATTGTCTTTAGTACATTGTGCCACACTTTCAGGTGCTGCCTTTGAAAGGAACATGAAGCTCAGGGTGATTTGTCAAACGTGTAAGAAATCTTAACATGTAATGCCAGAACTTCACAGTACGAGATGTACTCTGCATTGCCTTATTTTAGGGAATTATAAAACCTCACATGGGAAAACGAAGAAAGCTAGCAGAGCATGCGCATTCTGTGAAAAATCTAGGTGTTTAAATAACAAGGTCTATATCGTTCTTTTGCCTCAGATAAAAAAAGTAAGATAAGCAAATACAAAATGTTGGTTTAGTTTGTAGGAAGTGTCATATAGGAAACACACTGAAGAGGACATCAAGAACAACAACAGTGTATTCCAATTGTGTACTCATTATTACTAATAATAAGGTTGGCTCAAGTTTAGATTCTGCAGCGGTTCAGTAATGACTAGGTTGGAAATCAGCTTCCTATGAAATCTCCTTGACAGGCTGATTGAGATGCAGTTTTGGATGTCTTCTCCAGACTCTAATCAGCTGGGACATGAGCCAGGGGACATGCCAAGAATATCAGCACTTTATTGGGCGTCACTAAGCCAGTCCTCCACCCAGTTCACAGCATCTGAGTTATTATAATAGCAGAGGCTTTTAGGATCACCAGTTCAGACAGAACTGGAAGGAGCAGGTTCATTATTTTATATATGTTTTCATGGCTTTCATGTAACAACAGACATATATTAATCTGGAATGAGCAGTATAAAATATTGTTTTATTTTTATAGCCATTAATTATAGTTATTTATTATAGATTAAGTAAGTTATTTGGGGTAAGTCATTACACTTTTCAACCGCTTCTTGCCTTTACAGCCTTTAGTTATGATATTAAAGAGTAAAGAAATATACCACGTCAGCTAAATGTATCAAACTGTTTATAATAAACATTTTAATTAATGTAAAATGTTGGTATTAATAGTAGATGTATTAGATTGGTATTAATGTTACCTATAAGGCTGATAAAGAAAGTTTTAAACACAGAAATCAGATTTATAACTGTTGGCACTGGGGATGTAAAGTGCGATATTTGTGATAGCTTTATTTATTTATATAATTATGTTGGCACTTCTGAATTACTGGAAATTAATTGAAAAGGCTCCTCATCAATGAATTGAGAGTCTTTAAGGCTGGAGATGGAAAGCTCCTCCAATACGAATATAGATAATGATCTGAGCTACTTTGAAAAGGGCCAAATTGTGATGGCTAGATGACTGGGTCAGAGCATCTCAAAAACTGCAGATCTTTTGGGCTGTCCCTGACATGCAGTGGTTAGTACTTACCAAAAGTGGTCCAAGGAAGGACAACCGGTGAACCGCCTACAGGGTCATAGGCACCCAAGGCTCACTGATGCGTATGGGGAGCGAAGGCTAGCCTGTCTCGTCCGATCCCACAGAAGAGCTACTGTAGCAGAAATTCCTGACAAAAGTTAATGCTTGACATCTGCATGTCAGTATTGCATGAAAATGACAATTTCATCTTATCTTTCTGATCCAGTCTAGGCTAGTCTTCCTCCAGAGATGTTGTATAAGGAGCCAGTTTAACAAACACGGTGGTAAAAACAGTCAGTCTGCCTAAAGATGTCTAAAATCTTAAAAGCTAAGTGTGATTTCCTCACACAGTAAATATCACAATTTGCTCAAGCCACACTGAAAATAAAAAACTTGTTGAATTAACTTAATTCAAATGCGTACATCGGTTCTATGTGATTGAATTGCGTTGCATTAACACAGTTTGTTTTTGTACATTCAACAGGATTTGATGTATTTTGAACGCCCTAAATAAAACCTAACTCTGTGCTCAGCCTAACTGAGGATCAAACGCAGGTCAATAGCGTTCTGTGACAGTCACATTACACCACTGTATTTTATTTGTATTAACGTAATACTATATAATATACAGTATACTATAATACTTCCTGTCATTGGCAACATCCTTGTGAGATTATATAATGTAACTGGTTTACGTTAATACTAAGTGAATTGATCATGCTCACACCACATAAGTCACTCTAGTAATTAGAACCTTGTTTAAATTAAGTTTAGCGTAAGCAATGAAAGCACATTTTGATGAGAAACTTAATATTTTTATATAAACTTTACTTAATATGTTCTCTTAAATCTGACTGAACACATATTCTATTTTTTTCCACTGTGTTGGATAGTTATGTGCGTGTAGTTAAATGGACGTAACCAGTTACAAGCTATCAAAATGTCCATCATGTATGTGCCGCAGTTTGGAGTGAAATCTTTAAATGCAGTTTTCTCCATTTTCACTTTGGGGTAACCAGAATTTAAAAATGGTTGAGATTCATGAAAACAAGTTTAGTTTAGTGTTGTCTGTAGTTTTAACCACATATAGTTTTTCCCATGCAGCCACAAAAAAGTGTACACATTGTACTGCTCTGTTGTAACATTAATTAATAAAATTTTGCTTCATTGGTTTGCCAATGCATGGTACATACTACAAAATACCTGGTTAGCTTGTTCATTACTCAACTTGAACTTTTGTACATTCCCTGCAGAAACAGGCAGCATGCTTTTGAACAGATTTTCTATATGCCACTCTTAGTGTCCTTGAATTCTATAATCATTATAATCTTTCACTGATGTGTTTCACTGTTTGAAGCCTGGGGGCCATCAACCCTATTAATTTTTCACAATATTTGCTTAGCCCTTCATGTGGTCAAGGTGGGAATACTGAGGTTATGTCCTAGTCGATTCTTGTTTATTGATGTGTATCTCCCCTTGTGTCTGTGTTTGGCAGATATGGTTTGTTTCAGAAGCAGCTGATGCTCCTGGAGGAGGCTGAAGGGGGCTTTGATCAGTTCACACGCAGCTATAAGACCTTCGGAGCACATCGCCTGCCGGACAACAGCCTCGTCTTTAAAGAGTGGGCTCCAGCTGCTGAGGCTCTGTTCCTCAGTGGAGACTTCAGTATGTATAAACTGGATTTTTCTTTTACCTAAAGGTTTGTAAATTAAAATTTCATCAGTGCTGAAGCATTCAGTCGATTGTGTCATTCGGTCACCGTTACTGCCTCAATTAAAAGATCTTTAGTTTCCATCCTTTTTTGCCACTGATTTCCTGTTTGTGTGTCCTGCTATTCATAAAGCAGCCCAATTATATACTTTTATACTCCTTTTAGAGTGGTAAAAACAAAGCTAGTGCAATAACACTAAAAAAAAACAACCAAAAAGCCTGGGTTAATATATTCTTTAGGTGATTATTTCATTGAAATGTAAATTAATACTTTAGAAATCACAAAAAGCTTTGTGAAAATAAGCCTACAAGCTATTATCTGTATTTCAAGTAAATTCTCATTTTATATTAGGATCTTTGTAATACTGGAAAACAAGAATAAAAGGGGCTTGTGTACAGCTGTAGATGGAGGAAAAAAGTGACTTCAGTCATCTCTTAAATGATCACATGTAAAATATATTATTATTCCTGAATGACAGAGGAGCTTTGTTTTCAAACCTTTTTTTTATTCAGAGCAGTGTTTTTTTCTGTTAAAAAGAAACTAAGAAGACTTCTTTCTTATTTCTCCTTTAAAGCCGATGCCTGAATTTTGAATCTGTGACATTGATGTAATTCTTATTTTCTTATTTGGAACTTAAGTTCCAAACAAAAAAGTTACTGTCTACTTACAGTTTCTGTTTTTTAAAAGTTGGCATTAATGCGTGTTTTTCATCAGTTTTGAGCGACTAAAACAAATGATATTGTTCTCACAACTTTTTTTTAAGAACTACAGAGCATAGCCACTGCTTCACAAAAAATATGCCAGACTACAGAACCAATACATCT
>CM075028.1:530836-559734 GCA_037576675.1 Pangasius sanitwongsei
TCGTCCTCTCTGACCTCTGAGGAGTGATGTCATCATCATCATCATCTTCATCATCATCATGTGCCGCTTCGAAATGGAGCTTTTTGACAACGTCCTGTTTCCGCTTCTTCGCCTTAGGCGCTGTGAAGAAAATATATATTTATAACTGTAAAGTCCAGTGTCACTCATACCACAGCAGCACATTAATGCGCTCGCTCTAACACGTCATCGTTTCCATAGTAACGGCTCGGTGAAGAGCCGTCTATGTAACGGTTAAGGAAGGAGTCTCCGGTGTCGGGGTATTCTGACATCATCAGGACAGAGGCGTTTTACGCCTCACTTCAGGAGGAAACTAATCAACAACGTGGGAAACACCTTCGCTGATAAGCATGCAGATGTTCCTCCTGCAGATGTTCCTCCGTCCTTTCAGACAGGAGCTCGTAATCGTGGCATGAACGTGTCAGAGACTCGCTCAGCGACTCACTCAGCAACTCGCTCAGGGACTCAGCGACTCGCTCAGAGACTCGCTCAGGGACTCAATCAGAGACTCAATCAGAGACTCAGCGACTCGCTCAGAGACTCGCTCAAGGACTCGCTCAGAGACGCACTCAGAGACGCACTCAGAGACGCACTCAGCGACTCAATCAGCAACTCGCTCAGGGACACGGTCAGCGACTCGCTCAGAGACTCAGCGACTCGCTCAGGGACACGGTCAGCGACTCGCTCAGAGACTCAGCGACTCGCTCAGAGACGCACTCAGCGACTCGCTCAGAGACTCACTCAGCGACTCACTCAGAGACTCAGCGACTCACTCAGAGACTCGCTCAGAGACGCACTCAGCGACTCAATCAGCAACTCGCTCAGGGACTCACTCAGCGACTCACTCAGAGACTCACTCAGCGACTCACTCAGCGACTCACTCAGCGACTCACTCAGCGACTCACTCAGCGACTCGTCCTCCTCGCGCTCCGGAGCGTCAGGTAAAGCCGAGTCGGCGGATGTGAGAGCTTCCTCAAACGTCTGCTTCTTGCTTCTGAGCTCCGACACCTTCCCGCTCCGAGGAGGCTCGCCTGTGAACACAGCAGCGCATCAGCACTAAATTAATCATCTTTACACAAAACATTTATAATAATCCAGTTAATTATTTAATAAAATACTCAGCAGAGATAAAACTGATCCCGATACAGCGGGATGATCGGCTCAGAGGCGGGCCGATACGACCGGATATCAACATCGCGATAAATTACACGTGTGAGATATCGCAGGAATTACGATGTTTCTTACTGACATTTTAATGTTTTGTAGAACAATTACAGACTTGTTAAGGAGATGATTTGACGTTAAAAATTGTTTAGAACTGTAAAATACTAAAAATTTGTAGTTTTTTTTTTTAATTCTTCCTTTTTAATTTTAATATATATATATATTTATATATTTATCAAATCTCCCATCACTTTTATATTTATATATTTTACATATTTACATGATCCTTATATAATATTGACATTTTCCTCATTATTTATATTTTTATTAATAATATTAATAATAATCAGCATCTTTCAAATAAACTGACAAAAATGATCCTTTCTTCTAAAAACAATCATTCTATACATTTTTAAAGCAAAAGTTTATTTGTAAAAACCTTTTTCCAAAAGTATTGACACCCCTAAGAATATTTAAACTATACGTAATTTTTTTAAAAAAAAATCTATATGTATTGCTCACACATATGACATCAATAAAGGGTGCCAATAATTTTGGAGTTGACTATTTCTAGTAGTTTTCTATGAGTTTACCTAGTAGCAAAACAGTACTGTTATATTTAATTAAAATTCTGTGCAGTAAACTAAGCACATAAGACTGAATCCACAAGATGCTCCACTCCCTACTTAGGCGCCCTACTCAGGGTGTACAGTAGTGACTCATGCTCCCTACTTAGTGCACTTCGTGACTGATCCAGTGCAGTTTGGGATTCAGCCCGATTCCACTACAGAGGCATTTACAGAGAGATTTCACTGATTGTTGATGGTTTGTGTGTTTTGATCCCTTCTTTATCTCCTCTAGTTGTTCTTTATAACAGTTTTATTTCTGTTTTTATTCCTCTTTCCTTGTTTTCTCTGATAATAAAGTCACTTACGGTCCATTTCCGCCATCACCTCCAGTTCGTCTGCAAACTGTTGTTCAAAATCATCCTCAATCCCGTACATTTCATCATATTCATCCATTCTGAGCTGGAGGAAAAAATAACTTAATTTAGTCAAATGTTTATTATTTAAAAAAAAAAAAAAAACAGGAATTCTTCCTGGCTCGGGTTTTCGCGCAAAATATTTGGGCTTTGTATACACATCCGGGTCATTCTGGAAACCTTTTCCGGGAGTTTCCCTGCAAATCCCGCCTCCTGTGTTGTGATTGGTTGATGCCTCGACGTTCGCTGTCCAATTATTCACTTACAATCTACATGTGTATGGAGGGCGCGCTCTCTCGTTAGCCAATCACATATCGTGTCTCAGCACTGGTTATTTAATATTCATAATGTTTCCTCTATGATTGGCTACTCATAGGTGAGTCGGGATTGGTGCGCCGCCATCTTAGAGAGGGCAAGTTTTCACGCTAACTCAGATTTTCTTCACTTTTTTATTAGCATTTGGATGAAAAAAAAATGGCCGTCACTTCAAAACAAGAGAACAATAAATCACTTTTCACAAGTGAAACTTCTGGAAATATGTGTTTTCACTTTATAAAGGACTTTATGCAGATGTTAATGGTTATGTAGCCGATATTAATGCACTTAACTAACAAACTAGCTCACTGTGTGTTATTATATTTACATCACATTCCATTTAACTGACACTGACGCTGATAAAAGTATTATTTGAGTCAGATATATTAGCAATATTAGAATATTATTTATATAAATGATTATAGTTATATTAACATTAGTTGAGTGTATATAAGATATATTAATTATATAGTTAATTAAGTCTTAATAAACTACATAACATGATAATTATATTAAAGATTAAAAGTATTCCACAATCAGTAAATTGTTCTGTAGCTTCAAATGTCTGTAGAGTGTTAAAGTAAAGTCCACTAAACTTCCGCATTAAAGAATCGTGTGTGTGTGTGTGTGTGTGTGTGTGTGTTGTCTTCACTTTACTGGATGCTGATTGGTCAGAAGGTGTTGATGAATTTTCTGTAACAGCAGTTTGTGGTTGTTTTACAGTAACAGCTCCTTCACAGGGACTCATGTTTACACAATCTGAGACTAATAATAAACATTACTGTCGTTACTGAACAAAGATTTCTGTAAGGAGAAACGTGTTTATGTAACATCGATGGAAGGAGTCTCCAGTGTCGGAGGGAAAGCTGTAACTTTAAGTTTTCTGGAGTTTACGCTTCTTTGCGGTTTCTCAGTAACACAACAAGCTGTGGGTTTTTTTGTCGTAATAACTTCAGGAGAGGGAAAATATGAAGGCCGGTGAGGAAACGACTGTTTATAGCTGCTATAAGTGAAATAATAAGTCATGGACGTTCCACAACATTAAATGTAACTATAAACAATTAAAAATTTATAAATTAATCAATAAATAAATAAATAATAATATTCTTTATTATAATTATAATGCAACTATATTATTATATTAATATTATAACTAATATAATATAATTATAATATAAATTTTTAAATAAATTAATTATAATGTCATTATAAACAGATTAAAAGAAATAAAAAGTAGCTGTGGTGTAAGAGGAATAAAACACTTGGGGCTGCTGTAACAGGAAAAGGATGAGCTTCAGGGTGCTAACAGTAACTGCACCTCACATCAGACCTCCGCACCGCTGATGAGTTTCCCGCAGCAGCAGCGCCTCAGGCGGAGAGTCTGATCTGGGATCAGCAGCCTGAGGCGAACACGACGCGACGTTGTTATTGTTCCACGTGTTTCAAACTGACGTCCAGTTATTTCCAAACCCCGCCCCCGCCTCTCTGATTGGCTGGCGGCGCTGTCACTCAGGCCGAGTCCCACCTGCGGGATGGTTCCGTCCCGACGCGGAAGTGTGGAGTGTTTGTTGTGATGACATGGTGGCGGCTTCTCACGTCCTCAGCAGCTAACTTTTAGCGCAACTTTTTTTTAATTTTTTTTAAAGAGCTTAGAAATGTCAGTGACGCTAGAAAATGAAAATGAAATCGAAGCTCGTGTTATAACCGGTGCGCGCGAGGTGTGTAAAGTTGAGCACGCGCGCTGAAGGATGGACCGGACGCGGTTCGTGTGTCTGTGTGTGCTGACCTGCCTGACTGGACCGCGTTCACAGGTGACAAACACGCACCCTCCTCCCACAGTGTGTGTGTGTGTGTGTGTGTGTGTGTGTGTCAGTGCGCTCCCCGGCCGCGCTGCGCGTGACCCCCGTCCATAAACCCGAACACTAATAAAGTGTCCGTTGGAAAAGACATTAAAATGGCGGACGCGCTTCACCCCCCGCTCTGAACACCGGCTTACAGAGCGCGTGTGTTGTTTTGGTTGTTGTTGTTGTTGTTGTTTTTAACGATAAATAAACTCTTTTTATTTAACGCTGGTTAGTCGCGCTGAGCTCGAGCGCAGCCGGCGGAGAGCGCGCGCTGTCGGTGCAGCATTGTGTGAGCGCGTGCGTGCAGTGCGTCCGCTGCTGATGTTGTAGTGTTCAGTGTTGTGTAGCAGTGTACAGTTTTCCGTTGTGTTGTGTCATATTACTGTTGTCTAGTGTTGTGTTGTGTAGATTTGTGTTGTGTAGTGTAGTGTAGTGTTGTACAGTGTTGTACATGTTGTGTAGTGTTGTACAGTGTTGTGTAGTGTTGTACAGTGTTGTACATGTTGTGTAGTGTTGTGTAATGTTGTGTAGTGTTGTACATGTTGTGTAGTGTTGTACAGTGTTGTGTAGTGTTGTACATGTTGTGTTGTGTTGTGTAATGTTGTGTAATGTTGTACAGTGTTGTGTAGATTTGTTTAATGTTGTGTAGTGTTGTACAGTGTTGTACAGTGTTGTGTAGATTTGTTTAATGTTGTGTAGTGTTGTGTAGTGTTGTGTAGTAATATGTTTGTGAACTCTAGCTGCTTAGGCTGTAACCTAATGGTCACTTTATCATTTAATAATAAATACAAACATTATGAACAATTCAGTGTTATAAAGTAACCAAATAATCAATTACTATATAATAACAACAACAATAACAACAACAACAATAACAATAATAATAATAACAATAATAATAATAATAATAATAATATTTAGTGAGGTGGTACAGCAGGTTGCACTGCCACATCACTCCAGGGTCCCGGGTTTGATCCTGAGCTCAGGTCTGTGCATGTTCTCCCCGTGTCTGTGTGGGTTCCTCAGGGTTCCTCTGGGTTCCTCAGGGTTCCTCTGGGTTCCTCACACCCCGCAAAAACTTGCTAGTAGGCGGATTGTCTATGGACTGGTGTCCCATCCAGGCGTATTCCCGCCTCACCCCCAGTATTCCCGGGATAGACTCCGGATCTTCCGTGACTCTGACCGGGATAAAGTGCTGACTGAAGATGTGTGAGAGTAGCATGTGTGGTGTCCTACACTGAATGGCAGGGAATCCCACACAGACACGGGCACAGTGTTATACATCATATACACTATTATTATTATTATTATTATTATTAATTTAATTTATTATTAATGTATTATTTTATATTACTGTTGTGTGTGTATGAGGGACAGAAATCAGATTCTCCTTATGAGAGTCTTAATGCGTGAAAAAAGGAGTGGGGGCTTTAATCATGGAGTATGAATCATGAGCTTTGGTATGTACACACTCACACATGCACACACACACACACACACACTCACACATGCACACACACACACATGCACACACACACACACACACTTCTATTTACTATGTAGAAATAGCTGCAAATATAGGTGTGCTCATATTCGTTGGGTTAAAGTAAACGTTCATAACCTTTGAAAACTCTGTGTGTGTGTGTGTGTGTGTGTGCATTGTTCAACGGCAATCAAGCAGGATATCCTGGTTAACACTAAAGCACTAACCCACTGCAACACACACACACACACACACACACACACACGCAGTTAAACGCCTACCTTTAGAAACCAAGTCTCCAGAAGACCTGCGGCTGCTTCTGCAAGATGCTCAGTAACACTTACAGCTCATTTCCTTATAAAACTGCACACACTGCACCTGAGACACTGTTTATTTATTTAAAGCGAAGGATCGTCACATTAAATACTGACTTTGTTTCATTTATTACTGTTTACTGCACTTAAGAGTATTTTTTAAAATGTAGAAACATTTAATTTCATTATTTTTGAAGGCGTCTTTGCTCTACAGCATTTCTTTACATTTCTTTTGCACAGTATTGTATAGGGGGGAAAAAACAGTGGTCCTAGAACAAAGCCTTGTGGAACACTGAACTTTACTTTTGTAGAAATAAGTGAACATTTACACATTTACGAACTGATAATGATCAGTCAGAAAAGAGTCATTTTCTTATACATATAACTCCAGTAAAATATTCTAGTCTGTCTAGGAGAACATTATGATCTATGATAGCAAAAGCAGAACTGAGTTTGAGCAACACAAGCAAGGAGACACAGCCCTGATCAGAGGCCAGTAGATGGTCATTTACTTCTTCAACCAGCGCTAACATACACGGGTCATTTACTACTTTATCCAGCGCTACTTTACTAGTTTAAGCAGCGCTGTCTCAGTACTGGAACCCTGCCTGAAGGACTCAGAGGCTCTTGGAGGCTATAGTTTGACACCTGAGAAGAATCACACACAGGTTTTCTAATCATTAACTGTTATAATGAACGATTTACAGCGTTACTTTTCAACGGAAGTTCAGTTGCCTCTTGTAGTACTTCACTGAGAAATAATAAGTGGGGTAACGGGGTAAGTGGGGTAAAGTGAGTAACGGTCTAACCTGAGTGGGACGGGTAACGTTATAACCCGAGTGGGTTGGTTAACACCCTAACCCTAATCTCTCTCTCTCTCTCTCTCTCTCTCAGTGTGAAGGAGGGAGCTCTGTCACTCTCCCCGAGTCTCTGCTCTTCGTCTCTACACTAGACGGGAGTCTACACGCCATTAGCAAACAAACTGGAGACATCAAATGGACTCTGAAGGAAGGTGTGTCTCTGTGTGTGTGTTTTGATGTCTTAATGTCTTGCGCACACTTACCTGCAATGTAAGAAGCCATAGCCGGATAGAGTGTGGCGTGTTGCCGTGGTAACACGCAGACTAACGAACAGTGAGTGTAATAACAGTTTCAGTGCAATGAACTGTTGCTGAAATTGTAATTTATTTTGTAGCGAACACAGACGAGTGGAGTGATACGCACTGAATATCAGATTAGTGGGCCGCTGTACAGTAAACTATATATTACAGAGATCAAGCAGATTATGCAGGAAATGACCCCATTCTGTTTTCGTTTCTTTACCAGATCCAATCATCCAAGTTCCAGTTTATCTGCGGGAGTAAGTGTGTGTGTTGTCTTCACATCTGTCCAACTCGCTCTGCATTTGGCATGTGCTGATCATCAGGAATGTGAGATACTGTGATATGCAGCACGAGGGTCTTACAGCACGCCGTCTTCTTACACTTTTATCTAATTTGAAGGCGGCGTTGTATTTATTTCTTTCTTTCACCAGATGAATGTCATTTCATATCATTTTGTTCACACTAGCAGGTATATGACAGGAGAGGACAAAACTTTCTCCTCCGTTTTTCCGTGTCAGACAGTAAATTGACAGGAAGGAAGTAAAGTCAGAGGGAAGTAGAAACCGGAGAAACACTGAGCGCTGTAGGGTTGGTCCGAGGAACCATTCGAGCCGATCATTTGGATTTGTCGCTTTACAGCATCATAGCTAATTTGCACAGTACTGAGAAAATCTCAGTTCAGTCGTCGTTCTGTCACTGAAATCGCAGCTCTAGATAGAAAGTAGATACTGGCCTGTCACTTTGTCGCTAGTGTGAACGCAGGGTAACAAGCCAACATTCCGCTTATCCATCTTACTGATCCCGGAATGTTCACCAGAAACACGAGACACATAATGTGTTTGTCTGCGTTCAGACCAGGTTTCCTTCCCGACCCCAACGACGGCAGCCTGTACGTGTTAGGAGATAAACACAAACAGGGTCTAATGGTGAGTGTCCCGATTGCTTCTGCCAGTGTGTGTTATTTGCGTTTATGTGTCATGAGAGAGTTCTCTTTTCTGTGCAGAAACTTCCCTTCACTATTCCAGAGCTGGTTCAGTCGTCTCCCTGCAGGAGCTCGGACGGCATCCTGTATACAGGTAAACACCTGCGTCAGAATCCAAACCATCAGCTACCAAAGAGCAGAGCCGCTGGCCTTCACGCAGTTTACACAGGAGCTGTGCATTTTCACACCGGAATACGCCGCTATCATTTAGTGCTCAAAAGTCTTCTTTTTTTCACCCGAGAAAAGCTGCAGATGAGCCAATCAGCATATGAATCTGGAATGATTGACCGTTGCGGAGGTGTTTTGAAATCTCTGACATTAACTGATGCTCTCTGGAAGCCCCACCCCCTTCTTCCATTTTACATTATTCGCCTTCTGTCTCACTTTTCTGTGACTGTAAGTTAAAAAGATCGAATAGCAGGCCAAGATTACAGTCCACATGCTCCATAGTTCTTTTCTTTTGAACAAGGTCATGGAGCTAAATTATAGAACTCATGTTTATAAATGAATCGATTGTATTGACTGGCAGTGTTTTCCAAACCCTTGGTATCACTTTGAAAATGATTCTTTTACAGCAAACAGTGTGCACTACACTTTTTTTAGTTGGTGAAAAGCAGTGTGTTTGTTCATTACTGATACGCATTTACTGATATTTACTGATATGGACTTCCTCAGGGATTACAAAGTGGAATTCCGTTTAAAACACGTGCTTTGTTTGAAGAGAGAAATAGTCAAAGGGAAGAAGGAAATGCTTAAAGAAATTCTCTCCTTGAAAACAAACACAGCCCATTAACCCTCGCTCTCTTCAAGGGGTGTAAAGTAAAACCGGTATAGTCGGTTTACAAGGCAAGATTCGCTTTGACTTGAAAAAGGGAACAAAACCCTGATAGAAATGAGAGAGAGAGAGAGAGAGAGAGTGTCGTAATTCTTAAATCAAAACTTTACCTGAACTGAATCTTAGTGGATCTGACCTGAATCAAATTGTATCAGTGCTGAATCGAATTGAATCGTATTGGATCAGGAGTGAATTATAGCGTATGGAATCGGATCGGTGCTGAATCGAATTGGATCAGGAGTGAATTATAGCGTATGGAATCGGATCGGTGCTGAATCGAATTGAATCGAATTGGATCAGGAGTGAATTATAGTGTATGGAATCGGATCGGTGCTGAGTTGCTTCACATCGTACTGGATCAGTACAGCACTGAAGCGTATTGAATCATATTGGTGATGAATCGAATCATATCAGATCAGTAGCGGACTGAAGTGTATCGAATCATTGCTTGTTTAACTTTATTGTTTTTGTATATTAAATCGTACCGCACATATTGAGACGTGTATCATATGAAAGAGGGAGATTCAAACCTCTACTCTTTTCCCTGTGTGTGTGTGTGTGTGTGTGTGTGTGTGTGTGCGTGCAGGTAAAAAACAAGACACATGGTTTGTAGTGGATCCTCAGACGGGTGAGAAACAGACGAGTTTAAGCACTGCGTCCTCTGATTCCATCTGTCCATCGGCTCCTCTCCTCTACATCGGACGCACAGGTCGGTACACGGGCAGCTAACTGTACAGGATAAAGCCGTTTCTGTATTTATTCAACTGGGAGGGTTCATCTGATGGGGAAGAGTGAGAGAGAGCGAGAGAGTGAGAGAGCGTGAGAGCAAGAGAGAGAGAGAGGGAGCGAGCGAGAGAGTGAGTGAGAGAGAGAGCGAGCGAGAGAGCGAGCGAGAGAGAGCAAGTGAGAGAGAGTGAGAGAGAGAGAGAACGAGCGACAGTGAGAGAGAGAGAGAGAGAGAACGAGAGAGAGAGAGAGAGAGAACGAGCGACAGTGAGAGAGAGAGAACGAGAGAGAACGAGAGAGAGAGAGAGCGAGAGAGTGAGTGAGCGAGAGTGAGAGAGAGAGAACGAGCGACAGTGAGAGAGAGAGAGAGAACGAGAGAGAGAGAGAGAACGAGCGACAGTGAGAGAGAGAGAGAGCGAGAGTGAGAGAGAGAGAGAGAGAACAAGCGACAGTGAGAGAACGAGAGCGAGAGAGAGAGAGAGCGAGAGAGAGAGAGAGAGAGAGAAGTGAGATGAGTGTCTCTCTCTCGTTCCTTTCCTCCCTTACTTACAGTTTTTTTTCACATCTTGTGAATATGCAAGAACACTACTGCTAATAATAAAACTTCCTGATTCAGCTTCACAGCTTCAAAACAGCTCTCTCACACACACACACACACACACACACACACTCACACACACACACACAGAATACTGGGCAGATTATAAAATAAACTCATGGTTATGTTTTTCTTTTATATTTTAATAATTTAATTTAATTTGTTTTTAGAGTACATGATCACCATGTTTGATACCAAGACACAGGAGCTGCGCTGGAATGCGACCTATAACGATTACTCAGCTCCTCTGTACGACGACCAAAAATACGAGTACAGTAAGTCCCACCTCCGCACATACGTCAGGGCGTAACTCTGCATTCTTTTGTGAATGGGTACGCATGGTTCACTGTGTGTGTGTGTGTGTGTGTGTGACACAGAGATGTCCCACTTTGCGTCGAGCAGCGACGGCCTGGTGGTGACGGTGGACCGCGACTCGGGCGACATGCTGTGGATGCAGAAGTTTGAGTCGCCCGTAGCCGGAGTTTACCTGTGGATTCAGGACAGCCTGCGGCGAGTGCCTCACCTCACCGTCGCCACGGAAACGCTGCGATATCTCACGTTTATGGCGCAAAACACACACTCGCACACCATGAGGTGGACCTACCAGTTTACACAGGAGCAGCACAGCACCAAAACACAGCTCGTGTAAGACGTACACATGTAGCGTAAGAGGTCTGCTTTAATATCCCGCTGGCTTCTGGATTCTGATTGGTCAGAAGCTGTTGATTAACCGGTAACGCGACAAGCTGCATTTTTATTGTCTTATTAACTTTAAGAGAGAGAGAAAAAAGAGAGGCTGGTGAGGGAGCGACTGTTTATAGCTGCTTAGAACATGAGAACGAGAGCTAACCTGTTCCGCGACATAAAGTGTAATTATAAATGGATAAAAGGTATGACATTCCGTTCTGTATTAATTAAAAAAATGTGTTTTGTTTTTTTTTTTCTTCGCCAGTCCGTCTCTGTATGTGGGGAAAATGGATTCTCACCTGTATGCCTCCACCTCTCTCGTCCATGAAGGAGTCGCTGTAGTGGTGAGTTCCACGCTCGTCCATTCTCATTCGTTACAGATAGTGACCTTTGACCTCTGACCTCTGACGTTTCCCCCCCTGGCAGCCTCACAGCCTCACCCTGGCGCGTATCGAGGGGCCGACCACGTCTGGCGTGACGGTGGGGAACGGGCGGGGTGAGTGTGAGATCACGCCCAGCACTGACGTCAAGTTCCCACCAGGAAGCACCAACCCGCTGCAGAACCAGTGGCTACTGATAGGTTCGGTCCACACACACACACACACACACACACACGCAGGAATACACAACTACAGTTACATAATAACTACTAATGGATTAACGACTCTCATAAGCGTTCAAAACTTGAGTATTAGTGTTGATAAACAGATAACTTATTTATGCAAATTAGCTCAGATTCGGAGTGGGCGGGGTTAAATGCTTCCTGGCGCTTTTTGGTTGATTGGTTGTAGAACTTGTGCTGTAGTGCCACCAATGGCCTGACTGGACTCAGAACCTTTGGTGCTTGGACCCCTAATCAGATATTTTTTGACGGAGGCTCCGGAGTGGAACGACAGGAAAGTGTCAGCTCTTTATAACAGCCCGAAGATTTCAGAGATGCTTCAGGAACGTCTTCAGGACAGAGGAGTCGGCTTTACGGTTCCTCAGTAACAAGCTGCACTTTATTTTTGTCTTCTTAACCTCAAGAGAGAGAAAAAAGAGAGTGAGGGAGTGACCGTTTGTAGCTGCTGGAACGTAAGTGAGAACAGGAACTAACTCGTTTCCTGAATGTTAAATGTAACTATAAACGGATAAATAAAAAAAAAACTGTCATTGCCAAACTGCATGGCTGGGGTGTAAGAGCAATAAAACACTTCACGTGCTGGAAAATAAACACCTTGTTATGGTGGTGACTGTAACGCCGCTTTGTCTCAGCCCACGTTACTCCACCCTGTCGTGGATTATTTCCCAGTAACAGCACGCCCCCAAGTGGTTTATTCCTCACTTATCAGCTGGCTCTTATGCACTGTCAGTCCACCAGAAGATCTTGTGTGTGTGTGTGTGTGTGTACACCTTCTGCTTTTGTCTTCTCATAAGTATTTTGCAAGACAAACTCAGTCATGTATAAGTCACAGGGCAGTTTATATTCTGGTATAAGAAGAATGAAGAAGTTAGCTTTTAAACCTTTGCCCTTATTTTCCCGACAGTTTGATCAATTTTCTGATTTCGTTTATTTATTTATTCCCATTTCCACTATTAATGTGGCGCAAACAGCTGAAATAAACACAGAGATATCAATCACATCGCATCACACTTCCTCAAGTGGTTGCACAAGTTCCATTTCACTCTTGCGTTTATTTTCCTTCCACTTTTCCTGGAGTGTCGCAGTGGCAGCAGGCTGAGAAGGTCAGTGAGAAGGTCAGTGAGAAGGTCAGTCCAGACTTCTCTAGCTCCTGCCACAGATTCCAGCCCCTCCACAGATCTTCCCAAGCCGACTGTGAGATATAATCTCTCCAGCGGCGTCTCTGGATAGTGGATAGTGACTGCCGGGAGACGACCAAGGGGCTCTGAGGTGCCTTCTCGATTCTCTGAGGCTCTCCCAGACTGTCGAGCTCCTCACCCAGTCATGACGAGTAAATCCTACAGAGAAACCTCATGTCCTCCACCTGTGCTCACATCCTTAACCACACTGAGCTCCCTGAGCTTCAGCACCACTGACAAATGCAACACCGCTGACTCATGCTCTCTTTACTCATCACTCAAGAATAAGATCTCAAGATACCTGACCTCCTCCACCAGGGGCATCATTTCTCCTTCACCGCACACCATGGCCTCAGACTTTCAGCTTGCGTGAAAATCAGGCCTGGCTTCACGGGCGGGTCCGGACTGGGGTTAACCGGTTAACACTTAGTCGCTTGCGTAGCTTTCACGGAGGTCATCAGGTCTGTGTTCTCCCCTCAGATGTGTTCATCCTACTGGGAGCATTAATCTCCTGGTGGCATCTCTCCTGAGCTTCACGAACCCCTTCACCACGACAAGATCTCAGTCCTCAAAGGGGTTCATTAAAAATACAGATGGCAGATCGCTAGTGCTTAGCGTTAGTAGATTTCTTTGTTTGTTTTTTTTGTGTGTGTAAATGTCTCCAGAGTGTATCAGGAGAACAACATGCTTTATTCCGCTTTACACATTTACATCATAATAATCACATATTCTTATGTAACGATTTTGACTTGCTATAAGATAAAAACTTCATTTATTTTATCAGTGATTAATTGTGTGTGTGTGTGTGTGTCTGTGTGTGTGTAGGCCATCATGAAGTTCCCCCTGTGGCCCACACCACCATGCTGAGGGAATTCCCAGAGAACCTGCAGCGCTCCGGTGATGTCATCCCTCCTCGAGGATCCGCTTCCGCGTATCGCCCCGGAGCTCACCCAGTGAGTTACATACAGCGATTTATATATATATATGTGTGTGTGTGTGTGTGTGTGTGTGTGTATACATGTGTTTTTTGGTTTTTTTTAAAAATTTGTTGTATGTTTTAAATTCTCCTTAAACACTGCGTTAACTCTTTTGACATCTTGCGTGTAGATGCCCCAAGTAACACGTGAAAGTTCTTCCCCCATGTTGCCTGACTCGTTGACCTCTGACCCTGTGACCTCATTCTTGGTGACGCTGCTGCTTGCCACGCTGCTAGCTTTCTTGTTCACCTACAAGCGAGTAAGTGTGTGTTTATGAATTTGACGTTTTATGCTTCCCTAGTGTTTTAAATCTTACCTAAATACAGACGAGTGGCTGTTCCTGGTGGTTACCGTGAAACCCCGTACACACACACACACACACACACACACACACACACACTGTACGTTTCAGTCAGTCTGAGTTTGAATATCTTTACCAAGTTTGTTTGTTTTTCACCAGCAGGTCAAAGAAATGCCGAGATCAGAAGAGACGATGGATTCAAGACCCGTAACAGATAGCACCAGTCAGACCAGTCAGGTTTTGCCCACAGGAAATGACATCGCCTCGCCGTCAACTTTCAGCAGCGGCAACCAGTCAGACCACAGCAGCTCGGTCTCGTCCAGTCAAACCCGGCCTCGCTCGAGCACTCAGGACTCTGTCCCTGCCACTGCCTCTAACTTATCCAGAGAGTCAGAGGGTGAGGAACCTGCACTCAGTCTCCTTTTTTTTTTTTTTTTTTTTTTTTTTTTTTTTTTTTTCTCTCCAAGCTCTTTAGGGCTTTAATCATTGAGTGTAAAATCGATTTAAAGTGAAATTCCGCTCAGTATGTGGATGTAACACACAACACATTAAACAGTCTATAATTTCCAGAATTGTTTAAAAAGGTTTCCAAAAAATTTCAGGTGTTCAGCCCGACGTGGTGGAAGTGGGCAAAATTTCCTTCAGCCCTTCTGAAGTGCTGGGACACGGTACAGAGGGGACGTTCGTGTTCAGGTGAGCGCTGCCGAACTCTCAAATCTGATTGGTCAGAAGGTGTTGATTAGTTTTCTATAACAGCAGCTCCGACAGTAGCGCAGGATATCGTTGCTATAGTAACAGCTCATTCACAGGGACGTGTACGGAGGACGCTCTGCTAATAATAAACAGACTAAAAAGAAAAACGGTGAAGTTTTCTGTAAGGAGATGTTTGTTTTACGTTTATTTATGGAAGGAGTCTCCAGTGTCAGAGGTAAAGCTGTAAGTTTTCCGACATCTTCAGGACAGAGGAGTTTACGCTTCTTTGCAGTTTCTCGTTAACAAAAGAGAGAGAGAGAGAGAGAGAGAGAATAAAGAGAGGCTGGTGAGGGGACGGATGTTTATAGCTGCCGTAACACAAGTGACAACAGGAACTACATGCAGCTATAAACAGATATGAAATGATGACGTGTTATTCTTTAATAGATAAAAAATATAATTGCTGTTGATATATGAGGAATAACGTGTGTGTGTGTGTGTGTGTAAAGAGGTCACTTTGACGGGCGGCATGTAGCAGTGAAGCGTATCCTGCCTGAGTGTGTGGAGTTTGCCGAGCGTGAGGTTCAGCTGCTGCGTGAATCAGACGAGCATCCTAACGTCATCCGCTACTTCTGCACCGAGCGCGACCGGCAGTTCATCTACATCGCCATCGAGCTGTGTGCTGCCACCTTACAGCAGGTGTGTGTGTGTGTGTGTGTGTGTGTTATTGCCAAAATCTGATTTATCGCAGTGATCTGATTATTGTGAGCGCGTGAACCCAGCGTGCAGAATAAATGTAGCTATCTCAGCTTAGTGTGCTGGTCTGAAAGGCTCTTTTATCTCGACACTAAAGAGCAACATTAAATCTATTAGTAAAAAAAAATGGAAATAAATATGGAAAGCAACCAAGCAAGCAAATCAGCAGTTATACTCACCACGACGCTGCCACCACCATGCTTCACATCTTCTATCATGACCTAATCTCAATTAAAATCCAGTTCAGTTCCAGGTTGCAGTGTAGAAACAGTCAAGGGGGTGAATACTAACGCACAGCGCTGCATATTTAGAAATAGCTAAATATGTAACTAAATCTATTTATTTATATATTTAGAAAAAAAAAACTAAAAGTCTGGTATGCGTGTACTTGTGTGTAGTATGTTGAGGACCCGCGCTGTCCATATTCCAAACTGGACCCTGTGACTCTGCTGGAGCAGACGATGTGCGGCCTCAATCACCTCCACTCCCTCAACATCGGTGAGTTTCCGTCGCCATGGTGACCGTGTCAGTAGTAACAGCATCCACATGAGCGTGTGTGTTAAACTGGCTCCTTGCACAGCATGGGGTGAGAAAAATCAGTCTAGTGAAATATATTTAATTTTATTTATTTATTTATTTATTTATTTACTCTCTCTCTCTCTCTCTCTTTCATCAGTTCACAGAGACCTGAAGCCTCGCAATATTCTCCTCTCGACACCAGGAGCGCTCGGCCGAGTGCGAGCCGTCATCTCCGATTTCGGATTGTGTAAAAAGCTTCCAGACGGCCGCCACAGTTTCAGCCTGCGCTCCGGAATCCCGGGAACGGAAGGCTGGATCGCTCCGGAATTACTCATGGGTGTCGAGAAAGGAAACCCGGTACGATTAGGATAATAATAATAACAATAATAATAATAATAATCAGCTTTATGATTAGGAGTTTTCTTTCCCAGCTCTGTCGAACTCTCGAATCTGATTGGTCAGGAGGTGTTGATTAATCCTCCACCACAGCAGCTCTGACAGCAGTTCCGGTTTATGTGAATGCGCTCGTTCTAACACTCGTAATAATTCTTTAACATATGGTGAGGTTTTTCTGTGAGGAGATGTTTACTTAACGTTTATGGAAGGAGTCTCCAGTGTCAGAGGTGAGGCTGTAACTTTGACAGCTTTGATATGTTGTTCTCTTAATTCCTAGAAAACTGTTGCCATTTGCTGTGGAATAAGAGGAATAAAACACTTGGATGTGCTTTTATTGGACAACTTTGGCACGACAGCAGTAACTCTGCCTCCTCACACCACCCTATTGTTGATTATTTTCCTGTAACAGCACCCCCCGGGGTGTGTTATTTCTTACATATACAGTGAACACAGAGGAAATAATGTTGAAGTTATTGTTGACCTTTGTCTTTCTGTGTGTGTGTGTGTGTGTGTGTGTGTAGACGAGTGCAGTGGACGTGTTCTCAGCAGGCTGTTTGTTTTATTACGTGGTATCCAGAGGACAGCATCCGTTCGGGGACACGCTACGGCGTCAAGCTAACATCCTCTCTGGAGCGTACAGTCTGGAGAACTTTATGGAGGATATACACGGTGTGTGTGTGTGTGTGTGTGTGTGTGAGAGAGAGAGAGAGAGAGAGGCATTTAATCCTTTATTCGGACTTTACTTATCACATTTGTTCCTCTCGTATAATATAAAATCCTGCTATATTCACTAGCATGCTGACAGATACTCTCACATTCACGTTTTACTGATTTTACTGATTTCTGTCATTTTATTCTCATTCACAAAAAACACACCTTCGTCATGTGAATGCTCTTTATTCATTCATTCATCCTGGTCAGGGTCGCGGAGTCCGTCCCAGCAACACCAGACGTCATTCCCTGGAACGCTTTGCTTAGTTCAAACCGAGTTAAAAATTCACCAGATTTACAAAAGTTGCTGATTTTATTTCACTTACGTGTTAATAAGCACCAATCAGCCAGAAATTACTAGGCGTATTGACGGCACATGTAGATTTAGCCACGCCCACAAAACTCCACAGAGCACCGTAAACAACAAAATGGCGACTAAACAGCGAAAGAGCGCAGCCTGCACTTATATTCTTTTATAGGGTGCCATTACTTTTGTCCTGCCTTGAACGGCTAGTCTTACTCATCTTAATTTATGGGTTTGTTCTTTGGATTTGCCGATTAATCAGGTTCACATTACATTTGCACAACTTCAGGGGCGAAATGGAGGATACGAACGATCTTCCAAGCGATTTTCAGGAATTGTGTCATTTAAACAAATTCCTTCAAATCCAGACTGATAAATGTGTGTGTGAGATAAACGCTGCTGATTTTTGTGTGTATGAGAAATGAGGTTCGAACAATATTTCTTCTTTAAACAAGAGTCTGCTTTGAATTTTGTGTGTGTGTGTGTGTGTGTGTGTGATTTTAGAGGACGTCATTGCCAGAGATCTGATCGAAAAGATGATCAGTGCAGATCCAGAGTCCCGCCCCTCCACTGCCTCGGTCCTGAAGCATCCGTTCTTCTGGAGGCCGGATAAACAGCTGCAATTCTTTCAGGTCTGTGGAGTGAAAAAAGTGAAAATACTGCATGTATTGAAAATGTTCAAAATATGGAACGGAGCCAAGTGTGAGAAAATCAGCACTTGTAATCATTCTACAAAATATTTACCGATTTTTCACAGGTCTTAGATATTGAGCACATGTACAGAGTTGTAGAGAGTTTACGGATACAATTATAGAATATATGATAAGATATTTAATCACTGGAAATCACAAATCTTATCTCAGTGCTTATTACTGTGTGTGTGTGTGTGTGTGTGTTGTAGGATGTCAGTGATCGTATAGAAAAGGAGCCACCAGAGAGCCCTATCGTGGTCCGTTTAGAGACGTCGGGCCGATTCGTGGTCCGAACCAACTGGAGAATGCACATCTCGGCGCCCCTACAGGCCGGTTAGTGGAACTGCAACCATTTTCTTCCCCAAACATCTCTTTGAATCATTGTTTGGACTCCTAACTCTGAAAGTACACCACACGATTTCCCTGTCATAGACTAATTTCGGGGATCTGCATCAAGCGCACCTCCCAAACTCGGTGACAAATCGCTACGCCGCCACGTGGCGATCGCTTGTGCATTGAGCTGTTCAGCAAAATGATTTACTCAGTCGGTAAAAATCGGATTTGACATTCTTGGTGATGAGTCTTTTAGCACGAGTACCTCTACGACATGAAGCGGCACTAAGAAATGAGCCAATGAGAGTCGGAAAGGAAATCAGCTTCATCCCATGACCTGCGCAGCAGATCCCTGAATCCAGTTAATCATCCATCTATTAGTGCGTGAGAGTGAGAGCAAAATGTAAACACAATAATAACGCTTCTATAAGAAATTATTTGGCATATCTAACCCAAAGGAAAAAATAAAAACACAGTTCCTGTCTGTGCACAGTATAAAATAGCTCCGTTTTCTTCTGCACTGTACCTCCGGTTCTCTTTGCAGAACAGACAGTCCTCACTACCCGCGTCAGTTGTAGAAGAGTAATGATTTACAGTCTCACTATCCGGTGTCTCTGTTCTGTCCGTCAGATCTGAGGAAATTCCGCACATATAAAGGGAACTCGGTCAGAGACCTGCTCCGAGCTATGAGAAATAAAGTGAGTACTTGTGTTATTATTATTATTATTATTATTATTGTTAGGAAAAAAAGGTCAGGAACAAATTATTTATTAATTACAATTGACTGATCGGTCGGTGTTTGTTTTTTTTTTAATAGAAAATCAGAAATATTAGAAAATTGTCATTTTGAACATAAACATTGTTAAAATTGATATATATTATATTTATATGATATAATACATTTTTACTATTAGTGCTTTTTTTTCAAACATGAAAACATTTGACATTCTATTCTTTAATTAAGCTTAAAATATTATTTTTTAAAAATATTTTCATAATTATTCATTATTATTTTAAATAAATAATCTAAGATGATGATGATGAAGAAGAAAACATCCAGGCACCTTCAGTGCTTGGCCCCCTAATAATATAAAATGGAATATATAACAAAAATATATATATAAAGATGAAAATATATGCTAAATTATTATTTAAATTGTTAAAATATTAAAAACGACCTGAATGTAGTGTAATCTCATCCATAGTGTGTGTATGATGTGCGTCTGTAAATATGAAACAAAAATGTGCTTTTAGTTAGTCACCTTGCTTCCGAGGTTAACGAATTAAAACGCGCGTGTGTGTGTGTGTGCGCGTGTGTGTGCGTGTGCGTGTGTGTGCGTGCGTGTGTGCGTGCGTGTGCGTGCGTGTGTGTGCGTGTGTGCGCGTGTGTGTGTGTTTCAGAAGCATCATTACCACGAGCTCCCACCTGAGGTTCAAGCGGCGCTTGGTGAAGTCCCAGAAGGCTTTGTGGCGTATTTCACCTCGCGCTTCCCGCGGCTACTGCTGCACACACACACTGCACTGAGCATCTGCGCTCCTGAGAGACCGTTCCACCCCTATTACCACAACTAAACACACACACACACACACACACACACACAGAAGTGATACACCACTACTGCAGATGAAGAGGACGTGAATCAGGACAAAACGTGATTCATTCAGGATTCTTTATGGAAGGATTTTATAGACACTGAGTGTCCTGAGTCGTGGGATTCGGAAGACTTTCAGGCAAAAGTTTTGGCGCTGCTGAAATATTAGCGCTTCTGTCTCCTCTGGAACTGCTGATGTGATCGTCCATAATGGCCAACATATATATATATATTTTTAAATTCAGGAGGATGATCCTGTTCTCAGAAGCGTCTTAAAAAAGCAGGTCTCAGATCTGATTCTCTGAACAGTGACTCGAGCAGCTGGATTAAGCAGTGGATTAGGTTTTGTTTGACGTTAAGCATTATTAAGCTTTAATGAGCTATGAAGTGCACAGTAAGTAGCTCGAGCTGCTGCTGTTGTTGAAGTAGAGCGCACGGAGGGCCACGTGTGCTGTTCCTTAACCCTAATCATCATGGAAGCGTCCCTCTGAGGTTTCGAACCCTAAATCCCTAACGGGAAATCAAGGAAATAGATTTGATTTTAAAAGACGCAGCTTGTTTGTTTTAATCGCTGCTGTACCATGAACTCCATTTCATTTTGTTTTTTTTACAAACAGTTTATCAAACTGGATACGAACGAATTCATTCGTAAAATCGTTCTCGAGCGTTTACACACTTCATGAAAATGTAGTTAGTTGCGGAAAAACGTTCGTATCCTACGAGCTGGTGTCAGTTTAACGTACAACGTGAGCCTCGATCGACCGGCTTCAGATCAGCTGATCTACGGATTTATATGCGGATTTACGCTGCCGAGTTTACGCCGTTTATTCGTTTCAGTATTTCACACGCACTATTTTGTGAAATCTGGTCATTTTATATTAATGACTTGAAAGAAAGCGAATCCACAAATTCATAAATTCATAAAAAGACAAATAACACTATCAGTGAGAACAAAAGTAATGGCGCCCTATAAAGGGAGGAAGAGTGTGTGTGTGTGTGTGTGTGTGGAAGCTGACGCACTGCAGTGGAGAGATTAGTAGGAGCTCTTTCACCATTTAGCCGCCATTTTGTCTTTGTGGAGTTTTGTGTGGGCGTGGCTAAATGTGAACGTGTCATCAACACACTTGGTAACTTAATACGTTTGAATACCGATTGAAATTCATCAGCATACTCACTCATACGTAAACAGTGCCTTGCGTAAATATTCACCCTCTTTTGATCTTTTCCACCTTTTGTAAATTTGTCCTGGATCAGATCTGGAACTGAAATGCACTCGATTGGATTACACGCCTCGAATCTGCAGAGAATAATCCGTGATAATGAAGTAGAGAAAAAAATAAACGATGTCGTTTGCAAAATTGTCCCCAAATACAAAATGTGTAGAGAGGTTCTCTGATCTGATGAGATCAAAATTTAACTCAATTAAAGCCAGAAACTCAACACTAGTCATCATTGAGAAGCATGGTGCTGGTAGTATCATGTCGAGAGTTGCCCTTGGATCTGAAAATTAGCCACCAGCTCCATTTCAGACAACAAAATGGTGGTCATTTCTGTTACTACATTCGCTATTTAGCCTCCACTGTCAAAACGTCAGCACAATATTGAACGAAGAATGAATTGTGTTTATACATAAATTGATTAAAATCATTTATCAGAATTCCCACAAAGCTCCTAAAAGCGTTACTCAAACGTTGACTTTAAATATGCCTAATATAAACAGTGTACCACTGGGAAATTTTGTTTACTGCTGGTTTAACGGATGAGTAACTGTTTAATTGAGTAATTTACAGTTCCTTGCGTAAGTATTCACTCCCTTGAACTTTTCTACATTTTGTAGTGTTACAGCCTGGAAATGTGAAGCACGGTGGTGGTAGCACGGTGTTGGGTTTACAGGTGGAATTACATTTCACTAATTATGTGAGTTTTAATGGCAAATGGTTGCATCAGAACGAACACCACAGAAATGTGGAAAAGTGCTTACGCAAGGCGCTGTAGCTTCGAGCTTTCATACGCAACAGCCACGTACGCAGCTTTACTACGGCAGTGTTGATTAACGTATTCTTTTAAACACCTTGGATCTTTATTTTACAAAGAAAACCATGTGCTACTGTCGCAGATTTTCAGATCGCTCAGTATTTTCAAATTTTATACAGCTATAAAAAATTTTTACAAACACGTTACAGGGTGTGTTACTGAAAAACATGATAAACACTAAATCGAGTTTTACATTTTAATAGTATGTAAAGATTTTTTTTTTATTTTTATTTTTTTACACACCATGTCGGACTACTGTATCCTGATCCATCATACTCACACCATCAGGTTTGTAAGGTTTGATCAAGTTAAGATTCAACAGCTTTAAATAACAAGAAAAGAAAAACTAAAATGTTTACTTTTGTGTCATTAGTTTCTACATAAGGAAATGAAAGATGGCTGTAAATGATTGGTGTATACATTACTCTGGATTTATTTATTATTTCAGCTACATGAAGTAAAGTTCTGTTTTGTAACAATATGCAAAAGCAGCGAAGGAGATTTCTTCCAGTTGGGAAATAAATCTCACCATTTTGGGAGTCTTTATGCTTGACGTGTGTGTGTGTGCGCGTGTGTGTGTGTGTGTGTGTGAGCGCATCAACATTTGTGACATTTTGATTCTCACATTCAAATTTTGTTTAGAAATGTTTCTCATTGTCCAGAAGTGGAAAAATTTTTACTCAAGTTAAAGTGCACTCGCTCGTCTAAATATATTCTCTGGCACAAGTTCAAGCCGAAAACCCGTCAATTTACTGAATTTAAAATAGCTTAAGTACAACATAGCTTCACGAAAGACATTTCAAATGCTTCAATTTCAAGATCACACCACAATTTCAGTTCCTGATGCTAAATTAGTTCCTCTTTCAACAACAGAACCAAGATTAGCAAAAGGCTAATTCACAGCAGCTTTACTGCTAATCTCGCACACATCAGCTAGCGGATGATGCAAACTAGCAGAATGCTAATAGCTAGCGTACGTAGCGGCAGACAGAAAACGGCGACAGGTACGAGGTTGTTAAGGTTTAGATTTGTGAGGAATTCAGATCCTTGATGGCGTCTTACAACTTTACAATAAGTGATATTTGGAAACCTAGCGAGTAGAACGTAGAGATTTTTCATCTGAAATGAAGTTAAATTTAAGGAAAAACCTCAAAGTATCAACGAGTGCCAGAAACAATCAAGCTTAATATTTTAAAGGTATTTTAAAGAAGTATTGATTTGCAGATGTTGATGGATATCTAATTTTTATTTAAAAAAAAAAAAAAAAAAAAAAACTCCAATCTTTGGCACAGAAAAACATTTCACCAAAAAAAGGAGCTTTATTAAATTGAATACACTCAGTTTAAGACAATTCCATTTAACTTGTGGCTGTCTCGAGTAAAGCCATAAAAGCTTTATAAAAACAGACAGATGAAAAGGGAAAACAGGGATTTTTAGAAAGGAAAAAAAAAAAAAAAAGGAAAAACATTTAAAAACAGAAAAAGAACAGGAAAAAAAAAAAAAAACAAAAAGAAAAAAGACTTTACATGATACAGCAGACGAGGAGCGTGGTCACGTCGCGCTTCCCCTCCTCACGAGTCAAGAAAGGGGGAGAGAGAGAGAGAGAGAGAAAAGACGGACAGACAGATGAAAGTGTACAGTTCGGAAGGTTCAGTCCTGTGAACGTCGGAGTTCGTCCGCGAGCGCAGTCCGGCGTGTTGGCGAGCTAGCGGGCGGAGGACGTGGTGGTGGTGGTGGCTGTGCCTTTGCAGGCCACCAGTTTCTCCACCATGCTGCGGGCGTAGCGCAGGCGCGAGGCGAGCTCCTTACAGCAGCCGTACTCCTCGATCAGACTCATCTTGTAGGTGCAGAAGTCGCGGCGCTCGTTGATGTACGTCACGGCGCCCATGAGGGGGCACAGGATCAGCTTCGTGTGGTCCTGCGACGAGAGGGGAAATATATTCAGTAAATTCATGTAGTAACCATCTCGCAAACAAAATAAAGACAGCGGAGGAATGTTTTCAAAGTGTCCCTTACAGAGTCGAAACTCGGACACGTCGGTGCACGTTAAATCCATTAATACGACTCCTATTGAATCGCAACTGAATTAAATCATATCGGCGCAGAACTGAATCATATCATACTGAATCAGTAGTGAATCATATCTGGGCTGAATCGAATCAGTAGTGAATTCAGGGGGCACTGAATCATATCATCTGAATCAAATCGAATCATATCAGATCAGTCTTGAATTGAGGGTGAACGGAATTGTATCGGTACTGAATCGAGTCGAATTGAATCGAATCAATAGTGAGTTGAGGGTGTATTGAATCATATCGGAATAGGTAGTGAACCGAATCGTTATTATAAGTGTATCGTATCGTCTGATAGAAGACTCAAACCCGTACTCTCAGCTATTAACTGTGGAGAGAGTGATCCCCATGAACCCCAACACACACACACACACACACAGATTTTTTTTTCTCTCAGTACAAACCTGGAAGAAGTTGATCTGCACTGTGCCGTTGCTGAGGTGGAGCACGATGGCGCTCTTCGTGCGGAACCAGTGGCGCAGGTAGGGCAGGCGTGCGAGCTCGTCTCCGTCGCGCGGCGTTATGTTAGCGCCCGCCTTCAGCAAGTGCTCGCTCATGTAGTTCCTGAAGTACTTCAGCAGCGTGATCTAGAGGATGGAGAGAGGGCCGTGAGTACGGGGTCAGCGGCGAACTCGGGGAGGAAGGAGTCACTCGGCTGTGTGCCGTTACAGCAGTTACCGTACGCACCTTTTTCGAGAGAGCAGCCGGGTACGAGCGCACGCTGAGGTAAGACTCCGCCCCCCCGCGGTCGATGTACTGCAGACTGTCTCCGTCCTCGTACATGATCAGGCGGGTGGAGTCGTTGAACAAGACGCCGACGCTGTTGTCACACAGCTGATACCCTGCAGCAGGGGAGAGGATGCCGCGTTCAGCTCAACAGTTTATGAAAGTTGTGTTCAGAACAGTTTGAACCGAGCATAAATAAACAAACAAACAAACAAACAAACAAACAAACAACAGGATGTACTCAGAATGCAGTTCACCCAGGACACGTTTGGCTTTACAGTATTACCATCTATAAAAAATAGAAAATAGCAATATGGCTGCCAATATTATGAGCCAGGAATCATTTTATTTATATTAATTATTCTCTCGTCCGATTCAGATTTAGACAAATATTCCCACAAGACAAGATTCCCCAAAATTCCGATTCCCGTCCCTGGAATATGCCCGTTTTAATCGGAAACTTGTTGCATGTAAACGCCTTATTCAGAAATTCCACTGAGAGGAGATACACGCGCAGCTCGGCACGCAGGGAATTGTGGGTGCTAACAGATGCACAGCTGTAGGCAAACTTCCAGCAACCAAATCATGTATACAGGAATATTCTGATGTTCCGATTTCGGAATACGGACCTTAAACGGAATTTGATGTGCGTGTAAACGCAGCCAGTGGAAGCTCCAGTAACGAGGCAGGACCATCAGGTGATTCAGATGATGCACTGCCGATTCGTGTGTGTGTGTGTGTGTGTGTGTGTGTGTGTGTGTGTGTGTGTGTGGTTACCTAGTCCATATTTATCAGAGTAATCGACCCATTTGCTGATCCAGAAGATGGGGATGCAGGCCGGGTCCTCGGCTTCCTCTGTTAGAAAAGAACAACGATCACAATCGTGTTTTTAATGCACAGATTTAGAAAAATAACAGATTTAAATCCGTCCTAGGCACGAGACCGGATCGTCTGGAGCAGGCGTGGAGACGTCACCTTGCCGTACGAACTCCCTCTCGGACGGCCTGGCGGAGTTTACGCTCGTCAGCTGCTGCAGCATGTCGGTCAGGTGGCAGTCGGGCTGTTCGGATCCGTCCCTGAATCAGGAAGAACGGGTTAGGATCGGCTTTAGAGCGCTCTAAAGAAAACAGGAGGAGGTTTTGAGCAAGAGGAGAAAAGCAGAAACTCCTCCCCGCGACTCTGACCTTTGTGGGGGCTCCTCTTTCAGCGGCTGCTCCACCTTCCCCATTTTCTCAATCGGGCTGTCGGTGTCTGGGAATAATCACAGGAACGCGAACGAGTTCAAGGACAGGGAGCAAACCGTATGAGTACAACTCATTTATTACCATACTCTGAAACATCCCTGTACGGAAGTGTGTGTGTGTGTGTGTGTGTGTGTGTGTGTGTGTGTGTGTGTGTGTGTGTGTGTGCGTGTACCTTTATTAAAAGCAGAGAGAGGTTTGCGATGCAGGCCGGCCTCCAGGCTGGAGGGGGCGATGGAGAACCTCGGCGGTACGGTGAGGCAGGATGTCGGGAGTCTCAGAGGAACGTAACCCGAGGTGAAGAACTCGTCTGAGAGCAGGTCGGCGACGGAGGGGCGGAGCGTGGGGTCGGCGTGCAGCATCCGCCGGATGAGCGCCGTAGCCACGGGGTTAATGTGCTGCGGAGGGAGCGAGAACAACACTCTAAAATATATGCAGAATAAACCGAAAGCTGATCCAGCGCATCAACGAGCGTAAGATCTGCCTGTAAGCGCTGCGGTTAGCTGGAGGTCTGAGGGACGCCGCGTGCCGCTCACCTTGGGAATGGTGTACTCGTTCTTCTTGATGCGGACGTACGTCTCCTTCAGGCACGACGTCTCGAACGGCGGCTTCCCGACCAGCAGCGTGTACCTAACGTCCGACACAGCGTCGCCAATCAGAGACTGATTCCTGAGCAAATCGTCTGAGCTCGTGTGTGTGTGTGTGTGTGTTACGTACAGAATGCAACCCAGGGACCAGACGTCCACCTCGAAGCTGTGGCCCTTCTTGCACAGCACCTCGGGGGCGATGTAGTTCGGCGTTCCGCACAGCGTCTTCTTCCTCTCGCCGTCAAACTCGATCTTGGTGGCCAAACCGAAGTCGCCTGAGAGACGAGAGGTTTAACGAGACTGGAAACATTTCACATTTTATAGTGCATAACTAATTTTTTATGCAACAGCGCCGTCTAATTCTGGTCCGAAAAGTCTGTTGTTATTTATTCGTCTAGCCGTTTGAGTTAAGGAGGTATATAATTATGGCCCGTGTTACGTTTCCGCGACATCATTTCACACCTGGTTTTTGGTGAAAGTGACGGTTTTCGTGTCACTCGAAGCCAAGGCTGGACGGAATATATCGAAGTTATCGGGATGTGAATATCGCGATACGTATAACGCAAGGGCTTTACGACAAGCGAGTGATTTTAATTCTTCCTAACTTTTTTTTGAAGTGTCAAAGTTTTAGTTCGATGCAGACAGCAGAGAATGCTTTCTCTTCCACTGTATCGTGTACAGTTTAGAAATGAAACGCTGCACTTCTAAAGGAATCTTTCGTACTTAAAATAAGCAGAGAAGCGTAAACTAGTATAACGACTCGGACCTTCAGGACGGGCGGTTTGTCGAGGACTGGAGTGAAAAAGCAGAGGAAACCTCCCGACTCACCGATCTTGACCTCCATGTCATCGTTCAGGAACAGGTTGCCCAGTTTGAGGTCGCGGTGGATGACTCTGTTGTTGTGGAGGTAGTGGACGCCCTGGATGGTCTGACGCATGAAGTATCTCGCCTCGGGCTCCGTCACGGCCTTCCTGCGCTTGTGCAGCTCCAGCAGGGACTGCGAGATCAACCACAGAGCCAAGGGTCACGTGTAAACATCAGATCACAACAACGATCGGGCGCTTTAACGAAATCTTCACTGGGAATTTTTTTTTTTTTTTTTAAAAAAGATGTTCTCATGGTGAGATTGTGAAATTACACCTTCATTAATGTTTCATTTTTCTCCTTCTTTTCTTGATATTGATGCCCAAAAGGTTAAACACAGCATAAAAAAGGGATTAAAAAAACAAATTAAATCATTCAAAACGAAAATAAAATGATTTAAAAAGCGTGATATTCAAAACCAAAAAAAAAAAAGAGTAAGTTTTCAGGCACGGCTTTTACTGCATCACAAAAACATAATTAAAAGTAAACAAATAAGAAAAAATTATATGTACAAAAAAAAAAAAAAAAAGATTTAAAGGAGAAAAAAAATATTTATATTAAAAAAAAGCGTGTTTATTCCATTCCATTCAAACGCTGGCGGCGGTGACGTCACATCCGGTCGTTTAAAATCCACTGCACACAGACGCCAGGTGCAGAGTTTAAACACAATCCACACCGGGGGGAAAAACTTATATATAATACAAAAAAAAAAAACGTTTAAACTATTCATACTTTAAAAAAAAAAACATTGTTATATATTGATTAAGCCGTAAATAGCTAGTTTTAGTGTTTAATGTTTATAGTGTTTATAGTGCTGAGTGTTAGCTAGGCTAGCTGTAGCCGAGCAGCTCGACCGTTAGCTGAAGGAGTTAGCAAGTGAGTTAGCTAGCAAGAGAAAAGCTAGACGAGGTAAGTTGGGTAAATATGTTGAATTAAATAATCCAGAGAGTTGTAAGAGTGGTGAGTAACGGTCTGAAAGGATGATAATGAGGTGAAAAGTGAATGAAAGTGCACAAGTCGGAACTTTACAGAGCTGATAACCCACAGCTGTACAGTCACACACACACACACACACACACTGTAGTTTAGTGTGTTGTAGTGCACTACAGTGTAGTTTAGTGTGTTGTAGTGCACTACACTGTAGTTTAGTGCGCACTACAGTGTAGTTTAGCGTGTTGTAGTGCACTACACTGTAGTTTAGTGTGTTGTAGTGCACTACACTGTAGTTTAGTGTGTTGTAGTGCACTACA
>CM075028.1:562847-597928 GCA_037576675.1 Pangasius sanitwongsei
GTGTACCAATCGCTGTTGTTGTCGCTTGTGGGCGTGTACCAATCGCTGTTGTTGTCGCTTGTGGGCGTGTACCAATCGCTGTTGTTGTCGCTTGTGGGCGTGTACCAATCAATTCCATATTTTTGCGGAACTGATTGCAGGTAGGAACTAAAGTAGTGAGCGAGGAACTGAGGAAACGTCGGACCTCACGTGCAATGGGGTTGTTCCGCAGAATCTTTCGAGACGATCGCTTGGATTTGTCGCTTCTTTACAGCATCGTACCCGATGCATAGAATTTCAGACGTGGCTGAAATCGTGACTCTGCGTCGAGGACGTGCGTAGGTAATAAACGATCACCTGACACTTCCGTTATACCTATTAACGTTTTTGTTTACCTGCAGTGACGAAGAGGACGACGTGTCCTGAATCAGACGAGGAGTGTGTGGAAGACGTACCGAGTGTGTGTGTGTGTGTGTGTGTGTGTGTGTGTGTGTGAGTGTGTGTGTGTGTAGTGTATAAAGAGCTGTCTCTGTCTCGACTCATGAATTATCTTGCTGTCTATTTTGTTCTTTCACCACTTTAGAGCTCACGACTTCCTCCCTTTCTTCCCCGAGACACACACACACTCGCCTTCACTGCCCTGTACGACTTCTCCTCAGGTACACACACTCACACACACACACACACACACACACACACACACACATTATGCACTGAAATACTCAACACAATCGGCTCTGAAATAGATTGCTTTAGAAGGGAAGTAATTTTAGTGCGTGAATGAAGACATGCCTCAGTTTTAAATAACACACACACACTTTCTCGCCTGTGTTTAAACACACACACACACACACACACACACTCTCGCTTGTGGTCACACACACACACACACAGCTCTGAAGCTCAGAAGCTCTGCTGCTTTTACAGTTTACTTCAGCTTCATTTCAACAAATGACATTTTTATACAAAATGGCACCATCATGCTGATGTCCATGAACATTTCTTTAATTCGATTGTTATTAATTAATTCATAATGACAATAACGAACACAAAACAGCTTTGATTAAAGTTCAGAGAAATACAGAAATAGATATGCAGATTTAAAGTCTAATATATCTTTGATAAAGTGTAGTTGTTCCAGTTTGGCGTAACGGTCCACTCCGCCCACTTTCACACCACACACGAATCGTTTATTCGCCGAGAACAGACGGATTTCTCTCGCTGTAAATACCATAAAAATATCAGTTACAGTTATGAGTGTAATTACAGGCTTTTAAAAGATGTACAGAGATTGTAATACAGATATGTTGAATTCTCATGTCTGATTGGTCAGAAAGTATTGATTCATTTCCTGTAACTAGAATAATCGCTGATGTGGTGAAGATTTCTGTAAGGATGTTACATGTAAGGAAGGAGTCTCCAGTGTCAGCACTGCGTAGCAGTCAGAGGTGAAGCTGTAGCTTTACGTTTCTTCAGAGGAGTTTACGCTTGTTTACGAGCGACTGGTTACCGCAGTTTAAAGGTCGTGAGTCTGAGCCGCAGCACCAGCAGTGTGGGGTCTTTAACGCCCGAGCGCTCGGCTCCAGGATCCTCCGGATCTTTCTGGATCAAAATGATGCTGAAAATAAATCGGCAGAAGCTTCAGAAAGGTATAGAAGTATGTTTACTCATCACTGAAACACAACACTTCTCTCATTCACATACACATCATGTGCTTCTCTGCAGTTCTGTGACACTGGTACATAAAGAGTCAGTGGTGTAGAAAGGTCAGAGGTCAGAGGTCAGACTGAGGGCTGCGCCACCGGAAGTGCGTCAGTGTGACGCGTTAGTGCAGGTTACCGGTGAAGGTTTTTGATTAAGACAGAACGCAGCTGCTGTTCTTCCTCACGGTCGCTTTCTCGTCGCCGCGGTCCCTCGCGCACGTCTGTCTGCGCCTGCGCAGTGCCGGGCTCACGCGGCTGGGCAGGTCGGCTCGCGCGAGCAGCTCTCGGAACACCGCGGCGACGTTCTCGCCGGTGCGCGCGGACGCGCTCACGAACCCCGCGCGCCACTCCTCCTCCACGGCGCGCATGGCGCGCGCGTTCTCGGCGCGGCTGCGGCTCGCCAGGTCCGCCTTGCTCTCCACCACGGTGATGGCGTCGAACGCGTCGCCCTTGATCTCCAGGATCTCGTCCCGCAGGCGCCGCGCCTCCTCGAGCGAGCCGCGATCGCGCGCCACGTACACGAGCGCGAAGGCGTCGCCGGTGCGAATGCGCAGCGCGCGCATGGCCGGGAACGCGTAGCTGCCGCTCGTGTCCAGGATCTCCAGGCGCAGGCGCGCGGCGCCGTCCAGGTCGCACTCGAGCGCGTGCAGCTCCTCCACGGTGCGCGCGTGCCGCGGCTCGAAGCGGTCGTGCAGGAAGCGCGCGATCAGCGCCGTCTTTCCCACGCCCGCGGCGCCCAGGAACACGATCCGCGCCGTGCGCCGCTCCGGGACCGACAGCGACGATGACGTCATCACGCCACGACGCCGTGCACTGAGTGAACGCCAGGTGCTGCGAGCTTGCGTGCAACACTTTGGGGTGCACGTGCGCGGTGACTGACCGACAGCAGCACACCTGAGACTTATATTAACCCGAACGGTGTCCGCGCGCACAGCCGTGGCCAATAGGGTGCCTGGGGCTGATGACGTCACACCTGTCTCTAGGTGAACCGTGAACAGAAGCTCCTCCTTCATCAACACCTGCTGAGCAGAGCGCCTTTATTTATTTATTTATTTATTTATTTCATGTGAGAGATGTGAAGGTGCAGAATCACATATCAATCACGTGTGGAAACAAAATGTTAACTACTTTTAAATTTTATACTGAAAATGGCATTAAAATATTTTTTTTTAAACAAAACGTTCCTGATTAAACAATAAATAGATTATATTCCAAAAAAAAACAATATCTACATGATTTTGTAAATGACAATAAAACCTATAGATTTTTGTTTTTTATTAAATATGCAAATGCATGATTAATTAGACGAAGCCTCATTTGCGTCCTTAAATGTAAATTCATTAAAAATCTATTATAATATCAGTAATCGACTGGCAAAGGTTAAAAGTGATCATTTGTTATCACATTTAATAAATTGTGTTAATTTTTTTTTACTGTATTCAGATTTTATTCATTTTATTTCATGGAGCCTGGAAGCTGACAGAAGTGTTCGAATATCAATTCTGAATTATATACAGGTCATAATAGATAAATATTTTCTTTCTGTCATGTTATTTAAAACATTCACACTTTTGCCAGTGGATTTTTTTCTTCTTCATGTTTTGAACTCACTAGGGGTAAAATTCACCTTTAACACATATTCGAAATGATAGCGTTTATGTGAATTAGGTCAAAGCTGAAGCGTCTGAGATTCTGAGGGAAAAGTGATCGCTTTCAGAGAGACTGAACTCAGCATTTAGCCGCTTGCAGTCGACCGTGAACGCAGAAGATTGGTCAGGACGTGAGCGCATCATTAGAGTTTATGTTCTACTGAAATTCCTGAAATCAAGCAGCCAGCTTTGCAGCGTCGCCTAACTAGCTAGAGTGCTAGCATCAAATGTTTAACTAGCATCACTGTAAAACAAAACTTGTTATTTGAGTAGAAGATTGGATGAAATCTTTGCTCTGAAAGCGTCCACTTTTCCCTGGGAATCTCAGATGCTTTGCCTTTGACACACACACACACTTTTTGAAGTGTGTTTTCAGATTACGTGCTTCATTTATGATAACTCGTTGCACTGTACGGTCTCAGAATCCACGTTTCTGACTCGAACATGAGAGGAGAACAACAGCCTGAGCGTCAGCGTGTCTCTCCGCACGTTCCTCTCGTTCTCTCTCTCCAGTAGGATAAAGGTCGAGAGCCTCTTACTGATGAATTCATGAATGAAGCTGTGTAAAAAAAAAAATAAAAAATGGAAATCCGCCAGCGTAGCACAATTGTGCGTAGGCAGAAACCGCTTCACGCATCCAAATATACACCGCTCACATAAACAGCAGCCCGTCTCCGTGGTGGATCTGGGCTTTAAACAGCAGCCCATTGTGATGGAGTAGCCTTTAATCCAAGTGTGAATGTGGGAGCAGTTTATTATAAGACTTTATTATTATTAAGATTTTGTTTTTAGCGTCAGCAAGTCAGATTATTTGCTGTTATGGATTATTTTTAGATTTCAGCCTCACAACTTATATCACCATCAACCATCACTAATAATAATAATAACAATAATAATAATAATATTGTTCAATAGTTAACATAATTAGGACACATCTATTTAGCCAGCTATCATTAAATCACTTAAACAATAACATTCATTTTTCCGGAATTAGGAAAGTTACAGGTCAAATTATAAAACTTTATATGATTTTTCTTTTATAATCATACAGTTTACATCTTTCTGAGTGGAGGTATAAGCAGAATAAAGAACAAGACTATTATTACACTTGTATTACACTTCCACATGCAGGGGAATACATGTTGCGATCATATTCTTTCTTTCCCACTGCATCAGTGGAGAGAAGCATCGGGATTCAATTAATATTAAACAATGCAGCTAACTGTCGTCATGGCAACGCAGAGTGACCTGAACACACCTCTGTCCTCTCCACCGAACAACAACACAACACGAGCACGAAGGCCAAGTTTGGTTTTGTTTATCTGCTCATACAAGTGTGTATGACATGCTGTTATAGGAAAATTATAGGAAAATTATAGGAAAATTATAGGAAAATTATGGAATTATTGGAAATGTATGTTATAGGTGTGTGCACATGCTGTTACGGGAAAATAATCAGAGAAGCAGAGTTACTTCTACAACTGTTACAAAATTTATTATTATCCTACAACGGCACGTCCAAAACGTGTTTTATTCCTCTTTTACCACAACCATTTATTTAAAAAAAAAACAAAACAACATATACTTTTTTTAAAAATCCATTTATGGTGACATTTAATGTGGCGTAACGTCTGTAAAACAAGATCCTGTTATCACTTACGTCGTTTCCTCAGCAGCTTCATTTTTCTTTCTTGAAGTTAATTCAGTTCATCTGCTGATTAACAAGGGATAAACTGTGTGTGTTGGAAATGAGCAAACTTCATTTGACTCGTGTGTGGTGAGTTAGAATATATATGAAGAGCTGTAATGTGTGTGTGTGTGTGTGTGTGTTTAGCAGAATGGAACAGTCACGCTGACCCTGCGTTGTTTAATCCTTCAGGATTACGGTTCAGATGAGACGTCCTTTCGTTCTCTCGCTCGCCATAACAACAAGTGTCCCTGTGCCATGACGTAAAAACCGTTAGTACCCTCACATCCTCCACTAACGTCACCACGATCCAGCGTCCTGCACGTTCACTGTGAACTCATGAGAAAGGTGGTTTTTTTTTTTTTTTTTTTGGTTAAATTTAGAGGAAGGGAATTTATTGGTACTGATGTTTTTAGTCTAGGTCAAATGATTTCAGGACACATTCTTGTCGTCGTTATGAGATATGAAACCTGCACTGTAAGAAATTTCAGGTTGGTTAAACGTAGCAGCGAAAGTTCACTTCTGTTTCAACTCAAAGTCAGGACAATGGATTAGTTTAAGTTGAATTTTTTGAAGACTTATAATTATATAACTTGAGTTCAATATCCAAAACCTGTTGTGACAATTGGAGTTAAAGTGTATTATATGTTTTTAAAGGCAAATCTTTAGCAAGTTCAAAAACGAAAAGCGAAAGTGTCAATTTATTAAACACCCCACTGAAAAAAAAATTATTTATCGTGATGTGTAAATAACTCAAATATATATGAAATCCATATTCAAATACTTCTAAGCTTCCAAGTCAGCCTCCAAGCTCCATGGAATTATGCCTTATTATTTGAATTATAGGTCAAAATTGTTTTTTTTTTTTAAATACAGATCTATTTTATTTTATGAAACTGCACGTATGCTATTATTTTCAGGGCGACTGTGTGATAATTTAGGTATCGTATGAAGCTCAACCTCCAGCTAGATGCTTCCCTTCCCTGAGCGTCAGAGCTCCAGGGCTTCATTTCCGAAGTAAACTTTAGATTGCGAACATGTCTGGGCTGGAATTCTTGGAATTTGTTCAGGGATTTGACACTGTACACTTTTAATTCTTGGCTAAACTTTTTTAGTTAAGCAGTTCAACAGTTTCCACTGTCTGGGTCATTTTTTTCCATTAAAAAAATTGTTTGTAAATGTAATCTGAATTAGAAAGGAACTTCACATGAATGTTTGCATGTTTTCCTATGACACTTTAATACATTTATTGTATAATTTATATATTATCTTCTACTGAGTAGATGCTGTTACTGAATAAAAGGGTTTTGATGGAAACTTATTTAATTTGTTACTTAACCAATAACTGCAAACACGTCAAATATAAAAGAAAAGACAAAAATTAAGAAATGTTCCCTCATGCCTCAGGAATATATCACTTATTATTGTGATCGTGTGCCTTTTCATTTACTCATTTTTGGCACAAAATGGAGTTTATACTTCACAGGAATTAACCAGATAAAGAACTCAGACATCAAGCATCGAGCATGATAACAGCTCCATTACATTCCAAAATTTAACCGACATCACAGAGCGTAAAATATATAAATATAAATATACTTTTGTTATAAAATAGCTATACATCGCAGAGTTAAACAAGTTAACAAAAAAACAAACCTTGTTAACAACAGTTTTTCACACACCTCAACATCTAGTTATCGATTACTTTTGCCTGGAATCTCCAGTCGCGGGAAATTTGTCATGGCTGTCCGGGAAGACGTTTATCGACTTCACAGATTTACAATATTGTTCTTAACTGAATTATAACTGACATTTTTGACCAATGTGTCATGATTGTAGTTAGGTAGAACAACTTTTTCAGCCAGGTATTTGCCTGGTTTTCTTTCGCGCTACGCTTTAAAGCCTGTCGTTAGCCGTTAGCTAGCTAGTAAACTCAGCCTAGCGCCTCAGCTATGGTCGTGTCCTGAATAGCGCCGTGCTCCCTTTGTAAGTGCACTACGTAGGGTATGACGTGTAAGTGTTTAGGGCTCTGTGTGTAGGGCACTAGGTGTCTAACTGGGAGTTAATTTGGGACGTAGCCCAGCAGGAAAGCCATATCAGTTACACATTTTTATTAAAATTGTTTTTATGTCCATTACAGGAAAAATATTCAAAATGTCGGAGGAAAGTTTTACGAGCCAAGATAAAGAAGAAGTAAGTGTTTTAAAATTTGTAATAAGCTAAAATGTTTTTTAAAGATTCTGACAGGTAGTGGTGAGTCATTCGCATATGAGTCGGATCATTGAGTCGGCTCTTTCGGGTGAAGTCTGAGAGTCGACTCAGAATTGATGAATGTAGAGTAAGATTTCATGAAACAATATCAGACCTAATTAGGCAAAGATGTATATAAGTGTGACGTATAAATAGTCAAAACAACGCCATCTTTGTACGATTTAGAGAAAATAAATATCAGAGCTGAAAGAATCGGCTCTTATTGTTGATCTGAGTCAAATGATCCGACTCACTATCTGTTTACATGCAGCCTAATAATCCGTTAATAATCAGACTCATTATGTTATATAAAGTTCTAATAAAATAAGTAAAAACGCCTATTGATAAAATATATATTATTAATAAAACCACATGTGAGAACTATTAGCACGTGTGGAAAACCTTATGAACAATGTTCCTGGGGTGCCAATAATTTTGACACATGGTTTTGTAGTGTATAATGTATAAATATATAATATGCTTGGGGGTTTGGGATAACTGATTGGTTTACAGAATGAAAAAAAAAACCTTATTGAAAAGTAATATTAAGTAAGATATAGGTATAGTGACGTATCGACTCATCCGTGGCTTCAGTGCACCTTATTTATTATTTATTATTTATTATTTATTATTTATATTTTATTATTTCTCTTTTCTCCCAGCTGAAGAGGCGCCTGGAGCTGCTGCAGAAAGAGTACGAGAGAACGGCGCAGAGATTACAGGCATGTCCACTCGTACATCTTATCTCCTTTAAACTCATGTTAACTGTCGAGACACATTTTACTAACAGAAGACAGAATTAAAAATAGGAAATTAAACTTGTATGATGTATAAATTGTAAAAAAAAAAAAAAATTCCTTAGTGTTCTAAATGAGCCACATGATAACGTTATGAGTACAAACACTCATCTGCTTCTTTTTCCTGAATACTTGAAATCTGAAAAGATGAAAGTTTTATTTTATTGTGTGAGTGAGTGTGTGTGTGAGTGTGTCTATGAGTGTGTGTATGAGCGATTGTGTGTGTGTGTGAGCGAGCGTGTGTGTGTGTGAGCGAGCGTGTGTGTGAGTGAGCGAGTGTGTGTGTGTGTGAGCGAGCGTGTGTGTGTGTGAGTGAGCGTGTGTATGAGCGAGCGTGTGTATGGTGGCCTGTGATGGACTGGCGTTTTGTCCCGGGAGTTTTCCCTGCCTCACACTCGGTGTTCCCGGGACTGACTCCGGCTCCAGCGTGACCCTGACCAGGATAAAGTGCTCACTGAAGATGTTTTAAGCCACGTGTACAGGTGTGTGATTGTGTTGTGATTGTGTTGTGATTGTGTTGTGATTGTGTTTGTGTTGTGATTGTGTGTTAGCGTGCTGAGCGGAGGGAGGCGGTACGAAAGCATGTCCTGAGCACAATCTCGGAGCAAAACCGGCTGCTGCACAGCAACACGTCAGCCACATTGGAGCAAAACTCCTCTTCTTCCCCGGAGCAGCTTTCTAACCGGAATGTTCCTTCAGACACGAGTGAGTGTCCTCAGACGACAAGTATTAAAAACACACACACTTCGGGGAGTGCTGTTAAAGGATAATAATCAACAAAGCAGAGTCACTGCTAACACCTTGAAGCTGATTGTTTGTTTTACGAATTGTTTTTATTCCTTTTTGGCCACGTTTACATTTTTTAAAAATATTAGTTAAGAAACAACCTGGTGTACTTTTTATCCGTTTATAGTTACTGTGAAGCGCAAACCCCCTCGGTCCTGAAGATGTCGGAAAACTTCTCCGTTACACAGCGCTAACACTGGAGACTCCTTCCATGAATGTTAAATAAATAAACGTCTGCTTATCTTATTTCAATACCAGAATAGTTTTTTTTATACGGTCTTATTTGAAGATGATGATGATGAAGATGATGATAGCTACTTGTGTGTGTTTTTCTCAGCTAAGGTTCGTTTCCATCTTCCTGACGCCTCTCCGTTTTCCGCGCTGGCGTGTAAACGGAGCCCGTCTCGAGCTCACCGTCTCCGGTCCAAGCGCAGCCGCCTGCGTCTGCAGATCAGGGAGAGAGAGTCTGATACTGAAGAGAGTCAGGAAAAGGCGAGAGAGGGAACGGAGGAGAGGTGGAGGGAGGAGCGCGGGGAGACGGCGAGCGAGAGTGAGGATAAGGACGTGGAGAGAGGACGGACCGACGAGGAAAGGGAACAGGAAGAGGAGGATAGGGAGAAGACAGAAACGTTGAAGGATGGATGGAAGAAAAATGAAGAAAATGTGACACCAGTAATCCTCCACTCAGCAGTGGAGAGTTCCTCTGTCCACCAATCACCTCTAACGACGCTGTTAGCAGTTGACGACCCTCCTGCCGACCAATCAGCTCTCAGACATTCCCCGTCAGCCTCCTCGCATTCCAGCTCCAGTGATCATTCCAGCGCATCCAATGAAACGTCGAGTCAGTCCTGCTCCGGGAACGCTAACGACGCAGAGAAGAGTCCAGGAAGCGCAGCTTTTTTAACTTCCTGCACCTTAATCGAAGGTTTGCCGTTTCCTGTTGAGTATTACGTTCGTACCACCAGGCGAATGGCGTCGGCTCACAGCTCTGTGGATCTGAACGCCGTGATCCAGAGCCAGCTCTCAAACGGGCGGGGCAGGCGAAGGTCAAGCAGAGGTCGCGTCACCTCGATACCCTCGTCCGAGAAACCGCCTGATAAAAGCGGATGTAAAAAACGAGGTCCGAGAGGACGGCGAGGACGCAGGAGAGCCCGCGAGTCCGATTCGTCCGGTCAGTCCGAGTCCCTCCTCCAATCTCCGTCTTCCCTCCCGCAGGAAGAATCCGAGCCAATCCCGTCTCCCAGACCGAGCTCACACCCTGCTCCGGATTCCCCGCCTCACCTCAGCCGTGAGCTCTCGCCAGATTCCGAAGTGTATCCGATTTTCAGGAAGAGGCGTGGACGGGCTGGCGTGTCTCGTCCTCAGATTCCTGCAAGCGTTAATGGTAACTTCTTTATAAATCTTTTAGATATATATATATATTAAATCATTTAAGTATGATACACAACAAGGGTGGACGATACGACCGAAATATCATATCACGATACTTAAAGAATTTCTGCGATACGCAGCACGTATCACGATATTAAGGACTGATGAGAAACTTCCAGCAAAATGGACATTTTTTTTTTTTAAACTAAAAATGCAGTGTTAATGTGTAATATAATTAATTATTGCATGCTGAAAAGGAATTTAGAAAAATTCATGAAAAAAAATTTAAGGAAACAATACAAAATTATTTACATTCAGCTGTGAGCAATCAGTTCATAATTACAAAAAAATATATATAATTTTTTTTTTATAAACATATCACGATATTGCAGAAAAGCGTATAATGAATTTTACCAGGATATCGGCGTGATATGATCATTAGGGCCGGGCAATAAGGCGATTAATATCGTTATCGTGGTAAATTAATCGTCAGTATCGCGATATCTTTTTTTTATAATGTTATTCATTTATTTATTTTTTTTTTTTTTTAAAAATAGCAATTAAATTTCTGAAAAACGTTTATGTTTATATTTGGAATATTTAAAAAAAATCTTTAATTATACATTTAAACGTGTTTGCGTGTGCTTCATTTCCAGATTCCTCGCATCTTCTGCCTTCGTTAACGTCTCTCTCTGAAGCTCTGAGAACGAAGGATTTCCGAAGCCTCGGCGGTCTGCTAACGAAATTCGACGTGCAGGATTTCCACCTACCGGACGACGAGTTTGGCCAGCTGAAGCTGGAGCGGCTTTGCTCATCCTGCTCAAACGCCGAGTCGGTCGCGTACAGCGCGTGCTTCAGAAAGAACGGGAGCACGAATGTTCCCGGAGGTGGACAGGTAGAAAACGAGAAGGTTGTTCTGGACCCATTACCGCATGGTGCTTCTTTAGAAAGTAGTCTTCCTTTGACTGAGCGTTCGCGGACGGAGACGGGCAACGCCGACCAATCAGAACGCGAGATCACGAGCCAAGCGCTCGATAAGACGCCAGAAACTGAAGATCTTTTGTATAGATCTGTCACAAACCAAGCAGAAATGCTCCACAACAGAGACACGCAGCAAATCAAGCCAGATGATCCTCACACACACTCAGCTAGCAGGAGTTTACTGCTAAACCTTAGCATGTCCTTGACCTCACACACCCAGATTGATCACAATACTTCTCTCATCTCGCTGGGTGCCACCCCTAACCTGTTTCCCGCATCCCCGTCCTCAGAGCTCACGCCTTTTCTCTTGTCTTCTGATCAGGATGTCGCTTCAAAGCAATCCGGAGTAGAAGTGAATAACGGAACGCCTGAAAACGAAGACGAGGAACCCGCCAACGTTTCAGTCAGCCGTGAAGTGCAGATGCAGGGGCGCGATGTCTCCGAGCACACTTACAGCAGGAGTTACAGTTCTGACGTTTCAAAAATGGAGGTTGAAACACCTGAACCGGCGAACAACGTTTTGATAAACGCTGAAGTGGAGATACAAGGTTGTGACGTTTCTGATGAGAAAAGATTGACGCAGGTGAATATGAGCACACGTGAAAAAAACGCAGAAATTCCTAAACTGACAAACGAGGTCCTGATTTGCTCAGAAACGGAGAGCCAGCATCATATCATTTATACTCTTTCTCAAAATGGCCGCCCTCTTTCCCAAAATGGCCGCCCTCTTTCCCAAAATGGCCGCCCTCTTTCCCAAAATGGACCCCCTCTTTCCCAAAATGGCCGCCCTCTTTCCCAAAATGGCTGCCCTCTTTCCCAAAATGGCCCCCCTCTTTCCCAAAATGGCTGCCCTCTTTCCCAAAATGGCTGCCCTCTTTCCCAAAATGGCCCCCCTCTTTCCCAAAATAACCCCCCTCTTTCCCAAAATAACCCCCCTCTTTCCCAAAATGGCCGCCCTCTTTCCCAAAATGGCTGCCCTCTTTCCCAAAATGGCCGCCCTCTTTCCCAAAATGGCCCCCCAAATGAACCTGCATTGAAAATGAAGACTCCAGACACTGATGAACTTCCTCCTTACTCCTTCTCTGAACTGGATTTTCCTTCCCAAACACCAACAAGCAAAACGTCACCATGTGGAGATATTGACAATGTGTTAAACAATGAGACATCTGCACTTCCTGGTGTCTCAACCAATCAGAGAGAAGATAGCGAGGCTACCAGTCAAACACTCACGCGAGATTCCCAGAGTCGACATGTGGAACTCCTTTCCTGTGGATCTCTCCGGAAAACTCATACGCTGAAGGTAATAATGTCTTTAGTAACGTGGTTGAAGGTTAAAGGAAACTCCACCAATTATTATTTTCCTAATCCAGCACACCCCCTAGTGTGTTACTCCTTACAGATAATCTGAGTATATCATGTACGGTACATATCTACACAGTATAGCTTATATGTTGTGAATTGTCTAAAATTAAAGTGTGTATTTGTCTCCCTCTTCAGGCGCTGGACGGAGGGTGTGTGTTGGATGTGTGTCTGGTGCGATGGCCGTCTGATGACTGGTGTGTGTGTGTGGCCGGAGAGTGGAGTGTGTGTGTTTGGAAGCAGAAAGCTGGAGTTCAGCAGTGGAGTCTTCTGTACACTTGGACCTTTACACAAGTAAACACACACACACTTTCCTTTCTGACGCGTAATGTCAGTATTTATGATAATTTCTCTCTTAAATTATAATCAGCTACATCATTATGTTTTAATGTTGTCAGTCTTTAATATATTTCTGTTTTGGCTTGCTGAGTTACTGATTCATGTAATAAATTACTTCTCATTCGATAATTTTCTGTCTCTGAGCTCTGAATGTGTTTATGTGCAGTCAGTGATCTCTCTTCAGGGGATTCCTGACTCTTCTGCTCTGCTGTGTGTGTGTGTGGGGAGGCTGGAGATCACAGAGGCAAGGTAACACACACACACACACACACACACACACACACACTCAGACAAAACCACACATTTAGTCCAAATATCTACTGTCTGTCTAATGTTATCAATTATCAGATATGAAGAAATTTACCCATAATTGAATTATTAAGGTTGACAGTAATTATTTGGTACTAAATTAATAAATTGAAATCACAGACTTAAATTTTCAGAGTTAGTTTGAGCTTGTTGGAGATATATACCCTTCTCCTGAATTCTTTTTGATCATTTTATGTTGTGGGAATTGTGTGCATGTTGTGTACAACACAGTGATAATTGTTGTGTTTAAGCGTCAACACAAACTTCAAATAATCACAACAGTGTAGAGATCAGCGAGGAGTGGTTATAGGATCCTGTGTGATAGATTTAATTTTCATAAACAAATCGCTAAAAATGATAGACTTATAGATGCTTGATCGCGTGTGTGTGTGTGTGTGTGTGTGTGTAGGATACTGTACTGCCCCAGTACAGACAGTGAGTTCTCTCAGGCTGAGTTGTGTAAAGGAGCTCTGCAGGCTGTACTCGCTGTCTCGGACCACAGGGTGGCGTGTTGCTCCGCTCCGGGACCTCAGCAGAACGTCCAGGTGTTTACACTCGCTCAGGATGGCAGGTAATGCTCACACACACACACACACACACACGGTTCTGATTGGTCAGAAGGTGTGGTTTAAATGTCTATAACAGCAGCTCTGACAGTCGTGACTCGCTCTCTGCAGGATCACAGAAACTCTGTCCCTGGTGTCCACTTCTCAAACCGTTCAGACCCTGGTCGCGGTGGAGAGGGAAGAAGACGCTCTGATTGGTTGGACCGAACAGAAGAGTCTCCTCATTTGGTGAGAAATTCTGCTTCTGATTCCCATCGTGTCCATTCGGTGAACCTGAACTCGAACTGACGTCTTATTTCTGATTAACAATGCTCAATAAATTCTGTGGTTAAAACTGTAGTAATCGAGCATTCTACTGATGATCTAATCGAATAATTGAGTTTTTTTTGGTTTTAGTTTTGTCATGAAACTCGGTTACAAGCCACGCAGCGTCAGATTTTGATTCTATCTAAGATCAAAATTATTGAAAAACATTTTATGCCTTTCTCTGTAAACCTCAGGAACATGAAATCAGGCCAGCTGCTTCAGACGATTTGGCTGGCGGAGAGCGTTTCCACGGCAACCTGTCTGAGAGGATACTCCTGCAGGGTAGGGGTGTGGAACCCGAATCACATAATTTAAGTGAAAAGTAGAAACGTTTGGATTTCAGATGTCTTCATCACGGCACGTCGTCACACCTCGACTCAGTAATGAACTGGAGTGATGTAGCTGAGGTTGAGGAACTGTCAGAGCCGGTTTAGGCCACGCCCACTGGATACAGATACAGATAGTGTCGTTGTGTTTCACCCAACAGACACACACACACACACACACACATACTACAGTATAATACTGTATTTAATCAGTTAAACAATCAGCACAACACGGCTCATATTTCCCCTACGGTTTCATGCACACGTTTATTTATTTTTTATCCATGTTTCCTTTCTCATTGTCTCCCCCCTTCTCTGTTCCTCTCTCTCCCCCTCTCTTCACCCTCTCTCTCTCTCTCCCCCTCTCTCTCTCTCTCTCTCCCAGGGTGCGCTGTGTGTGTTACTGCAGCAGACGAGTGCGTGCCACGAAGAAACCGGTTCCTCGCTGTTCACTCTGATCGCCACAAATCCGCTCACAGGAAAACATTTCACTCTGCGCACCATCGCCGCCCCGTCGGCTCCCACAGAGCGGTAAAGCACAGGAAAGAGTCTTTAACCCACAGAAACTGCGTCCAGCTACGATTCCCACGACTAACATAACTGATACGCCATGCAGTTTAATTTGATAAATTCAAATATTTCATTTTTTTCTCCAAACACTGAATTTATCGTCTGACTCGTACGACACCAGCTAACCCTCAAACACTAGCGATTAATTTACAGCTAGAAGTGACGTGAATTTGAACTTTTACGTTTTGCCATGGGCAGGAACCTCTCTGTCCAGGCGTTTATACATCATGTTTTAAAACTCTTTCCTTTCTTCATGAGCTGCTTTCTGTAAATATAATAACTTATATAAATGGTTGTTTAAACTGCAGGCGCTGAAGTACGGCCATTTTTTTTTGGTCCGGTCCGAAATACTTTCTGGATCCAGATGTTGTCTGCATGCGCCAGTTGATGACAGCTGTGCTAGACCATTGTGGTCAAAAACAAAAACAATTACTGTTCAAGAAACAGTTTATTAGAACAAAGCTAGAATGCAGAACAATAATATTAACAAAACCGATTTCTAACATACTGGAGCAGTAGTTTTAGTCTTTTGTAATTATTTGAGATGAAAGATGAGATCTTTGGGAAGGTGAAATGACGATTTCGGAGCGTGATGGATGTTTTGTTTATTCTGAATTATAAAATCTTTAATGTCTTTCCTTCTCTAACTCTCCTCCCAGGTTGATAGACGGTGATGTGTGTGAATCTGTGCTCGTGGGCGTTTACCAGTCAGGTCTGGCTATCTGGAAGCTCACGGGGGGCGTGGCCTGCGCGTATGCAAATGAGCCTGCGGAAGTGTGCCGCCTGGCGCGGTGGGCGGGGCCTAACACACTCCTCACCGGATACCTGAACGGGGACGTTAATATCTATCGGTTTACACCTACAGAGAACAGCACGGAGTTAAAGGACTCTTAATGAGAACGACATGTTTAAGAAAATAATTTATCACGAAAAAAAAAAAGTTTATAACCTGAAACCAGATTTCCTTCAGTTAAATAAAATACACACGTGTAATACACAAATACACAACATACACAAAATATTTGTGGTTAATTATCATATGTTCTGTATCAGTGTGACTGAAGTTTAAATTTTACTTGCAAAATAAAATGACTTTTAGAGACATGTTATTAAAACCTTTTCCTGTGAGGAGCGCGAGTTAAAGCTGTTCGTTTGTTTGTTTGTTTGTTTCATTGTGTCCCGTTTTTCTGCACTTACCCTAAAAACTCATGGAGAGAAAAAGACAAACAATTGTTTTTTTTAAATGAATGAATTTATTTATATATGTATATATTTTTAAGACACAGTAATTCAGTAGGTGGCGAGTTTGTGCTCCATATACTCAGGAGAAGACGACAACCGAACAAATGTGTTGTTATTATTATTATTATTATTGTTATTATTATTATTATTATATGGCTTCAGTTCAGTTTAATTTGTTCATAGTGTCTGTTTGTTTGTTTGTTTGTTATTAAATCATTCATTATATATTTTGAAGGCACAGTAGTCCAGTAGGTGAAGGTTTGGTGTCGAGTTTATTCTCTCTGGAAGAAGATGAAGATGATGGGATAGGTGTCCGGGTGGTTGCTATGGTGTTGCTAGGGAGTTTCTGTGGTGTGTCAAACATTTGCTTGTGGTAGTTTTTGTATGATTTTGTTTATTGTTTTAGACTTGCTGTTTACACTGTAATTCTATCTATCTATCTATCTATCTATCTATCTATCTATCTATCTATCTATCTATCTGTGTGTTATAAAGGCACGCGTTAGTAGCCACACTGCAGCAGATGTAATGAATTTAATTAAAGGCTGTAAAACTCAGTCCTGGAATGAGTTTAACACGGTAAAGTATTTTTCAGTTCTAAAGGGTTGAATAATAACATTTACACCACAGTATATAGATACTGTATATAAAGTAGAAGTGATTATATACATACATATATATATATATATAGTAAAAGGTAAGGTATATACTGTATACTGTATAAACATGTAATAGAAGTTACAGGAGACTTGCTGAAGTCTGGGCCACGCGCTGTAACGCTGTTATCCTCCAGCTCGGTAGGTGGCGGTAATCAGCACAACCCGCTCTGTAGCCCGCCATAAAACCCCGCAGAAGCAGCAGCAGGAGGAGCAGGAGGTCGTGTTGCATTGTGGGAAGTTGAGCGGGTGAAAGATGGCGGCGCGCGTCCTCTCCCGGTGTGTCCGGACACTGAACCGCGGCGCGGTGGTGTTTAACCGGTCTGGTGTCTCCGCGGCGGCGGCGGCGGCGCTTCCTCTCCGCCCGGGCCGAGTGCTCTCTCACCTGGCGGCGGGACACAAGCCGCTGCTCGCGCAGGTCAGTGTGAGTTTCTCTCCCGGTGACCGACACGCAGGTGACCTCCGCGCGCGCAGTGTAGCAGCGCTCACTATAAACACTCTCCCTCGCCTAGAAATCACACCTGACACCTGCACCGCCTCAGAGCACCTGTAATACCTCCTGCCTGGCTCCTGTTAACCTCACAGTGCTGCAGTGCGTCATGCTGACTAGCTAACTAGCTAACTAACTAACTAACTAGCTACTTTCAAAATCTGTAAAATTTGGTCGTTAATGGCTGTAGATTATTTCACGCTTTGGTCGTTAAAGAGACAGTTGGCCATGTTTATATGTTTCTATGTTTATAATCTGGGTTACATGAAGAATTTATGAATGATGTACAGAGTGAAACACGTGTGTGTTGTGCTGTTGTAGGAAAACAATCAGCGCCGGGGAGGTGTGATACAGTGGAGTTACCGTTACAGCACTGATTGTTTTCCCATGACGGCACGTCCCTGAGTGTTTTATTCCTCTTCCACCACTGCGACTTACTGACGATTACAAGTTTTAATTTATTCATTAAAGAATGACACGGCGTAGTTTTTATCTGATTCTAGTTACATTTAGCGTTGCGGAACGTTAATGGAAAAAAAAAAAAACCCAACAAGCTCATCGTGTTGCAGAGAAAAGCGCGAAACGTAAAGATTGCTACAGAGCGCCGACGCTGGAGACTCCTTCCATAAATGTTAAAAAAAACATCTCCTTACAGAAATTCACCGCACCGCCGATTACGCACGTTCATCACTACAGAAACGGTGACGTGTTAGAACGAGTGCAATCATTTCTGACCAATCAGAATCGAGAATTCAGCAGCGAATAAATAATAAATACTTTTCAGATATGAGACGTTACGCCCGTTACTCGTTAATAGTTTCACAAACGCAGCGTCCTCCGTAGTTCACGTGTGATATCAGTGTTAACAGCGGTCACGTGAACTCAGGACATTTTGTTATAAACAGTATTTTCAGAACGTCTCGTTTTCGTCCGAGTTGTTAGAGTTGTTCACGTTATCGCCGTAAATAAACACGAAACCTGTTACTGTGCGGTAAATAAGCGACGTGACCAAAATCCCATGCAGGCTTCACGTGTAATATGAACGCTGCTTGGAACAATTCTGTATTTGTTTAACCTTTGACCCTGAATATCATCTTTCTAACACACACGTGATGTTTAATCTAAAGTCAGGATTCAGTGCAGGGGTTTGTTGAGCGCCGATGTTCATCACGTCACTGTTAGTCCTCTCTCGGCAGAACGGAAACAGTGTGACTGCAGCGAGCTCCGCCTCTTCTAACCTCCTTCTCCTCCTTCTCCTCCGTCAGACTCCCGGTGGTTTGCAGCGGCGGTGCTACGGCGACCTTCCACCTTTGACCCTAGAATCTATCAGAGATCGCGTGCTCTACGTCCTCAAACTGTACGACAAGATCAATCCAGAGCAGGTAAGGAATCGGAAGGTTCTCCGGAGAGCAGCAGGAGATCAGACACGTTCTGTGGTAGTACGTGACTTACTGCGCGTGTGTGTTGCATAAGTATACGCACCCCCTCTTGAACTGTAGGAACATTTTGTGATGCTACATTCAAAATGGCCGCGATTGGGATTTTATGTCTTGACTTTACTCATGAAAGAAAAATCAGTAAAGTTTACAAAATTATTTACAGCTAAAAAAAGAAATGTGTGATTGTGTGATGAGTATCTTTGTCCCCTCTTTGCTGAGGAACCCCTCCATTAGGGCTGGTGCCATCAGACGTCACGTAATCGCTTAATAGCGCAGGCGGTCCATCGACCGGCATGTTTTTGTGAGACGGGAGGAAACCGGAGAACCCGGAGGAACCCCAGACGTTCCTGCATGTTTGTTTTTGCGGCCCCTGACCTCGCCGTGTTTCTCTGTCAGCTTCAGGTCACATCTCACTTCATGAAGGATTTGGGCCTGGACAGTCTGGACCAAGTGGAGATCATCATGGCCATGGAGGACGAATTCGGTTCGTACTGACGACTGATTTATTTTATTTTATTTTTTTTCTAATTCACACCACAGAACTGTTGAATCCTGCACTCTGATTGGTTCAGAAGGCGTTGCTTAGTTCTCTATAGCAGCAGCTCTGACCGTAGCGCAGGTTTATATCAATGCGCTCGCTCTGATACGTTACCGTTTCTATAGCAACAGCCCGTTCGCGGATGATCGACGCTTTCGTCTGTCTGTGCAGGTTTTGAGATTCCGGACGCCGAAGCGGAGAAGCTGATGACTCCTGGAGAAATCGTCCAGTACATCGCAGACAAGAAGGACGTCTACGAATGAGCGCGTGTCGTTCGCTGTAAGTCAGAGCTCCAGCGCGGCGCACGCCATACACGTATAATTCTTTATATTTCTTTAATGTTAATTATATTCTCATTCTCGTACTTTTCAGGTACAGAGCTGTGTGTGTGTGTGTGTGTGTGTGTGTGTGTGTGGAGAGACGTCCGTGATGGCCAACGCACCGCCGTGAAGTGTGCGTTGTGTTCAGCTGTAAAAGTAAACCTGCTCGTAATCCCGCGCCGGACTCGACCTGGGATCCCGCCAACCTGCTGCAGGACGTTTGGATACCGTTCATCTTTCATTAAAATCTAAACGTTTCACATAAACACGACCAGAATAAAGTCTCTACATCCCTGATTTCGAATTCCCTCGCATTTATGCACGCCTCAACCTCTATTCCAGCGTTGCTCAAATCCGCTCTTATCAGCTTCCCATCAAAACGAATGGATCAGAAATGCATTAGTGATATTTTATACCCCTTTAAATGTAGAAGACGATATTCAAGAGCTCCTTCGAGTCCAAAAATATACACACCCCCCCTTTCCAGATCCAGGCTTTTACTATTTAGAGAAAAGTTATCATCAAAACGTTTAACTAAATAAATCGGCTCGAGTCCTGAACACAGGAGTCCTGAAGAAAAAAAAAAACATCCCAGAAGACATTTTTGGAAAAGTTTGTACACCCAGACACGTGTTAGTTTGAATTTTACATCAAATATTTTAATCATCAGCATGATTTTGTGTACCAGAAGACTGTAGAAGTGAATTCCGCTGTTTCTAGTTTTTCCCCCAAACAGCGAAAGGAAACCAGCGAATGGAGGCTCAGGAGCTCTTTTAAAATGTAATATTAGCAACCTATAGCTGGGTCATAAATAATTATGAATATGTTAAACAACCCAGAAATAAGGGTTAAAAAAAAAAGATCAGTGATCTAAGCCATGTTTTAGGAAGTTTAGGAAATGATTTTGCTCAGGAGTGTGTTTGTTTCGTTCTCACTCATTTCCTGACCAATGCTTTGTTCTTAAGAACTTTAAAAGTTTCATTTTTGTCATCTTGGGCTTGGACCTGTAGCGTTTGCTCAGCAGTGTAGTGGATTTGTCTTGGCTAAACGTGATGACGCAGAAGATTGGATTCTGATCCGACATCCTCCTGCACTCTTCAGTCTAATTTAAAGCAGGTTGAGTTGAAGGGCAGTGAAGCTCAGAGTAAAGGAAGCTACACGTTTCCTCCTGTGAGTGTCAGGAGAGAATGTGTGTAACCTTTCCTTCTGAAGTGCGATAAAACACACACACACACACACACTCCCTCCCTCTGTGTGTGTGTGTGGCTTCAGGCATTTCCATATGTGTGTTTGGGGCTCAGACTCAAACTTTAAAGATTTGTTGATGATCATTTGCTGTGTTGGAGGAAAAAACAAATTCACACGTGAAAATAAATGAATGGAGTAAAAATCACGTGACACTAAAATCACGTCCTACATGTGAAAGATGTGTGTAAAAAAAATCACGTGCAAATAGTTAATCATGTAAAAGTGTATGAAAATAAATTAATCTTTTTTATTTGTGTTCACTACTGTGTGTGTGTGTGTGAGTGTGTGTGTGTGTGTGAGTGCAGTTGGATGGGTTAAATGTAGAGCACAAATTCCGAGTATGGGTCACCACACGTCACGTCACTCGTTCACTCACTCATCAATAAAACATAAAATAAAATAAATTAGTCACGTGAAATGAAATGACTCGTGTGCAGAAAAGGAATGAGAAGGTAAGTGTAGAAATCACACTTAATTAATATAATTTAGTTAATTAATTAATTAAAAAAAGGATGAAAAGAAATTGTTGTAAACAAATCACTTGAATGTGAAAACACACTGCGCTTGAAACGTGAGCAAAAATACGTGAGTTTATATTTAAAGTGTGTGTGTGTGTGTGAGAGTGAATGAGTGAGTGAATGTGTAAGTGTGTATTGAGTGAGTGTGTGTGTGTGATTATGTGTTTGTGAGTGTGTGTATGAGTGAATGAGTAAGTGTGTGTGAGTGTGTGTGAATGATTGTGTGTGTGTGTATATGAATGAATGAGTAAGTGTGTGTGTGTTTGTGAGTGTGTATGTGAGTGAATGTGTGAGTGTGAGTGTGTGTGAGAGTATGTATGAGTGAATGAGTAAGTGTGTGTGTGTGTAATTGTGTGAGTGTGATTGTGTGTGTGTGTGTGTGTGAATGATTGTGTGTGAGAGTATGTATGAGTGAATGAGTAAGTGTGTGTGTGTGTGTATATGAGTGAATATGTAAGTGTGTGTGAGTGTGTGTGAATGATTGTGTGTGTGTGTATATGAGTGAATGAGTAAGTGTGTGTGTGTGTAATTGTGTGAGTGTGATTGTGTGTGTGTGTGTGAATGATTGTGTGTGAGAGTATGTATGAGTGAATGAGTAAGTGTGTGTGTGTGTATATGAGTGAATATGTAAGTGTGTGTGTGTATATGAGTGAATATGTGAGTGTGTGTGAATGATTGTGTGTGTGTATATGAGTGAATGAGTAAGTGTGTGTGTATATGAGTGAATATGTAAGTGTGTGTGTCACAGCTCGGACCCTCAGCAGGTTTCAGCGGAACAGAACAGACTCCATCTTTATGAGACAGTAACGGGTTTCCGGTGTCTTGCGCGCGCTCCCTGCAGCGAAAAGGCCTTTAATTGCAGTCAGATGGCGGCGCGCGCGTTCGAGCTTGCAGGGGGGCGCGCGCGCGCCTCCGTCCGTCCGTCCGTCCGTCCGTCTGTTTTTGCGCGTCTCTCCGTTCGACTGGGTGTCGTGTCGCGCGCGCGCGCTGTGAGTGTGTGAGTGTGTGAGGCGCTTCTGTTAGCAGTGAGGGACTGAGAGTCATTAAATAAATGTAATAAAAGAAGGTAATAAACTAAAAGTGTGTGAGAGAGAGAGAGAGGGAGAGAGAGAGAGAGAGAGGGAGAGGGAGATGTTTCCTCTAAACGCGGCTTCGGTTCCTTCAGAGATCCTGAGAGAGCTGCAGCGGTGTGGAGTTTATTCTCTCTGAGGGAATGTTTCCTGTCACAACATGCGACTTCTGCACGTCTCTCTGCTGTTTACCTTCATCACAGGTGAGCTGCTGCCTTTCTCTCTTACACACTGGAACCTAAAGCCAGCGGCTTGTTACAGACTCGATCACTGGTGGATCCCAGAGTAATCCACTGGCTCACATGGAGCGATTATTCGCCGCAGCTTCGCTCTCACGCGCCTGTGATTTTATTCCTGTACTGAATAAAACGTATAAATCAGCCTTATAGCTGTTACACTTTTATTTACCGACACTAAACTTTCACAAACTAAAACATCAGTTTAATAATTTAAAGAAATCGCTGACACTGGAGACTCCTTCCACACCAACGAGTATTTCTTTGTCAGTTAACAAGTTCTTTTTAATCCGTAGCTTTAGATTATGAGCCGTTACTATGGAAACGATAACGTATTAGAACGAGCGGAGGAAGTTGTTCGTTGATTAATCTATAAATTCTTCCCAAAGTGCTTTACTTCTGTACGACAGTTACAATTTATTATTTATTCACGAACGATTCGTCATACTTTTTTTTTCCGTTAATCGTGTTATCACTTACGTTATAGCAGCTACAAAAAGTCACCAACTTCAAGTTTTTTCTCTCCCTTGAAGCTAATAATTGGAAAAAAGACGTAGCTATGTTACAGAGAAACCGCAGCGTGTAAACTCCTCCTTCCATTTTGGAAAACTGTTACAAATCGCTGACACTGGAGACTCCTTCCATATCAACAAGTATTTCTTTGTCGTTAATAAGTTCTTTAATCCGTAGCTTTAGATTATGTAGCATGTGTGAGCTGTTACTATGGAAACGATAACGTTTTAGAACGAGCGGAGGAAGTTGTTCGTTGATTATTCGAAAAGTCAACAAGGCTAACGTTAAAGAAATATATAAATGATTAGCTAGTCTTTTGCTAAATATAGAAATGATTAGCTTTTAAAGATGCTAGTGTTTATTCCGTTAGCTTCCACTAAACACTAAAGCGTTTCTTATCGGTTGATTAATCTGAAGTCGAGTAGGCTAATTATTAAAATGAATTATTAGCTATCATCAAATTATCATCGAAAAGTGTTACAGGTTTTTAGCTATTAGTTTATATCGAATACTAGGAAGTTGTTTATTCGTCTAAAGCTCCGCAGGCTAACATTAAAGGAATATAGACGTTCGTGTGTTTATTAGTGTTTATTTCGTTATTAGCCTAAACTAAACGGAAGAAACGTAATGTTTTAATCTGTTTAAATCGTAATAAAAAGCACTAACAGCTCCAATACACGTCTGGTTTAAGAGCCTGAATGTTCCACGTCCCTGACGGAGCTGCGTTTTATAAGCGAATAGATCCATATAAACGTGATGTATGCGTGTAGATATCGTCCTGTCAGAAGGGACGCGAGACTGCGGTGGGAAAATCGCTGCTCTTGGACAGAGGAGCGGTTCTGATCGCTACGCCTTTCCTTTAAGTCTGAACACTAGCAGCGATTTGCAGAGTTCCGGTCAGAACCAGAATCGGATCGCCTGTACGTGGGTTATCTACACACGCCAGAATCGGACCATCTGGAATAAGATGATATGAGGATGACATTTGGGAATGATGTGGTTGTTGTTCAGGGGAAGGGCGAGAACGTGACGTCAGGCAGAAAACGTCGGAGATCCAGGAGGGATACGTCTGAGTAAAGTGTGTGTGCTGCGTGGAAGAGTGAAGTTTAAACACAAAAAGTTTTGGCCTCTTTTCTACATGAAAGCAGCAATTTACTGATGACTCGTGATTCTGTCGTGTTTCTGTATAAAACGTTTTACTTTCATCGTAAATGATCCGAATTTGAATTGTTCAGAGGTCCATAAAGTTCAAAAAAGTGGGAAATTATTTAAAGGTTTCAGAGGGAAAGAGTTTGAAAAGTTACTGCTTTTGACTTTTCAAACTGTTTCCCTTCAAACATTCAATAGTTCCATCAGTTCCTTCAGGGTTGAAAATCTCTGCCCTTGAAGTGTTCAAGAAATTCCTGTTTCCGTTCATATCAGTGTGTGTGTGTGTGTGTGTGTGCGCGGGTGGGTGTGTATGGGTGTGTGTGTGTTATTGTTTCCCAGGATTTAACACATCAGAGGAGGATCCTGATCCATCTCAAATTCCGTACACGGACTCCGACCGCGACCTTGCGTCTCCCTCTCGGGACGGTTCCACCGGCGTGACCCGCCTCCCGGACATTTTTGGGTTCAGTGTTCGTCAGGGCGGAGGGTACTCGGGATCGGGCGATAAGACCAGGCTCCGTGTTGTTCCACAGGAAAGCACACACAATGGACAGGAAAAAGCTGGAAGCGTGATCTCTGACCTCGCTTACACCGCTACGCACTCACTCACTGATTCCAAGCTCTCGTCTACAGAAAAAGAACAAGATCCGAGTCTCTCGAGTGGCGAAACACGATGGCCAGGACTTTCTGTGAGCACGCTGACCACCGCCACGAGCGCGTACTCAAATACGGGCGCGAGCACGCTTCCAGAGAAAGTTCCACATACTACAAAAATATACTCGGATATACACGACGACACGGACGCGCCGTTAGTTCGCTCCGATGCACTCGACTCAAAAATCTTTCAGAGTGGTGACATCACCGTGATGTCATCAGCACCTACGGTCGGTCGACCTCATTTAACTACTCTTGGAAATGACGCTTCAGTCACAGAACTCGAGACTTCTGAATCGCACCGTTTTCACGATGTCACTGACGGACGTCACGCGTCAGTGATGTCGTCATCGTACGCAGCCAATGAGAGAAGGAATGCGGTTCGTCATTCAAGCGAAACGTTCACGACTAATCGCTTTCCGCATCCTAATCATATGAACCAAATCAACCCAGATTTGGCCGTCACTGATGAATCGGATTTTCTAAGTGACTCGGTGTCAGAGCTCGAGGTCTCCAAGTTCAGCAGTGCCACGTATATAAGCGACGGCGCGGTGAGGTCATCAGCATACACGGACACGTCGGAAATAGAGGCGAGCCGAACGAATCGCTTACCCCGATCGACTCATATCAACGAAAATGTTTCTAATCATACACACTCGTCGCTTGTTGATGATTCAAGCACCGTGACTGACACTCCTAGATCTTCGGTTTCACATCGTCAGACTGATGCGTCTACGCTTTCGGATAGTCACGTAGACGCTACGGAAAATACCGCAAACAGGAAACGGACAGAGTATTACTCATACGCTCCGTATTACACCAGTTCCCCAAACACTGCCTCGACACCACCTGAGTCAGCTACTACACAGGCTTCACACACCATCCACAGTGAACACGCTACAGTCCCTGAGCAAACTACTGACCGACAGATGAGTGACGCTAACACGCAGCACACGTCTTCTGAAATTCTTCCTACGCAGTCGGATTGGCGTTCGAGTTCGGTTCCATCAACGAGACAGGACTTCACCTCTACATCAGCCTCGTATTCAGCAAGCACACTCGGTCAGGGTGATCCGACGGACTCTACCACGCTTCCGACTGGCCAGCGAAATGATCCTGCCACGACGCACGAGGGTCCAATCACAGCTCCACGTGACACAACGGAAGCAAAATCTAGCACTGGCACTGAAGTACAGACGCAAAATGATAACGATAACGATAACGAGATCACTATAACATCAGATTCAAATAATCCGTCTCACGTGACGACTCTTAGTGCTGAATCTGGACCGACGACCGTCACACACTACACTTCATCGACTTCCAGGAACGATCCCGCGACACCGACGACTCCGAAACCTGCCGTTACGCCACCGTCACGTCTCACATCTCCGTCGACACACACACTCGACGCCGTTACCACCAGCACACCACCGGCAAACCTTCACACCAGTCAGACGGGTCACCATATAGCGACGACCCGATGGGCTGAGACACGAATCCCAAACCTCCTCACTACAAGCAGAAACACGCCGATCGTCCAGCGGCACGATACTACAACATCAACATCATCAACAACATCATCATCAACATCATCAACAACAACAACAACAACAACAACAGCAGCAACAGCAGCAACAACAACAACAGCAACAACAAGACAGCAAGCACACACAAACACTCGCTCTCAGCCTGGAACACACACACCTTTAACACCTGGAATCACTCAAACGTCTTCGCGCCGCACCTTCGCTACGAAAACCGACAAAGACTGGTCACACAAGGGGCGGGTCTTCATCACGGAGGACCAACCAGCAATCATCAATGGTGCGTAATTACACAGACGCACGTTAAATCACACCATTAATTGTGGCAGGAATAAAATACTTCGGGTTGTGCTGTTGTAGGAAAATAATCAACGATGAACGGCGGAGTTACTGTTACAACCAAGAAGCTAGTTATTTTCCATTACCAGGTTGTTTTATTCCTCTTATACCACGGCAATTTGCTGTTTTTATGCTTCAAAAAACAGCACATCATACTTTTTTATCCTTTTACAGTTACATTTAATTATAGCAGCCATAAACAGTCGTTCCTTCACCAGTCTCTCTTTTTCTCTCCAAATTTCAAAGCATCAGCTCCTGACACTGGAGACTCCTTCCATAAATGTTTATTAAACGTCTCCTTGCAGGAAAACATCAGCATATTAGCGATCTTTTTAACGAGCTGTTGCTATAGAAACGGTAGCGTATGAACGTAAACCTGTGCCTTGCAGCCGCACTACTGTCAGAGCTGCTGCTCCAGAAAACTAATCAATCAAATATATTGTTGTGTGTTTTAGTGGAAACATTCCAAGTGCTGCTGCAGGTGATGCTGGAGGAAAACTCGCCGCCGTACGCAGGACTCGCGGAGGTACTGATGCGATTGTACATTGCGTTACTTCTTTTGGCTCCTCCTACAGAAAAGGGGCGTGGTTTATCGACGTACGGCGATTACTGCATGATTTCCTCCTGGGGTTAACTCCTACTCCTTGCTAAGAGTGGCTCTGAGGACTTTTATTACACAATTTTACACAACTTTTAACTACGAGGTTTTTTTTTTTTTATGCTTAAATACAATTTGAAAATATGTTTATTAGTAATTCTCAGAAATTAAATGATATGAATATTACCAAGATTATGTTTATGGTATTTGAATGATGTTGAAATGACAAAAGATACAAAATAGAAAATATTTTTTATATATATAAAGCTAAAAAATATTTATCGCGTTGTTAATAAATGAGTTTTTTTTTTTGTTTGTTTTTACAGAAATCGCACACGTTTAATGTAAAAATTTCATGTAATTTCACGTGAAATTTGACGTTATTGCTAACAGATATGGATTGTTCATCTTCTGTACGCAGGTGGAGCCATTTTTACAAAACGTCGCAGGATACCGAGGCCAGCGTGTTACCTGGCTCAGGTAGGGACGTCACGATGAGTGGATTATGGCAAGCTATTTTAGCTTTTAGTGGTAGCAAGTCATAACTTTTTCCTTTTTTTTTCCCGCTAGTACAAATGCAACTTTTACTAGTCAGAATTCAAATTCAAGATATCTGTGATTTAATTTGAATGAATTAGAATTATATATTTTTTTTACTAGCACTAATTATATTTTTACTAGACAAAAATTCACCAAATTTCAAAATTCATACAAATTTGACTAGTAAGAATTCCAGGTCCACATATCCACACTTCAGATATCTTCACGAGAGAACGCAAATATGTTTACGAGAGAACGCAAATATGTTTACGAGAGAACGCAAATATGTTTACGAGAGAACGCAAAGTTTCACTATTAAATATTGAAGTATGACGTGTTACAGTTCTGCCATCAAAAGCTATAATGACTTACCGTATTATAGGTGTGTGTGTGTGTGTGTGTGTGTAATAGTTTACTCCAATATGTTGCGATGTAATGCATTGCTCAACATTAATAGTTTCATTGTTGAGATGTTTATAGATATTAGATTTCTAGTCTTTATTGTCGTGACCGTCTTATATACTGTAATCACTAGATATCTGTATGATAATTTGTGTTAGAATTATTAATATGTATTATATATTTATGATGTATATTTATGTCAGATGTTTGCTGTAATCCGTCTGTAATCGTACAAACATCATCAATATTGAGGCTTAATATACGGGCAAATGAATAAATCCGCTTCTGTGATTATTATTTCTTTTTTAAATCAACGTTCAGCGGTCCGGTTCTGCAGTCCGTGGTCACGTTCGGGACAGCGGAGGCGGTCTTGTGGCTCGGGAGGGCGGAGTCGCTCTTACAGGAGGCGGGGCTGAGGCCGCTTCCAGCACGGGGGGTTTTTGTGAGCGGCGTCCGGGTGAAAAACATCACAGTGGGAGGTCAGAATAACACACACACACACACACACACACACCATAACAGGTCCAGAGACATGTACAAGCCACACTGAAGAGGTTCTGGTGGCTTGTGGTGACCCAAAACCTTTTGTTTAGTGTGTACATGTGTATAAACATGATGCTGATTTATATTTTATTACACAACTCATGGTTTGTGTTATTCTGTGTGTGTGTGTGTGTGTGTTTCAGGTCTGCACAGTGATGTGTGTTCTTGGTTGTTTTCTTGTCCGTCCGACTTCTACTGCGTCTCTTTCGAGAGGAACGTCACCTGTAGATCCGTCTGCCACTCCGAGTACTGCAAGAACCACGGTATCTGTGTCCATCGGTCCGGACAGCACCCAGTCTGCCAGTGAGGGTCATGCTAATGAGGACCGTTAATGGTTATAAGTGGTGTAAGCAGTTGCCTAGCAACCCCAAACCACCAGGGGGCCCCGTAAGCATTCAGGATTTAAACTAGAACTAAATTTGATCAGGTTTAAGGTATAATCCGTAATGATCCGATAATCCGTAATGACAAATCAAGCCAAGAATTTTAGTTAGTTTTTTTGTAGATTTATGTAGGTTTTTAATAAATGCACAAAAAGTGCAAAGAAACAAAACAGTAAATTTAATCCATTTTTATTTAAATTCATAATGCAAAAAAGTGAAGTCGTCTGCAGCGCAGACTGTGAGAGCCACGAGTTGCAGAGTCCGACTCGATCTTCGCTGTTGTTGTTTATCTGATAAAAGAGCTTAAACATAGCGATATCCAGGTTCAGTTTCTCCGCTTGTACTCGTCTATTGCTAAAATATTCATTTCATATATTTACGGTGCCCCCTGGTGGTACAGAGGCCCGAAGTCACTGCTTTTTCTCGTCATATATCGAGAATAAACGTCTGGTTATTTTCTATACTGTATGTTGTTTATATTGTGTTCTGTTGTTTCAGCTGTGTGTGCGTGTGTGTGTGTGTGTGTGTGTGTGTGTGCTGTAGGTGTCCTGTGGGTGAGGATTTCTGGTTCATGGGTCAGCGCTGTGACCTCCGTATGACACAACAGAGATTAGCCGGTGTGTGTTTCGGTGTTCTGGCCGCCATAGCAGCGCTGATGGGGCTCCTGGCTTATCTAGCCGTACAGCGCTTTAAGAAAATGCTTATTCAGGCCAAAGCAGAGCAGACACAGAGCAGGTACACACACACACACACACACACACACACACACACACACTAGAACAACTACACTGAGCACATGAGGTGTTATTCCGGTCCTGCTGTTGTTATTGGAAAGTGTGAGCAGGAAATCGTTGGCCAGTCAAAACAAAGCAGAGGAGTGAGGAGTGTACGCTCGGTCAGAGACACACAGGACTGAGGTATGCGACTGAAAAATGTGTGTGTGTGTGTGTGTGAAGTTACCGCAGGTTTAACCACTTTGACGAGCTGTCAGCTCGTTTTTGGAGAAGATCCTGGCCCGGCTCGGAGGACTCGCTGGATAACACCGCGTTCAGCCGCTCTGATGAGTTACTGCACATGAGAGCACTGGACCGCACCTGCTGTTACCATGACGACACACTCTCCATCGCCTCCACCTACCCGGATAGCGTTACACACCTCAATACGGTGTATCCTCACAGGTGGGAGTGCATGGAACTTATAGTTTATACATAGAAATTCACAGAACGTGTGGCAGGAAGTCACCGAATGTGTGCTTTCGATGGAAGGACGACATTAATAACGACGTTTTAGAGGATTGCTCAAAAAAACTGGACTCACCTTTCTTCTTTTTCCCAGCCTTTGTGCAGGGAAACATCCAAACAGCTGGTCTGAAATGGTTCTGTACGTCACACACACACACACACACACACAACACACACACACACACACACACACAGTGTTGCAGTTCCCATGTTTGGCCACTAGGAGTGGAGTGCAGTAATAACTCTATGGCCCTAACCGGGGCAGTGACGCTGCGATACGATTGCGTTAAAATGTATGGAGTTGTGAAAGATTAACATCTAACAGTTGTGTCATTGTGTGTTTGTTTGTTTGTTTGTTTGTTAGCTCTCAGTATCATTGGGACATGAGCATGTGCAGCCTAGCGGACGGCGTGATCGATTCAGGAAAGGCGAGCGACCTGTCCGTGTGCAGCTGGCCGATCGAACCGATCCAGTGGACGCCTTTCCCTTTACTACAGCAGCTCAGAAATACAAACACAGTAAGACACACACACACACACACACACACACACATTTTCCAATACACATGCCATTATTTGAAGCAGATTCTAAGTGTGTCATTCTGCGTCTCTCAGGCGAAACCCTCTCGTCCTCGGTCGTACTGCGAGGGCATGGAGCTGGTGGGTCTGGAGAAGAGCCGGACGGCGTAGCGAGGGATTAGCGAAGGTCATAACACACACTCAGGACTCGGGACACTCGGTGGAGGTGTATTTACTTGAAACGGTAGAAGCGGCGCGTTGACGCAACACGCAGTATTTCTATGGGAGACGCTCTTTCTTTATGAAAGATTACTGTGGAGTTTTTGTGACATAAGTTGAATTAAACATTACTCTTTATAGACCTGTGTGTGCGTGTGTGTGTGCGTGCGTGTGCGTGTGCGTGTGCGTGCGCGTGCGCGTACGTGTGCGTGTGTGTGCGCGTGTGCGTGCGTGTGCGTGTGCGTGTGTGTGTGCGTGTGCGTGCGTGTGTGCGCGTGCGCGCGTGTGCGTGTGTGTTTGTGTGTGTGTGTGCGTGTGCGTGTGCGTGTGTGTGTGCATGTGTGTGTGCATGTGCGTGTGTGTGTGTGGCCTTACTCAGGCTAACACTCAGTGTGACGTGGAAAATAAAAAGCGCAGAACGTCACGTCGAACGCAGCGAATGTTTCTCACACGTGTGTAAACACACCTTTTATTTACTGCAGAGCTTTTAAACATGAACTTTCCTGAAGGTTTCACACACAAACCGCAAACCAACGCAATACAGACGTGTGTAAATTACTGATTATATAGAGTTATAATAATAATAATAATAATAATAATATATATAATAATATCTACAGTGTTAGGAATATATTAACATTAATATGTTCATTCCCCTACATTTATTAAAATTAATTAAATAAATAAAAACAAAATGAATTACAACCAACAAAATGTTTTTAGGTACACCATTTCTTTCTTTCTTTCTTTCTTTCTTTCTTTAAAACCTTTTCTTTTATACTTTCTTTTTTACTTTTTCTTTGTTAATTTTAAACCTTTTCTTCTTTCTTTCTTTTTTCTTTCAAGCAAACTCTTCTTTTTTTATTTCCTTCTTTTTAAAAAACATTTTCCTTTGTTTTTCTTTTTTCATTCATTTGAAACTTTTTCTTTTCTTTCTTTAAAACATGTTCCTTCTTTCTTTCTTTCTTTCTTTCTTTCTTTCTTTCTTTCTGTTTTGTTCATTATTGTTTCTTCTTTCCTGAACTTTTCAGCCACTAAACTGAATCACATGACTGCACTCTAATATTTTAACTTTCTCTAGTTTTTAAAAAATGTTTTTTAATTTTTTAAATTGTATTAAGATCCAAGGTGACATTGTTTATACTTATTATTATTATTATTATTATTATTATTATTATTATTATTATTATTTGTAAATGAAGCACATTAGTATGATCATCACTGTGAACAATATTTTATTTCATTAATTTGTTTGTACATGATTTAATCCAAGTGGCCAGTTAATTAAGAATAGATCATTAAGAATAGATCATTAAGAATAGATCATTAAGAATAGAATAGTTAAATATTACTTATAACTAGTAAGAAGCCTCTTTTCAAATGTTATGTGCACGAGCCAAAGATGCAGTTTGGTTAATTAATTAATTAATTAATTAATGTGCTTTTATTTAAAATGGGCTGTAATAAATATCCTGTTACATGATGAGTTCATTAGCGGATGAAGATCAGGTCTGATCGCTTCACACCGGTGTTGTTCTCCTCGTGGCGGCGCTGCTGCTGCTGTTGCTCGCAGTCGGGAGCGCGCATTTTTTCTTCGGCGGGAGCGCGCCTGAGTTCCCCTCCTCGTGATGCACGCCGTGGCTGTGCGCGTGAAAGGCGAGCCCGTTCTCCGCTTTGATGTAGGGCGCGTGCGCGGTTTGATGTAGGGGCGTGGCCGGCGCGTAACGGAGCGAACGGAGCGCGACCTCGTCGTCGCTCGGGCGGCCGGCGCCTGGCGAGCGCGGGAGCGCGTGCGCGTGGCCGCGGTAGCGCGAGCGGTAGCTGGAGGAGCGGCGGCTCTGGAGCGACGCGTGCACGCGGTTCCGGGGCGCGCGGCGGAAGGTGCGCGTGCGGTGCGAGTCGATGAACAGGTGCACCGTGAGCGCGCCCACCGTCTCCGCCATGATGAAGGAGAGCGCGCCGCAGTAGAAGCTCCAGCCGTACCGGTGACTCCGCTTAGACTCGCTCTGATTCGGATCTCCGGCGTTGGCGGAAATGTACACGATGATCCCGATAATGTTACTGAGCCCTGGAGCGCGCGCACACACACACACACACACATACACACACACACGTCACATCACATCATACACACACACACACACACGTCACATCACATCATACACATACACACACACACACACACACATACACACACACACGTCACATCACATCATACACACACACACACGTCACATCACATCATACACATACACACACACACACACACACACGTCACATCACATCATACACACACATACACACACACACACACACACACACACACACATACATCACATTATACACACACACACACACGTCACATCACATCATACACACACATACACACACATATATACACATCATATATACGCACATATATATACACACACACACATCATATACACACACATACATCACATCATATACACACACACATACACACACACATCACATTATACATACACACACATATATACACATCATATACACACACACACATACACACATCATATACACGCACATATATATACACACACACATCATATACACACACATACATCACATCATATACACACATACACACATACATCACATTATACATACACACACATATATACACATCATATACACACACACACACACACACACATCACATTATACATACACACACATATATATACATCATATACACACACACACATACACACATCATATACGCGCACATATATATACACACACACATCATATACACACATATATACACATCATATACACACACACACACATCATATACACGTACATATATATACACACACACACATCATATACACACACATACATCACATCATATACACACACACACATACATCACATTATACATACACACACATATATACACATCATATACACACACACACATACATCACATCATATACACACACACACACACATCACATTATACATACACACACATATATACACATCATATACAAACACACACATCATACACACACACACACATACACACACACACACATCACATCATATACACACACACACACACACATACACACACATACACACACACACACACAGCACATACAGTGTTCTATTATAAATGTACACATCAGTAATTTAAATACAGTTCCACACGGTGTTTACAGAGAGCTGAGAGAACGCTGAAAAGAAGTGATGTAAAGAAAGAAAGGTAAGAATTTTCGAAGAAAGAACAATTTTATAAGAAATTAGTTGTAAATGAAGAAAAAAATAAAAAAGCACAAAAAAGAAATAACAACAGAACAAAAGAAAGAAAAGCAGAATATATAGAAAAGTGCATTTCCTGAAGAAAAGGTAGAGTGTTAAATAATTCCCCTGTACTGCTCAGGTGTCGCTAGGCGGTTGCTATGGTGTTCCAGGTGGTTGCTATGGTGTTCCAGGTGGTTGCTATGGTGTTCCAGGTGGTTGCTATGGTGTTTCAGGTGGTTGCTATGGTATGTCATGCAGTTACTGGTAGTAGAAAATTTTTGTATGATTTTGTTTATTGTTTTAGACCTTCTGTACGCACTCTATGTGTAATTTTTTATCTATCTATCTATCTATCTATCTATCTATCTATCTATCTATCTGTCTGTCTGTCTGTCTGTCTGTCTGTCTGTCT
>CM075028.1:598028-616511 GCA_037576675.1 Pangasius sanitwongsei
TATCTATCTATCTATCTATCTATCTATCTATCTATCTATCTATCTGTCTGTCTGTCTGTCTGTCTGTCTGTCTGTTTAATGGAAGCGTACCGGCGGAGACGAAGAATATTCCTGCGCTCAGGATGACGTTGTGGCGGTTTTTGTAGAACTCACTGGCAGCGACACACACTCCACCAACGAACAGCAGCCCAACACTCATGATGGGGAAAAGACTGGAGGCGCGTACCGCTCCTGAAACACACACACACACACACACACACACACACACACACACACACACACACACACACTGTATACTGCTGAAAAAAATCTGCAGCTTTTTTTTTTTTTTTTTTAAAGTTAGGTCCTCATAAGGATAGTAAGATAAACGTGTGTGTACACGTACGTGTGTGCGTGTGTGTGTGTGTGTGTGTGTGTGCGGGTGTGTGTGTGCGGGTGTGTGTGTGTGTGTGTGTTGCAGGCACTCACGGAGCAAGTACTCTGCTGCATCTTGTTCATATTCAGCATCTTCTGGGAAATGATCAATGTTTTTACACACACCTGTGAACAGACCTTAAACACACACACACACACACACACACACACACACACACACAGTTAACAATTTACACACGACTGCTCTAAAGTTATCACATCATAAATGAAGATCAATACCTATTATGAATAAATTTAAATATTAGGACACATCTGGAATTTATTAGAAGCACTTGGGAATATTCTATATGTAAAGAATAAAACACTTTAGGGACATGCTGTTACAGCAAAATAATCAACAACTGGGTGCTAAGATGAAGTTCACGTTACCGCTCGCTATAACCGCATGTCACGCAAGCGTTTTTTTAATCTCTCATACCACAAAAGAAATAGACGATTACTGTTTTTCTGTTTATTAAAGAACAATTAGTTTCCTATAACAGCACAACACAAAGTGATTTATTCTAATATAATGTAATATTTTGTGTTCTTCGTGGCTGATTCAACTCTCAGGTTCTCTAAATAAAGAAAGTGTGTTGATGAGTTTCGCTTTTTAAATTCTACAGAGTTGCTTTCACGCGAATTTACAGCCTCGTCAGTGTGGAATGAAGCGAGCGATGTCATATCGACGTCCTTCTAACAGCCAGAACGCTTCATTACACTTTCCATTAAAGGCGGCGATGTAGGTCAGAGCCTGGGAGATTTGGGTCGAAGGGACACTTCCTGTTTCCTCAGTGTGGAAAAAAAAAATCAAGTTTTAACCCAGAATCCAAAATTTCACTACCAGGCACTGTTTATATATAAGGAGCACATATAAAGGGTTTGATTAACAAAAGCATGGTGGTGGTAGCATCAAATTATTAATAATTGCATTATTAGTCATGATAAAGTGAAATAAACACTTTATTAAAACCTCACAATCTATTGGGCCTGAAATAATCTTATTAGAATCAATTCTACATTGTAGATCTTTATGTTCTACTGTCAAGTGAGTGCAGCTTATAACTTTAAAAGCTAATAAACGCTGAATAAATCACTACCACCTTAATGTGTTCTGTCTTCTAAAGTAGAATTTTAATGATCACAAATTAAACATTAGTACATTTTTAATCGAGAGCGCTCTCTCGACTCTAGAACCTAAAGTTCCAAGATGGAGAATTAATAATAATTCATAATAATTCACAGGATGTGAAATTAGGTCATTCATTCATTCTTGCTGAATAAAGTGTTATAAAAACTAAAAATGTGATATATAACAACTCTTCAGTCATGTACTCATACAGGTATTTATGAATTTTATAAACCTTGCAATGTAAGAAGTTATCGGCTGAAAACTGATGAATTTACACAATGTACATATTAATAAAAAACACGTTAGAAATTTGTGTTGTCATTTCTGTGGCATTACAGTTTGCGAAAATGAATCAAATTTTTCAAAAAGCTGAGAAACTTGATTTGAAAATGGATTTTTTTTTCATGAATAAAATAAGTTTAGTCAATATTTTTTGGTAAATTAATTAAAAGCTAAACAGTTTTATGTAGTGGAATCGGAGTTTTAAACTGGATTGTAGCGAGAGGATTCTCCTAACAGCAAAATGCATCATGACTGCAAATTTCGAAGACGACATCTTGTGTGAAAAGTGGTTTCATCGTTACCTTCCATGCAGCACTGACGCCAGAGGCCCGAATGCGTAAGAACCTCTTCGTTCTTTTGGCTGGTCTCGTTGTCGCCCGTGCTCTCGGTGCGACACACGCCGGGCGAGTAAAGCCAATAATCCGTTCCTACCGCGATGGTCATGAGGCTGAAAGCAGCAAAAGCTCCAGCTGTAGTGATGAGCATCTGTGCTCCACGGTTGCACGGCCTCATCGTTCTTCCATCTCATGAATCTCTGAAACTTTTCAGATAACAATCCAAGATGGCGCCTAAACAAGAATCACATCATCGTTCCTTTCACACAGTGAGGCCAAAGAAGTCCAAAGATTTGGTGACTTTCTTCAGGAAATGGACTTATTTTGCTTCATCACTGAAAAGTTAAAATCCATTTTAGGTCACAGATTAACCATGAAGTCCTGAGATCATCCTGCTCTTCATTTTAAAAAAATCGAAATAATTCACCGGGGCATTTTTGCTGCTATGTTCTCATTCCGTCGTGTACCAGAGTGATGACTGTGTTGTCTGGTCATGGCCACGTTATGTCTAGAACGACTGCCCTTTTGTGACGGATCAATATTATGAATGCAACAAACCCTGTGTGGAGGCTAGTCAATTACCTGGATGTAGATTTAGATCCCTAATGAACAAAGCAGAAGCGACAGAGACAAAAAAAACTCCCTGAGAAGAAACCTTGACCCCAAATGGAACCCGAGCTCTTCTGGGTGTCAGCAGATAGTGAGATTATAAATCATTCCAGTACTCAGGTGTAGAGGAGGAAAGACAAACAGTAGTGAGTGTGTTCTCGGGATGTTCAGTGTATTCAGAGTCAACATTTACGCGGGGAAAGTTACACGTATTCAGAGTTGGGTTACGCACCTGCATTCTGGGTGCGGCATTCAGAACGTCACATGATCTGCTGGACAAGATGGCGGCTTAGAATTGTTTGCTCCTGGCCCAGCCGTCTAAAACTACAGAAATTTACCTAGCCCTTTTTCTACAGAACATTGGCTCTGTGAATGTAAGAAACTACAGCTTCAAAACCTAAAGGAACTCCGGAAGTCAGATATCGATGCTACGGCTGAGTCCGTGTTGGAGAAACGACGTGATTACGTCGAAGCACGACTCGCTCAGATCCAACAGATGTTGAAAGACACTGATGTAAAGTTAGGTGCCATCTGGTCTGAGCGAGCCTCGCTCACGGCAAGGGTCTGTCTCATAAACTGAGATTAGCAAATTAATGTCTGATGTTAAGTCTAACTCCGGTTCATTGAGTAGAAGATTATGCAAATTTTCAGCGTGGAGTTCGCACCTCTGAGGATTTTTCTGGAGTAGAAGCGTCCAAGTCAAGAACACAAATTCACTCGCCTTTAAATCTGTAAAACTGCACACTTGGTTTAATTGAACAAAATGGCTTCCACACTCATTATTCAGCAGCACATAGAATAGCACTTGATCCAGCACATCCTGCTATTTTACATTTTATCTTTTATAATTTGTCACATTTGATTGAACAGACACACAATTTTTGGAAATTTCAACTTTATTTCATCCTACACACACACACACACACACACCATGAGTAAAGGAGCATGCAAAATATCCATCGTTGGATAGATAAACCCTCTCCCCTACGTCAGTGTTTTTTTTTTTTTTTAAATTCACATTCACATATTATTCATTGCTATATTGTTGACTTGCATAGTTAAATCCTTAATTTTGGGGAAGGTTAGTACCGGAAGCCCTTAAAAATATATATATTTTTTAAAAACTAACTTCACAACCAACAAAAAAAACTCCTGCCTCAAATACATGCGCGTTTACAGTGTGTGCATGCGGCACACGCACAGATAACGACAAGAAAACAAATCAAAACTTATAGGAATTTAATTAAAATTTTTAAAATATATTTTCCCGTCTATTAACATCTGTTAGCAAATGTTAAACGCCACAAACATTCATCTATCCATAGTATAATACATCACCACCAGTCACATGACCACACAACGCTTGCTCATATGGAAGACTAGGATCTCTATTGTACGCTTATTCCTACATACAAAATTAAGAACTATAGAAATGATCATACATCATAATCTTTAAGGATCGATGCTATAACAACAGATCCGACCACAATATATATCGACACGAGTTAAAACGAGCGGAAGCTCTAGCAAGCATGCACATGGTGGACTGCGACTCGTTTTTGTTTTCCGTTTCTTTTTTTCCACACCGAGTCTACAAAGTCCCCAAAATGCTGCATACCAACACAAGATTCATGAGTACTATTCTGATTTCCACGTTGGGTTTAATTACAAATACAACAACTTCAAGTAAAACGTGAAGAATAGATGATATGATAATAGATTTTCCTCAATTAAGTAAACATAGCTAATTAGGCTTGCAGTGCTGGTAGCTAGCTGCGGTCAAAATTCACACAAGTCCAGAACTGTATTCTAAAATAATAATAATAATAATAATAATAATAATAATAATACATGTTGTGTTCTGAAATAGAAAATGTGTTTCTTCTTATTAATTAAAACTAGCCTTTCATGTGTTAATGCAGGCGTTTATCGTTTTAACCTTTAAATTGTATCAAGATATAAAATTGCGCTTACACAGTGGCTGTGCATAAGTATTCAACCCCCCCCACCCCCTTGGGCTGTCCTAAATTTTCGTAGTGTTACATCCTGGAAATGAAATGGATGTAAGTGCGATTTTATGTCATGAATCGACACAAAATAGACCATAATACTGAAGTGAAATTCTAAACGTTTTAAAGTTTGTTACCTGAAACAATGGCATCATGAAGACCAAGGAGCGATCAAAACAAAGTTCTGTGGAAAAGCACTAATTAGGGTTTGGGTATGAAAACGATCCCAAACTTTAAACATCCTGCAGAGCAACATTAAATATATTATTTAAAAAAATGGAAAACACACAACTGTGACTCTTCCTAGAGGGGGCTATCCATTAAAAATCTGTGACCGGATAAAACACAAAGCCGTTGGTATAGCTGAACATGATGCTACCACCACCGTGCTTTTGTAACACTACAAAATATGGAAAAGTTAAAGGGAGGGGGGGTGAATACTTACGCAAACCACTGTAGCACAACAACTATAACCACAAATGATCTTAACTTTAAATTGAAGCTTAACGCAAGCTTTCAAATGTCGTCTATGCCACTCAGATTGCCGTTTTGTAAAAAATTTTTTGTATCCCACGTAAAACACCCAAACCTAAGTATAGATGAGCCTATTTTTATTTTAAATCAAAGGTGAATTGTACTTGCTAACAATGATATGTTTGAACTGGAAAAAACACGGATGGTGATGTATTATTTATTAATAAGACTGTTATTTGTTATTTTTAACATGACATTGTGTAAATTCTGTGTAAACTGGTGTAATGTTAGAATTGGTCGAGTAGAAGACTATTTCTGAGTGATGTTTGCTAAAATTTGGTGTTTGATTTCCTTGGAATTTGGGCTAGCAGTAAATACAGGGAGTGGGAGGATAATTCTCATGGAGATGACAAAACATTCTCATGGAGATTATGAACATTGTCGTTTATCTCTCTTCCCTTCCCCTCCACTTAATCCAGCGTTACTGAGATACTTGAATCGGTCAGGCCATGGGAAAATGAGGACACGAAAATGCTGATCTCCTCGTCTCGCATTCGGAAGATGGACGTTAATGCTGCGGTGAAGGAGAAACCGATCACAGACCGGAGGTTACACCTGAATGACAAACTCGGGATTGGTGTAGGAAAAGCCTTGGAACTCGTTTTGGTCCAAATTCATGATGAAGAGTTTATCCGTCGGAGTGAGCTCCACTGCCATCTTGGTGAACTCCTTGTCAAAGTTGCCGGTGTCGCGCCGATTCTTCTAGAAATTTTGAGAGAAAGAGGGAGAGAAAGAGAGTTCTATCAGTCATAGATTTACAGAGTTGATGAGGTGACATGGTGGTTATAGAAGGAATAAAACAAGGTGGAGTTGATTATTTTCTTATAACAGCACTTTATTTAATTTAACTTTTTTTAATTACTTGTCTTGTTATGTTGCTGTCTCACACCATGGGTCTCTTACGGAAACGAAATTTCAATCCTCTGTGTGTCCTGTACATATAGCAGAATTGACAATAAAGTTTGACTTTATGAAGTGTGTTTTTTTTTTTCTACCACAGCAATTTGGCAATGAGTAGATCAATAATCTTGGTCCATTTCCATTTAAACTCATGCACTGCACATGTACTTTAACTGATACGGAGCAGTAAATGTTTATATTATTGCGACCTGAACCTGTGTATTTACTGAGTGTAATATGCTGGAAATGAGAGTCTCAGATCTCAGCTCTGGAGTGTGATGGGATGAAACTAAGTGCACTATAGTGTTACTCTTGATCGTCTTAATGCACGGTGTGTATTTGGTTAAAATCGGAGAACGTTCGTTTTTTTGCCCAAAAAAACACCAAGGATAACCCCTTACCTTTTTTTTTCACTGAAAAAGTTGACGTTCTCAGATCTGCACTAAATTCGCAGTGTGTGTTAGAGCGGTCAAGAGTAACACAGGAATGTAGTTAGTTTCACCCTCTCGCTCTCCAAAGCTGAGATACAGTATAGCGTTTTACAGTGTGTTGTAGTATAGTATAGTATAGTATAGTATAGTATAGTACAGTGGATAAAATAGGTACATTTTCATTTAAACTCCACACTGGAGACTCCTTCCATAAATGTTAAATAAATGTGTCCTCACAAAAAAACTTCACCATATCAACAATTACAGATTTCTTGATTATATGTTTGTCTTATTGGAAGATCCACTATAAAGATGGAAGTACTGTCAGAGCTGCAGTAATAGAAAATTAATCAACACCTCCCGAGCAGTCTGAATCCAGAACTGTTTCAGATTCACTGTGGTTTAATTTTTAATAAGGTGTGGCCACAAATTAATGTTCTGAGGCCACAGACAAAATATAACATGGACACAAATGATTACGTTGTGGAATGTCGCACTTAATACATGACCTCCAGTTAATAATTTGGCAGGAATGTGCAAAAAAAAAAGTCCAGGATTTGTGGAATAATAGTATATCCATGTCACACTATGGATCTACTGAAGTGTAATATGTTTAATCATCTCACTGTTTGAGTTGTTTTCTGTGGCCACAACTTACTAAAAAATGACCTCCATGTCAGTTCAGCAGCTCCGACGATATTAGATCTAGATTTAACTTCTTATTAAGTATCAGCATCAATCTATTATCCAGAAATAATTTTTTTATAAACAGTGGTGAAATGGATAAATTAAGTCAAATTCCAGGTGTGTAATAAAAGTGCTGTTAGAATCTCTTAATATATTAACATATACAGATTAAATATAAACCATCAAGTCAAAGTACACCAGTGTTACACCTTGTGTATGATGCAATATTTTGTCACAGAGATTTACAGCACACGGTAGAATAATATCTATTTATATAATATGTATATATATCATGCTCAGCAAACATAGAAAACAAAACGTTTACCTTGCTCATGGATCGTAAACAAATGATAAATTCAGTAGCTATCATGGCATGTACGTGAAGCTCCAGCATGCTCCCAGTCCTGTGTTTTGGTTCCCCAGAAACTTCCCTGACAAAGCTACAAAACGTCAGCTAACGTGATATAGTAACACATGCCGAGCTAGCTGGCTAGTCAACTACATTAACAGAGAATTACAGAAATGTATGGGGAAGGTATTCATTCCCAGAAAGTGTACGACTGATCGGTCAAATCCGTATCTATCTTCATTTTCTCTTGATATGTTTAATGTTACATTTAAAAACACATACACACGCACCAATTTTTTAAAAAATTAAATTCAGTATGAACTAGGGTTTATGTTCTTTCTGTATAGTATAGTTGTTGAAATTATTCATCCGCCGGGCAACAACGAATAAAAAAAGCATAACCCAGGTACAAAATCTGCACCCAGGAGATAGATTTATCCTCCACTGGTACTTTTTTGTTTAGCTTTTCTTTAGATGAATGGGTGGGTCCAAGAAGTGCTTGGCCCCTTAATTGCTGTCTGCGGTTATATTTATTATTATTATTATTATTATTATTATTATTATTGGTGATATTAATGGTATACGTTTTTTTAAGGTGTTCCACGAGCATCTACGCTCAGTCCCCTCCTGTTTTCTTGCACATGCTACCATCAGGTCAAAGTGGGTCACTGGATTAAAATACGAAGGAGCTACAAAGACCAAGACAAATCACTTCCTTGTAAAGCACGGAACACCAGGAACACCGATACAGATGTTTACAGATTTCCGTTTATGGATTCCTACCTTTATTCAGGGCTCAGAGGAGCACCCTTCTCCTGCATGTCCCTCGGCCTGGTCCCTGTGAGCTTACGCAACAGCTGTTTCCAGATGTTCTCACAAAAATGAAAGGGGGTATTTCTCTCACAGATGTAAACCCCCCCCACACACACACCCACACACACACACACAGGCATGCTTTCAGATGTGTTACAACTTCCAGCAGATGGTCTTGATTTGTTAGAGCGCCTTAGGGCCTCCTGTATCCATTTATGGGTGTATGAGTGTGTGTGTGTGTGTGTGTGTGTGTGTGTGTCTGGGCATGTCCATACATCGGATGTATGTGAGTGTGCTTGCTGGAAGGACCATCTAGCTTAAATGTTTGGCGTTTGGCCTTTTGCTGACTCTGCTTCTTTCATAAACCGTTGCAGGTTTTATTAAAGACTTTAACGACTATCGCTATATGGTGCAGTTCGCAAAAACAAGCTCTAATAAAAACCCAAAGCCTACACTATCCTAAAACATCATGTTTTAGAGTCAGAGTTGAGTTACTCGCATGTAGTGAGGATTTAATACCGAAACAGCACACATCAGTGTTCAGACCTCAGACTATTGAGAAGTTACGCACGCTGTGGGCGGAGCTTATCTATAACAGTGTCTCAGTTAGGCTCGATTCTGATCTTGAGCTTTAGTGCATTTTTCTTGTGTGATTTCGTCTCGAGTGAGGAGCAGCGTTAAGTCCAGCACCGCCGTCTGACAGTTTGATGTAGCCAAAACATGTCATGCTGAAATTTATGTTTTTGCTGTAAATACACTCATAACAACGATTTGAGGTTAATATTAAATCCATAAATACGACACTATTAATTCATTAGTTGCATCGTCCCTTTACGGAGACATCAGAGGAGATGATCTCTGATCTTTATCCGAGACATCTGTTATCAGTGGATATGGATGTTATGGACAGCTTACAGCAGAGCGCATCGAATTAACACAAACGCTGACATTGTTTTATTAATTCAGAATCAAATAAGTGCTAAAATCTCCTACATCCTGCACGCACATTACGATTTCATGTTATTAAGCTGTGCGTATGAGCAACTGTCGGAGCTCGATATAAATAAATGTAAAATAACAGGATGTGCTGGATCAAGTGCTATTCTATGTGCTGCTGAGTGATGAGTGTGGAAGCCATTTTGTTAAATTAAACCCGGGATTTATGTGATAATTACAGCTAGCTCTATTCATGCAGCAGTATATTAGTGATATATTAGACTCTTATTAGACTTATTTCATCTTTCACCACCTTCTCATTCAGATATCAACACATTACTGTTGTTGATTTATTTTTCATTTTTTAAACTGCCTCTTGTTTTTATGTTATTACATTTGACTGCAAAGAGATGTATTACAGTCCGCATTTTCTATCCCTGATTTTTTTTTTCTCCCGCTGTTTTAAGGCAAAATACACGCAGGTGATTTTAATAAGCTGAATTGACCTACATACGCGAGTAACCCGACTCTGAATACACATAACTTTCCCTGCATAAATACCGATCTAACTTTTGAACTTATGTCGTTATAAATCAGTGCATGACAGTGAAATCTTTTGAACATATCCATGCCTTTATTTTGTTCAATGTTACCTGGTCACTCAGCAAGACTGGTTTTCGGTGAAGGGTCATGAAAACTCAATAAGCAACACATTATTATCGCACAATAACAATGTGTTGTATGGCGAGGATGTTTTTCAGTTTATGTGAGAAAAAAAACCCCAAAAATTATTCATAGATTTACTATTTTTTATATAGATATATATATATATATTAAAATGTAAAATGTACCGTCTCTTCACAGTGGATTGCATTACTCTCATTCAAATACTTTGAGGGCTTCGGGTTTTACGATATGAATTATAATAATGTACTACACAGATCTGGTGGACTAACCACAAACGATATGTTTATCTTTTTCAACATAATATCAATAATAATACCACTTTGGGGACTGTCAAAAAATATTAAAAAACTCTCGAGTAAGCATGGAGTTGCAGTCCTTAGTTACAGTGTGTATCCAGGTTCATGCATGATGTCTAATGTTCACACCACGTTGGTTGACAGGAAGCAGTGATCCCCCTCCCCAAACAAAACAAAACAAAACCACCGTATACACGTGTGCTGAGAGATGGAAAGCAAAAAAACCAAAACAAAACTAAAATAAAAACACCCCGTCCCTGAGGACTGGTTCAGGAACCACTGATGTAAACCTACTACGTTACCCAGAAGTCTTTGATTTGGCACAGATATACGACGAAATAAAGAAACAGCATACCTTTGTGTATATACATCCTCCAATGGGCCTCATTTATCACTCTTTTATTGACGTCATGCGTAAATATTATGTTCCACAGACAAACTGAAGTAAAATCCCAGCCATATTTTTCGCTGATTGTCTTCGAGAATATGATAAATGATAAATGATAATATGCACCTAATCAGCATTTATCAACTGTGTTCATGGCACATTTACATGTAGCCACGCCCATAAAACCCCAAAACAAGATACGAAATGGAACAGCGCCTCCAAAATCTTCCAGTAATGCAGCTCAGCCATTGCAGCCCTTCCACCGACACGTGTTAACGCCTCCTCCTTTTATAGGGTGCCATTACTTTTGAACAGCTCGTCTTATTTGTCATTAGTCATTAGTACAAAAGTGATTTTAAACCTGATAGCGTAGTCCGTATATAAAATGGCAGCAATCAATTTTCAGCAGTGATCTGAAGGCAATCGAGGTTCACGTTAATTATACGTAAAAGTTGCACAAATTCTCGTAGGATACGAAGTTTTTTCTGAACGGTGAATTTCATGAATTGTCTAAATTTCGGTCGTATCCCGGTTTGATAAACGAGGCCCAAAAAAAAAAAAAAAAAAAAGTACCAGGAACAGACTGACCTACATAATGAAACTAGGTGGCTTTTTATATTTTGGCAAATATTGTTTTTTTTATACTTTATACCTATATTATCTATAATATATTTTCGGTAATTTATATCATATTTATATTCTAAACCCCGCCCTGACCCCACCCTGACCCCGCCCCCCCCCCTCCCCCCCCAAAAAATGTAAATACAGCATTCATTATTTTAACTGAATAATAAAAAGTAAACATATATATTCCTCATGTAGTCAACTCATAACATTACGAGTTTATAACACCGTAGATGGGCAGTGTGTGTGTGTGTGTGTGTGTGTGTGTGTGTGTGTGTGTGTGTGTGTGTAAAATGATTAACTAGCATAAACTGTATGGAACAAACAGAAGCGGAAACATAGATACAGACTGATCAAAATGATTGGCTCATTAGGTCTTAGTTGTTTCAGGCTCTCCGATCTGATTGGTCTCGGTGCAAGCGCCGCGCTGCTATTGGCTACTTGGACTCCTGAGCTGTGAATTCTTGGTTAATGTAAGAGAAACCCTGGAACTCGTCCTGGTCCAGGTTAAGAATCACTTCCTGGTCGGGAGGGGTCAGGACTGGAGGATGGCGGGTGAAAAAACGGTCAAAGTTCTCTGCGTCTCGACCGCACTGTGGAGAAGACGAGAGAAGAGAGGAGTGCGATGGGAGGATGGCGGTTAAAATAAAAGAAAAAAAAAAAACAAACAAAACAAAAGCAGCAACAACAAAAGGTGTCAGAAACATGGCAAAAACAATAAACTTGCAAGAAAAAATGTAAAATAAGTGAAAGCGGGATTAAAACACAGAGATATCAATTGTTTTTTTTAAACAATTTCCAGGACAAATTAGCACACTAAATAAATCACAGCATGTTATCTTCAAATGCTTTAATCCCGTAGTTTTTTTTTTATAAATATATATATATATATATATAAAACCAGAATATTCTTCAACTGAAACCAAATGTGAACCACAAATGTTGAGAGAACATTTGTTCAATAAGAGATGGATCTAAATTTAAAAGCCATGGAGCTGATTTCTTCCAGAGATGGAGTGTCATGAGGTGTGTGCTGACAATCAGTCACATGACATATCGTGATTATTCATGGATTATTAATGCTGAAGTTCATGGTTCGTCAGCGTCGTTTATACCGCAGCGCTGCTGAATTCTCAAATCCGATTGGTCTGATTAAATTCATTTTACACTCAATCAATAAGAAATTGTAAATGTTGGAGATTTGCTGTGGTATAAGAAGAATGAAGCACTTGGAGGAGACGCCGTTATAGGAAAATAATCCTCTTTATTTCGTTATGGGGAACAGTAACTCTGCGTCATCGTCGGTTACTGTCATGCCCCCAAGTGTTTTCTTCCTTACTTATAATAAATAATAATGATAGTTTGACTCGTGTTACCACAGGCTTCCCAGAACCGGAGATAAACGTGTACTAGCGCTTGTACTTACAACTCACCCGCTTTCCGTGCTTTATACGTGAAAAGTAGTCACACACACATGTACAGTCAGACAACGTGCCTTTTATATTACAACTGAATATTTTTTCTTGCACATACACAAAAAAATAAATTCACACTTAATTAAAATAAAACTGGCAAAGCAAGTTAAACCGCGGAGATCAAACGCCATTCTAGACACGCAGGTCACGTGATCTCGCCCCGGGAATTTTTCCAGCAGGGTCTTCATGTCAGTGTGTTATTTCAATCCCTTTGATAGATTTGAAAAAAAAAAAATCTTTGTTTTGCAAATTTTCTCCGCAAAAGTCGCGAATATGCACCAAACCACGCAACGGCCTAACGGCGCATCAAGTGGGTTCAACAAGCAGAAAAACAACTGAACAGGAATTAAACTTCCTGCTGAGTTTTGCAAAACAAACATTTTCTTTTGTATTGTTTACAACAAAAAAAACCCGCACACACACACACACACACACTCCAGGTTCTACCTCGGGTAAGTGCACTATGAGAAACCGGAGTCGGGTTTTCGAAGCCTGGGTGTGTGTGCAGCAGCTCCTTCAGCCTGACAGAAAGGGTTTAAAACGCTGCTTGATGTTAGACAGCTGTACTCGTGTCTCGATGCTGAGACGGCACGCCGCTACACATCGCCGTAAAGTGCCGCGAATGTTCATAAGACTGTAATTATTTACCACAAAGCTACACTGGGGGAGAAATGGAGTGAATACAAGACGCGTCTTTCTCCTGGACTCGTCTTCTGCTACACTAAAACATATTTACAGAAGAAATGGCGACCTGGGCGTCTTGCGCTGGCGTCAAAGTAAATGGCAAAAAGAAAAACGTTAAAAATATGGTGGACAGAACGGTTACACTCACCTCTGTGATAACGTCATTATTATTATTTTTATTATTTTTATTAGTATTATTTTCTGTTACGTTGTTATGGTTACATCGAGGCGGTTAAAGTCCTCATGGAACGTCTGGACATGATTCCACATGTTGACGTATTTCCGTTCGAAACAGGAAGTCGGAATGATGGCGTGCTGAGACGCGTGTTTTCTGCTAACGAGCTGCTACGGTTGAACAAGACACGCCTCCGGGGGCGGGGCTTATACGTTCTAGAGAACATTTCATTTAACTGGAGGAACAGAAGACTAGTACAGGATGAGTCCCTGAAAACTTAAAGATTTCAATTAAACATTAAATGCCTACTTGTTAAGGCTGGACCATGTTATAACACACACACACAGACACACACACACAGACACACACACACACACAATATGTTGTCATATTATCTTTATGAGGACCTTCCACTGATGTAATTATTAACACAGATTCTCTTTGGGGTCCTTTGTCCACAAGGACAAAACTGTCAGGTATTCCTATCGTTGTGGACACACACACACACACACACACATGCACACACACACACACACACACACACACACACAGACGCACGCACACATGTTTACTTACTGATTTGGGTTTGAATGGAGGTTGAACCTCTCTGCTCTTCAGTTTCTCCCAATCCATGTACCGGAAGAACGCGTGTTCCTTAATGTCTCGCGCGCCCTCAGGGCCGCAGCCCAAACGCTTCCCCGGATGCTTCGTCATCAGCTGGAACACACACAACACACTGTTAGCAAGAAGCAACTGACTGGTCAGAAGGTGTTGATGAACTTTCTAGAACAGCAGCTCTGACAGTAGCGCAGGTTTATATTAACGCGCTCGCTCTGACACTTCGTTATCGTTTCTATAGCAACAGCTCATTCACAGGTCACTGATAATAAACGCATTTAAGAACGTGAGCAATCAGTCGTTTTAAAATGGTGCTATGGTTCTTACAGTAAGGAGATTTATATTCAAGATTTAGGGAAGGAGTCTCCAGTGTCAGCACTTTGTATGAGTCAGAGGTAAAGCTGTGACTCTTCAGAAGGAGTTTACGCCATTTTTGCAGTTTCTTGGTAACAAAAAAAAAAAAACATCAAGCTGTGTGTTTTTTTGTCTTATTAACTTCAAGAGAGAGAATAAAGAGAAGCTGGTGAGGGAACGACTGTTTACAGCTGCTATAACGTAAGTGAGAACTTTAACTATGAATGGATAAAAATTACGATGTGTTGTTTCATTTTTTTTTTAAAAATTGTAATTGTTTGCAAATCGCTGTGGTATAAAAGGTATAAAAGACTTCGACGTGTGCTGTTATAGGAAAATAATCAACTTCGCCGTGGTTTCAGTCACTCCACCCCGGGGTTGATTATTTTCCTCGAACAGCACAACGCGGAGTGTTTTATCCCTTACGTAATTCATCATTTCCAAATTCTTGTATGAAATTATATTGAATTACAGCTATTTATTGGGTAGTGAAATACTAATACAGCTAATACAGCTAATACAGCTAATATAGCTAATATAGCTAGCTAAAGATCGTACGCAATTTTTCCCCCCGGACGTCTTTGATCATAAATCCCTGCTGAAATAATTTTGGTGGGAAAATGTTTGCGTGTAAACAACGTTTTCTCTTCGATATCGGTGTATATGCGTAACGTTTGGTGTATCAACAATTAGCATATTTAGGAATTTTTAGGAATATTTACTGTACTGTGTGTGTGAAATATTACAATTGAATTATTTTGTGTTTAATAAAGTGTGTGTGTGTGTGTGTGTGTGTGTGTGTGTATACACTCACGCCCTTGCATATAGCCACGGCTTCTTTAGACATGGATTTCGGATAGGAAACGTGGTGCTCCATGATGGACTGGAAAAGCTCGTCTTCGTCTTCGCCATCAAACGGAGGCTACGGAAAACAATCCAACGTTATAACGCTAACTTGCAAACACCACAAACGTTAATTAGCATCATTTACGTAGCTTGGCAAGGATGTTTAGGGTTTACCTGTCCCGCTAACATCTCGTACAGCAGAACTCCGTACGCCCACCAGTCCACAGACTTCCCGTACGGCTGGTAGGCAATGATCTGAAAGTGCAGAAACAGGAGAAACCGCTTACCACAGTCTCGTACCACTTCCTGCCTCCGTTTCTTTAAAGGTCTTTCCAATAATATACTCGCTGAAGGAGAAGTTTATACGAGAATCAGTTGGAGGGCCGAAATCTGCTGACTTCAGGCAGAATAAACTGGGGTTTTTAGTTTAATTCTCATGTAATATGACAGTTAGTTGGGAGCTGTTGTTCCACACACACACACGCGCACACACACACACGCGCACACACACGCGCACACACACCTCAGGTGCAATGTAGTCTGGAGTTCCACAGAAGGTTTTCGTAGCCATGCCGTCGTGCATGTTCTCCTTGCACATGCCAAAGTCGGCAATTTTAATGTGACCCTCGGAATCCAGCATCACGTTATCCAACTTCAAGTCTCTACACACACACACACACACACACACACACACGTATGAGAGACTCAAACACGACCGATTTCTTCTACATGTTCAGAATTCTGCTTTTATCTGCATCGTTATTCTTTTCTCTACTGCTCTAGAAACTTCTTTAACTATTACTGAGCTGCAAAATGCGTTTGAATAACGTTGTTAGAACGTTAAATGCTGTTCTTACCTGTAAATGATGCCTTTTGAATGGAGAAAGAATAGACCAACGGCAATCTCTGCAGCGTAGAACCTACACACACACACACACACACACACACACACACACACACACACACAAACACACACTCTTACTGAACTGATAATCACACTAGTAATTTCCCTTGTTTTTGTATTAAAGATAAGTGAGAAATAGAGAAAATACAATATTCATGATTTGTTCTGACACTGTGGCGTGTGTGTGTTAGTGTGTGTGTTAGTGTGTGTGTGTGTGTGTGTTAGTGTGTGTGTGTATACTTACACAGCATGCGGCTCCTTAAATTTCCCCACTTGCTGTATCTGGTACATCAGATCTCCACCGTTAATGTACTCCATCACAAAGTACAGGCGGTCCTACACACACACACACACACACACACACACACACACTAACACATGAAAATCAGTGACGCTGAACAGACAGTAAACGAGGATGTGTTTTGTGATAAATGGCATAACACAGTTTTCCTAACAGGTTTCCTCAGCCGCGGCTTTGTTCCTTCTCTTTAATCAGCTTCTACACATTTATTTCTACTAGTAAGAAATTTTAAAGAATCGATTATTGCACCTTTAAGCAATATTTCAGTCGTTAAGTAACGAATAACTTCAGCAGAGGAAGATATTTTGCACCCGTTAAAGCCACTCAACATTCATATATTTCTTTTCAATAACATTGATACAATTTTTTTTAATGTGTTCTCCAAAATCTGAAATATATGACACTTCACTTTTGAAATTTTACTGATATTTAAATACATTAGAACTTACAAAGTCTTGTACACTGTTGTACACTAGCTAGCTAATGTCCGTAATATTTAATGCTAACGTTACCTAATCTTAGCTACAGCATTAGCTTCCCGCTGCGATAAAGACTTCCTACTGCGCCGGAACGTAACGTTTATTACGCAGATCTTCATTATACGACGTAACTAAAAACGTGGATTCTGATTGGCTGAGGGTGTCTGTGTTGCATTCATCCTGACTGTTGATTGGTGGAAGGTGCTTATAAAAGTTTAAATATCACACCAAAAATAACACTACAAGAGAATAAAATCTTCTCCAGGGATAAAGTTTATGTGGTTCGATGTTCACGCTAATTTTGCTGACTTAATGTTTCCGGTATTTAAAAAAAAAAAAAAGACTTGCTTAAGTCCTGTTGCTAATTATCGCACATTGTTATTGTTTAGCTGTAATCGCTAGCTAGCTTCTCAGCTTAGATAAAGCAGTAGTAGCACACTACTGCTAGCAAGTTATACACACCCAGAATCAACGTCAATAGGTTAATTAGCTATGACTTGAACCATTATTAATCTACAAAAAGAATCATTAAGTTAAAAACGTAGGTACAAAACAGGAAGCTAATTTAGATGTGGAAACATTTTCCTCAGCGGGTAAAACAGTTCTTCCCGCCCTTTTGTCATTGTTGTCGTTGTCGTTGCTGTCGTTGTTGTCATTGTTGTCATTGTTGTCATTGTTGTTGTTAATTACAACGCTGTATTTTTAAACATGGCTACACGTTGACCTCGCTGACTGAGCGATTGAGCGAGAAGGAACCTTCTGGAGTAAATGAGGAACTGAATGTTAATTTGAATACATGAGTATTTGTGATATGCAGAAGCAATGAAAGCAGAAGTTGCACAAACTGTGTGTGTGTGTGTGTGTGTGTGTGTGGGCATGTGTGTGTGTGTGTGTGTGGGCATGTGTGCATGTGTGTGTGTGTGTGTGGGCATGTGTGCATGTGTGTGTGTGCGTGTGTGTGGGCGTGTGTGTGTGGGTGTGTGTGTGTGTGTGTGCGCGTGTGTGCATGTGTGTGTGTGTGTGTGGGCATGTGTGTGTGTGTGGGCGTGTGTGTGCGGGTGTGTGTGTGTGTGTGTGTGTGTGCGTGTGTGCATGTGCGGGTGTGTGTGTGTGTGGGCATGTGTGTGTGTGGGTGTGTGTGTGCGCGGGTGTGTGTGTGTGTGGGTGTGTGTGTGTGTGGGCATGTGTGGGTGTGTGTGTGGGTGTGTGTGTGTGGGTGTG
>CM075028.1:634004-652406 GCA_037576675.1 Pangasius sanitwongsei
TCTCTCACACACACACTCACTCACTATCTCTACCTTTGTACGTGTCTCTATATCAAACAAACACACACACACACTCTCTCTCTCTCTCTCTCACACACACACACACACACACACACACACTGCCTGTCTCTCTCTCTCTCTCTCACACACACACACTGCCTGTCTCTCTCTCTCTCTCACACACACACACACACACACTGCCTGTCTCTCTCTCTCTCTCTCTCACACACACACACACACACACACACTGCCTGTCTCTCTCTCTCTCTCTCTCTCACACACACACACACACACACTGCCTGTCTCTCTCTCTCTCACACACCCCCACACACACACACACACACTGCCTGTCTCTCTCTCTCTCACACACCCCCACACACAATTGTTAATCACTCATCCTGGGTCTTACCTTGGCACTGGAAGCCCTGCTTGCCAAAACCCCTGCAGGAGAAAGGAGAGTGTGAGATTTCAGCACATACTGCTCTCGCTCTCACACACACACACACACACACACACACACACACACACACACACACACACACACACAGAAATCTTAAAGGTTCTTATAACGGAGGATTTCACTTTCATCTAGACCCTGAATACAAAGCTTGAACCTCTAACCAATCAGAGAAACCCGAAGAAAGCGTCTGTGGGAAGGTTCTCTGTAGAACACAAGGGAAACCCTGTCATATCGTTCTAGCATCAGAGAGTTTCGCTTTCAACACATTTCTCAAGAAGAACCTGTTTATGAACCTAGAACCATTATCCAAAGAACCCTTGAGAGACCTGCTGTTTTACACAGAACCTCTACACAGAACCTTACATTACAGAATGCTGCTTTCATTTAAATGTCCAAGAAGAACTTGTGTCCAGAAGAAAGAACTCTTGAGAACCCCACGGTTATGGGGTTCTACACAGAACTCTACAATGAAGAGCACAGAACAGAGGTTCTACATAGAACTTCACATCATAGAGTTTTATTTTCATTACAGTTTCCAGGTAAAACCTGTGATATGGAGCTAGAACCTCTACCATCCAAAGGACCTTTGAGAAACCCTGAGTTCCCTAAGTGTGTGCAATGCAGAGCTATAACTCACACACACACACACACACACACACACACACACACAGACACCCACACACGTATATACAGGCGCGAGCTATATGTTTGTCATATCTGTGCGCAAGATAAGAGAAGAAGAGCATGCAGCTACAGGTCTCTGTGATTGTGTAAGTGTGTAAGTGTGTAAGTGTGTGTGTGTGTGTGTGTGTTACGCAATGAGTCGTTCCGATGTTTAAAAAAATCGAGAACCATTAAAACAATTTCTCCGGTGGTGCAAGCAAGCCGCAGTGCAGAAGCGCGAGATCATTTCTCCATCCTGTTCCGCCTGCACGCGCACTCTTTATGTGGCGACACTGCAGATGTGACATGGCGCGCGCTAATGATCCGGTGTGATTTGTTTCGGTGCCCTGAATTTAAATAGTTAATTAAATTAATTTAATATAATTTTTCCATTCTATGTGTCAGCTGTGTGTGTGTGTGTGTGTGTGTGTGTGTGTGTGTGTGTGGCACACATATAACACGGGCAGCTCAAGCGCGCTCACGCATAGCGGTACTAAACCACTAACCCTCCCGGTCGAGTGCGCGCGCGCGCACACACACACACGCAAAACCCAAAATCACTAAAATAAAACCAATGCATGCACGAACGCGCGTTCTTGCGCGCGCATGCACATACTATGAATGACCAAGGACAGCATTAAAACCGTCTCTCTCTCTCTCTCTCTCTCTCTCTCTCTCTCTCGCGGGCGCGCACACACACACACACACACACACACACGGCAGAGCTCGCTCACCAGATGAAGTCGGTGCAGTGGCTGCAGAAGGTGGGCTGCTTGAAGAAGCGCGCGATGAACTTGTGGTCCTTCACTTCGTGCACGTTCTTCTGCCGCAGCGCGCCCTGTCGCGCGAAACCGCGCGCGCCCCCCTCATCACCGTCCGCTCCTGGGTCCGCCATGTCCTCCGGAATATTTACGTTAAAAAAAAAAAAAAAAGAGAGAGGAAGAGAGAGAGAGACAGACAGGCCGGGATGTGATTCTCGATGCCCCGAAAATCTCCCGTCGAAGGCGGCGCGCAGCTACGCTGCTCCGGAACGCGCTCCGCTTCCCGGTTGGGCGAAAGCTCCGCCCCTTCCCTCCTTCTCCTTCACTGTGGTTGGGTTTTAAAAAAAACTCAAGCCACGCCCCGTTTTGTGTACGAAAACATCTGAAGAATGATGTATTTTTTAAAATGTGGTTTTTACAAACGTGTCCGAGTTCAGGTACCAAAATGCGCAGTCCCGCACTAAATAGTGTGCTAAAATAGTGCACTAACTCCTGGGCCAACCTGCACACTTCCGCACTAGACAGTAGGTCAAAATCGTTCACTACCTAATAGATAAACAGCACACTTCCGCACTAGATAGTGTGCCAAATTAGTGCACTAGATGGTGAGCAAACCGCATACTTCCACTTCCATAGTATCTCTCTCTCTCTCTCTCTCTCTCTCTCTCTTTTTAAATAGTGCACTACCTAATGAACAAACCTGCATACTTCCACACTAGATAGTGTGTGCACTCCTTATTGGGTTACCGTGTATACTAGTGTACTACTGTACTAAATAGAATGGTACTGAAGGAATGTTAGTGCTTATAATGGCGAGATTATGTGGAACACAGCTTATTGCCCACCAGGTGGCGTAGTATTCTAGTTTTATTTAATCTCTCTCTCTCTCTCTCTCTCTCTCTCTCTGTGTGTCAAAATATTACACCATGTAATGGGCAAATTTGCATACTTCCACACTAAATAGCATGCCAAAATAGTGCACTACATAATGGGCAAACGGTATACTTCTGCACTAGATTGTTGGGAAAATTTGCATACTTCCATACTAGGCAGTATGTCAAATCAGTGCACTACCTAATGGGTAAATACAGTACTTCCATACTAGACAGTGTGCCAAAATAGTGCACTATGTAATGGGTAGACTGCATACTTCTGCACTAGTGCACACCTCAGTATAGTTGATGAGCACACTGCATACTTCCATGCTAGGTAGTGTGTCAGAATAGTGCTGTTGATAATGGAGATGGTGTTCACTTGGTTAGTTAACATCACTGTTCAGAAATGCATTCCTCAAATATACAACACTGAAGACATGTAAAAAAAAAAAAAAAAAAAAGAATTATTCCAGAGGTTTTTCACCAGCTGACTTATTTACTCACCGTTTCCTCCATCACTGCTTTTACTTTTACAAGTGAATTATTAATAAATTAATCTTTCCACCAGTGCAATAAATGAGAGAGTGCAAATCTAACTATCATGTAGAATCTACCACTGAGGAAATAACGAAAGAATTACTCATAAGGGGTGTGTGTGTGTCTGTGTGTGTGTGTGTGTGGTATGTTCTCTATTTTATGAGGAAGCTGACAAATAAAAGGAAAGCCCCTAATGCAAACGATCCTTAAATGGATAAAACTTTTATTTATTGAAAGCAGATTTTTATCAGATTTAAGGCAGAGCTTGAGTCTAAGTTTGAGAAAAGTCTAATCTTTACAAGAGCATAGGAATAATAAACTCTAACGGTGTTGATTATGTTAGATTAAATTAGTCAGTAAGCTTTTATAATACACTAAATCCTACAGGGTAGCATTTTATTGGTAAGAATTCATGAAGCTTCTGCACTGACATAATTCAGAGCCTTAATAATGGACAATACAGAATGAGTCTCCAATCTGACAAAGGTGTGATCCGAGGCGTATCAGTCGTCCTCCCTCTTAAGCACAGCTCGGAGACTGTGCCAGAACTCCTCTCGCCTTTCTTCGTCCTGAGGCCACTCGAGGTACGTCCTGGAGTTCATTATTTTGCGCAATTTGCAGAAACGCTTAGGAATCGTCTCTTTGACGATAGGCTCCAGCAGGATCAGGACGGCCGAATCGTTGTGCTCGTCGATGATCCGAAAATGCGAAAAGTTCAGCTCGTAGCGGCACCACTCACTCGTCACGAAGTTCTCTGATAGGACGAAGAGAGTCCGATAGCTACTTTCGATGGACTCGATGATGTTGTCGACGATCCAGCGGCCTGGAAGGAAGTCTCGCTGGTGCAGACACAGAGCAACCGGAGGTTCGGCGCTTTCTAACTCCGGCACTAAGATTTCTTCGACCCACTGTGCATCGTGCTGGCTGTATGACACGAAAGCATCGTAGCGAAGAATAGCACCTTCTCTGTGTATGGCTGGTTTACCTTTCGCTTTTAACCACGCCATAGTCATCTGTAGATACCATAAGACGTGAAGTTTGTAGCAGATGACCCCGAAGGCGATTAGGACGAGGACAGTCACAGAGCAGAGGACGGATACTGACGGGATCATGTGGCACTCGAAGACTGATAGTTGAGCGTTATCGACAGTACGACCCCTTAACGTGAAAGGAGAGTCACACACGTAGCTGCGATGTCCGTCCCTTAGAGTAATCAACTGGTCAATATGACCTTTAAAGAATTCTACAAAATCACAGCTGCAGACAAAATTGTTCTGACCAGCTTCCAAGAACTGGAGAGACTGGAATGCCATCAGGTCGCTTTTGTTGAATACGTTCAATGTGTTGCTTTGAATGAGCAAAATCCGTAGGCTGGGAAACCGTCCACCTTCCGGGAGGGAAATAAACCTGTTTCCTGTAAGCCAGAGCTCCATAAGGTTGGGAAGATGGTGGTGGAACTCTGTCAGGTAATTTTGGCTCAAATCCAGAACAGTCAGGCTCAGAGGTAGGCACGGAGTTACGCGATGAAGTTTTGTAGCAGAGAGATTCATAAACCTGAGACTTGCAGGCCAATTGCAGATCTGTGGCATCTTCAAAAAGTTGTTGTGACTCATGTCCAGCGATGTGAGCCTGTGGAGACACGTGACCAGGCGTGACATGAGATGGAGAGATTTCAGTGAGTTGTGACTTACATTGAGTGTGTTAAGATTGCGCATGATGCAGTGACCGTTGCATAAAGATTCTTGCATGGTGATATCTGATAGGAGATTTTGGCTCAAGTCCAAGTACTCCACCTTTTGCAGAAAATAGGTGGTGGTGCAGGGAATAACGAAAACGGTGCCGTTGATAACGGATATCTTGGTGAGATGCTTCAACAGAAATGCTAACTGTATCATGCTGCTAAAAGTGAAGAAGCCCTGGATTTCTAAGTTGCGGATAAAAGTCGTGTGCAGGTTTTCGTAGTGTGACCACTGAGCTCTTTGCCACCAACCACGACCTCTGAGGTGAATATCCTCAAGACCGATGTAAGACATCGGAGAGCCATCCAAAACTTCTAGAAGGTGGGTGACTCCCTCGTCAGTTGTGCTTACGTTTTGAAAGGTAAGGCTTCTGGTACAACCTTCTCTGACCTCTTTAATGGCTTGTATGGGTTTTCTTGTCTCCAGTGAAACATCTCTAATGGTCAGTGATGTCTCAGGGTGAGAAACGTCTCGAAGAATCTTTGATACGAGCTCTGGATCATCCTGAAACAACCCCTGAAGGCTGACTGAAACCGCCCTGATGGGATGAGCTGTCTGGAAGCTTCCATTTTCATAAGATGTTAGGTTACGACAGACAAACATCAACTCATCCAGCTGTCTAATCTTACGCAACATATTCCGTTTTACATCCTTGATCGAAGGGTTACCAAATTTTAACGTTCTCAGTGCAGGATTCTCGACAAATTGAAACAGGGCAACAGATCCCAAGGTTGTATATTGGTTTCCCAAGATGTTCAGATGTTTCAGAGATCGAAGCTTAGAAAACCACAGTGAAGAAATGTTTTGCAGTTTATTGAACGACAGATCAAGCTCTTCCAGTTTGCTCTGGGAATTAAATGCTGTGTTGTGGATCATGCTGAGTTTGTTATTCTGCAGCTTTAAAGTTCTCAACTCCTTATACATGGTCAGATCCTTCTGAGTAATGGACTCAATCTTGTTGAAGGACAAGTCAAGAGAAAGAACGTTGGCAGGAACTATGGGTACACGATGGAGATTCTTTGCAGAACAGTTGCAGAAGTGATCTTCGTCACATTCATAACAGTTTGGTCTCTCGGAGGTCTGAGTGTGAGTCCAAGTCAGGCTAAAACTGATAAATATGGACAGTGACACCTTCATCCTGCCAAAAAAACAGATTCAGTTCGTATTGTTATAAACCACTGGGATACCACCTTGTGCCGAGACCCACCAACAAGGTCAGGAAGTGATGTTCGAGTCTGAACTTGAACCTGTAAGAGAGCATCAAGTGCTGGATCAAGTGCTATTCTATGTGCTGATGAATAATGAGTGTGGAAGCCATTTTGTTAAATGAAACCAGTGATTAATGTGATAATTCCAACTAGGACTATTCATACAGTAATATACACGACTCATATTAGATTTCTTTAGTGTTTTTATTTTTTATTTGACAGTAAAGAAAAATGCAGTTCAGTCCTTATTTTCTATTCCATTTTCAGGTTTAAAGGCAGTGATCTCTTGTACGTTTCTCACTACACACAGGCGATTTTTTTTACATTTGAAAGAGAAGTGCAGAACGTTGCATTATACCCCACTTTGTGACCTTGTTGGTGTTTCTCAGTCCTGAACAAGTCAACAAGGAAATCAACCAATACACTCTTCCCATGCTAGTCGGAAAACAGAATATAAAAAATTTTACTGGTTCATAAATGGAAAAGTCACTTCAGTAACCAGCGTTTATATATAAACTGTTTAAACGTAAAGTTTTTCATACAGTGTCTTGCATAAGTATTCACCCCCCTTTGAACTTTTCCACATTTTGTCGTGATGCAACCTGGAGCTGAAACGGAACGAAAACTTTTAGCTACAGACAATGTGTACTACATTACATAAGGTACTACAATGCAATACAAATAGTATTTTGTTGCAAAAAACATAATTTAGAGATGGCACTAAATCCGATACTCAGGATCGGTGTTTGGACAAAATATGGTGGATCAGATATCGGAGAAAAAAAAACAAACTCCCGAACCTATCCTGTAACAAATCTCATCTTGACTATCAGAGTTAATGTTAATAGTTTAAAGTGGTTCACGCAAGAACAATGAGTTCTGTGTGGCCTAATACCAACAACAACAACAACAACAACAACAAGGAAACTAATCAGCAAAGCAAATATGCGATCATGTCAGCTTTTTTTTTAAAGATTTTTTTTTGGTAATCGTTTACGTATAAAGAGACTTCATTGTCTCGTTGTCGGTGTTTGTTAAAATTGATTTTATTATATATATTTAGTCATTTTTAAAGAAAAAAAATATCAGATGGATATCGATATCAGCTGCTATGTTTCAGTATTAGTATCGGAAATGAAAAAGTGTTATTGTGACATCTCTATTATAATTCTTTTACCGCTTCATGATATCATCACTGTAAACATGTATATTTTATAATAGTGTTTTTTAAATTTTATTTTACAGACTACAGGTTACTTATTTATTTTCCTGTAAATTGAATAACAAGTATTATTGGATTCCTTAAGACCAGATTAAACCTAATCCTAAAATCCTAAAATGATTAAACCTAAATTCTAAACTTTGTTATAGCATATTAATCAAATTACAAAATTCTAAATAGACGTTGACAATTAGTTCAGATTTAAGTGCATTTATTTAACTCGAAGTTTCCAGGTTGGTACACTTTTAGGAGAAGAACGTACTATACAATGTAAACAATATAAACAATGTACCTGGCAAAAATAAGTGAAAATATCTTGAATATGGGAAAGTCTATTTAATATTTCTTATTTTGAGATTGCTTAAATTAAATATAATATCCTGCAGCCTGGTGTTAGATGCTTTGATCTATTTCAGGCTTTAAATCTTTTTATTCTAAATTCCTAAGCTTGAAATTGGAAAAAGTCATAAGTAAGTTTTCAAGTTTTTGGTTTGTTGTCATCTTATTATAGGAAATACTAGATATGGTTGATCTTATACAGTATATTTTCACTTGCTAAGATGTAAGATATTTACATATATTGTAAAATAGGAAAATGTTTATCAGCGTCTCTATTGTCATCAAGTGATATATTGCATTTAATCCAATATGCTTTATTTAATGGAGAATATTTAACTGCAAGAAATGTCATTATGTTTAGCAATTAGTTGTGAATACAGTTAAAAATGCAACTAATCCTAATCTAGCTTAGTTAATTTTTTATATCCTGCTGACCTTTTTCTAACTACAAAAACAACAAAAACAGAAATAGTTGCATTTATCATTGCAGTTAAGTGTGTTACCTGATTGCTGTCATGTCGGATGCGTGTTGTTCCTGTAGAGAAGCTCAGAACATCAGCGTGAAATAAAATTTGCATCACAGGAAGAATTGAAACTGCAAAAAAAAAAAAACCAAAAAAAAAAACACACACACACAAACAGTAAATAAAAATGCTAGTTCTTCTCCAGTGGATAGAAGTCATTTAGTTTAAAATAAGATCTTCTCATTTTTTTATATCATGAAAACCTTTTTTTTTTTTTTTTTAAATATGAACCTTGTGATATGTTGAATTGTTTCACTTCACTGCTCAGTTTGAGGATTTGAAAAGAGGAAGCTTTGCACTTGGCTGATCAGGAGTCACACAGTCATCATTTAAACTACGATAAAGATCACGGCGCTTAGTACAGAGTGATCAGCGAGCATGTGCTTAATGTACGCAAGAAAAAAACAAAAAAAAAACACACAAAACACAGAGCTGTAACGATTAGAAAACACACTAAGTACTAGTAATATTATTATATCATATTATTTAATATTATTAATCGCACAGAACTGCACATATCCGCACTTTATATCTGTACTATCAGACTGCTGCCACCATCCATATGTCCATATATATATATTTATATATTATTATACACTTTTTTTAATCCTTTCGTATATTTTTTATGTATATATTTTTCTTTATAAATAATATTTTACTTTATATTTTTCTTTATATTTAATATTTTTCTATATTTTCTTATTTTATGTCGGAACAGTTGTATAAAGCATTTCACTGCAAGTCGTACTGTCTATGTGACAAATAAAATTTGAATTTTTAATTTTTTTTTTAATAATTCACCATTTTACAAATGAACACCACCTCCATTATCGACACCACCTAGCCAGTTAACTTAGCCAAATACCGCTGGGGTTTCAGTAGCTTGCTAGGTTTGTTACCTCATGCTAATTCATATACAATTAGCTAGCTAGCAAAAATGCGCCCACCACATTATCGTCAGAGTTTGCAATAGACTTATTTAATACACACCAACGTAACGTTTAATGCAGAGCAATATATACTGTAAAATATAACATCAACAAATCTCAGCTAGCGCTAGTCTAGCTCTCTCAGCTAGCTAATGGTTTACCTGTACGTTTCATCGTATAATTAGCAGATCGTTATCACACCGTTTTCTTTGAAGCATTTAAAACTGAAGATAAATCCAATCAGGGATGCGGTGTGTAGAATTTTTTGAGTCAAACATGTCGCTAAATTATTCTGTATTTAGCGTTACTGAAAGCTAGTGAAAAAAGTTGGCTAAAGTAAAGTAAACCAGGTTACTACATTTAACGTGCGCTAAAATGGACACTTAGCATACTTTAATTGACTTTAATTGCGTTAAGTGCACTTAATGGTACTTAATGGTGCTAAAATGGAGCTATTTTGTGTTTACGCTTTAAATATACCACAGTATGTGTTTTAATCCATTTTATTTGAAATATACTAAAAGCATGGCTGTGTAAAAAATAATAAAATAACTACCTATCTGTATTTTAGCACATTTTACAATGATACATGCAATAAACTTTCATTTCTTGTAATTAAATAATGTTTTAATATCATACTTACTGTATATACTGTATAATAAAGTATTCTAAAATTAACTTTTTTCATATAAAAAATGGACATGAAAGTTGATTTAGTTAAAGTTTTCTTAATAAATAGGTTAATAATAGCATATTTAATAAGTATATTTTATGAAATTAAACTGAGAAAACTAAAAGCATGTTGTACAGTAAAATATTTATATATAAAAAAACTAATTTATTTTATGTATACTTGCTAGAATGTGAGATTAATATATTTGGGTTTTTTTTTAAAAATTTTTTTTGCTTTTTTTTATTGTACACTCTTGGGATTTACTGCAGTTAAGTTTTGCGCAGTAATCTGAGTAATGCTCCTGAAAATACTGTTTTAATCTGTTAATCTGTTTAATCTTCATGAACGTTGGTGAAGAAGTCATACAAGAGCTTCTAAAATAGTGTTGTTTTAAAATGGAAAAATTAACTTAAAATGATTTATTGTCTTTAATCATAAAGTATGGATGCAACGTTGATTGAAACTTGTATTTAAAAATATAAAATTGTGAACATTTTGTTTTAGCTTTTCAACAAACATAAAGAAAGGACGCTGTTGACGGTGGTCCGTGTCATAAATGGTGTGAAATCTGGATTTGAAAAGAGGAAAAACAGGAAGTAAAATCTTGTGGTCAGTAATTTCATCTGGCACAAACAATTCAATTACATTTTTTTTTTTGTTACTTCCAGAACAAATCACAATCCTTTCACTTTTATCTTCCTACCGTATACATTACGGCAAAATAAAGATAAAAGCAGAATACTGTACATTTAATCATATACGCCAGCGTACAAGGTCACGTTTACATAGAGAATATCAAATAACAAAAAACTCCTTATTACCAAGACCTTCCGACAGACTCACGACTGCATACGACGTAGGATTCGTAATAAATCCTGCTGTCATACGGCCACCTTTCCTTTCTTCCTCTCTTTCTGCTTCAACGTCAGTGATGTCATCTGTACCCTGAGAGATGATGCCTTACGTTACGATTCTTAATTTAGGAATTATTTGGCATAAAATCTTACTTCAGGTTACATCTTGTCTCAGTGGTTTAAAGGTGCAAAAGTCATTTTTTAAAAAATTATTCTTACTAGTGCTAATAATCTGTAGAACAGGATTTTAAAAAAATAACGGTTTAAGCCTCATGAGCGTAAGTGTATTACGTGGCTGAGGAAAGCTGTCTGGAAAACTGCGTTACAGTCCTGAATTCTTGTTTGTGTTTGGCTTCTTGTCAGTCATTTTTTAGACACGCCCCCAATGCTCTTTCACTCCGCCCACAACTCCGTCTGAACTCTGTAAGCGCCCAGCACAGCCAGATTCACAACTTAACAACAAGAAAAGCAGTAAAACCAGAATAAACACTGACCTTTCCAAGATGGAGTCGTTTGTTTCTGGTGACGAGAATTACCGACGTTGCTCCTGAAGTCTGTGAACGCAATCTGTTTCAAACTTGGAAATGTTAAAATGGCCGGATTCATGTTAATAATCAAGTGTTTGTTTTTTTTTTAATTAGAAAGAAAAAGTCGTGAACGTCCTCGAAAAATCATATTCAGCTCGTGTCTTAACCCAGACTGATCTTTTCTACTTTAGCATAAAATCCACTCAAGCTGCTTCAGAGACGACTGATGATTAGCTCCGAACTCTGAGTTTCTCTCTTTTCTCTCTTGACTCTTCTAATTAACGTAAAATGGACGCTACGCTATTCTACGCTATTCTGTAAGGCTTTTAAGGAGAAACCAAAAACAAATCTTAGCAGCAAAATAGAACACAATTGCTATACAGGATGTTTTCTAAAATGTCGTGTCGTGCTGTTGGGAGTCAGAATCCGAAAAGTGTTTGTAAACACATTCGTTTTTTCTGCGTACCTTCAAAGTTTTTTCTCTCAAAACAGACAACAGAAGAATAAAGAAGTTGCTGTTACAGACAGTTAGGACGGATAATCGATCCGAGTCACTCCGTCTTTGCAGCGCAAATGTAATTTCCATTCATTTCATTAGCTACTCTAAGTAGCTAACTCTGATATATCAGTGAAGTTAGCTCGTTACCTAATTTAAAAGGTTTAGCTTGCTAGTTAGCTAACACGTCTAAACTATACTGCTTTAACAAGCCTACAGTACATAGCTCACCCAAGATCGACATCAAGAAACTAGCTAGCTAAAGCTAGAGATCTAGTCCACGTTCTTACTGAGGAGTTGCTTGTAATGGACACGTTTAGCTAGCTAACTTTTTTAAGCTTTGTTTACGATGTTGTAATCAATACACCATGCGTTAATTTAACATTAATTCAGCCGAATAACACGCTCTGTCTTTTAGCACTAATCCATAATAACAAGTGGGAACGTTTTAGCTAATGTCGATCCCATTCCTGAATAAAATTCTCGATACACAGATATAAGACAAGAAGGATGAAGTGTGTGTGTGTGTGTGTGTGTGTGTGTAATCAGTCAGAACTTAGGCTGTGATAACCTCTGGTGGTTGGTGGAGGAATTACAAGGCAATGATGTGACAGAACTCATCAGTACAGTAGATATTTATTTAAGCAACAAATTCAGCAGACATGGCAAGTTAGTTATTAAAATTGACCATAAATCAAGTCACACTGATTAGTATTCGTGATTAGGATTAGTATGGCGCCCCTTGTGGTGTGGAAAAGAATAGGAACTGCAATTTACGTAACTAAATTAGGTAACTGATGTCAGAAGATTGCGATCGAGATTACGAAGCGCTCATATCTATCTGCGGCTGAAAAACACAAAGCGGAGGAGAAACACTAACCCAAAAATGCTGGTAAGAAATTAATGCTAATTAATCGGATTTACTCAATTTGGGTGCCTTTTTTATTGCTAGTGTCTAGAGTAAAACATGTTAGGTGTTAATGTTGCTAGCTTGTTATAACTAGCTATGACAAAAGTAGCCTGTTAACTAGAGCTAATCAGCGCTCAGGTGATTAGCAACGAAGAAATTATTAAAAAATGTTAATACATATTTTATTTCAATTTTAATTATTTGCATACATTGATGTACATTTTTCGTAAGTAAGCTGAAAAAGTGGTCACCTGGTGAAGATTGTTTTAAAACGTTAGCATATGGAAGGAACAACACACGGTGGTTCTTCAGGGTGGTAACGCACACCACCACGATGTTGATTATTTTCCTACAACAGGACAGTCTGAAGTGTGTTATTCCACTTATACCACTGCAATTCAATTAAGCCAACAATTAAAATTTTTAATCTATTAAAGACGGTGCCATTTTTTTGTCCGTTTATAGTTACATTTGTGGAACATCTGTGAAACAAGTTAGTTCCTGTTCTCACTTATGTTATAGCAGCTGTAACAGTCTTTCCATCAACAGCCTTTCCGCAAAGTAGCGTAAACTTCTCTGTCCTGAGGATGTCCGAAAAAGTAGAGTTACAGCTTTACCTCAGACTGTTACGAAGCGCTGACACTGGAGACTCCTTCCATAAATGTTACATAAATAAACATCTCCTTACAGAAAACTTCACCATGTTATTTATCACTTACTCATGTTTTTCTTTTTAATACGTTTATAATTAATGGAGATTCTGCCATTAATAATGTATTAGATTTTGAATTACTGTAAGAGCTGCTGTTACAGAAAACTAATCCTCACCTTCTGCTTAGAAACTGCACTGCGGTATAATGGCCTGTAGCTTCTGGCCGAAATTTGGCGTAATCGAAACAGCTGAACTGTGCCACAGTAACACCATCCAACACCCAAAGAGGAAGTGGTGAAGATGTCAGGAAAATTTAAGAGAGTCCTTACGAGTTTCAGTAAGTCTCGTTCCAGCGTATTTCGTAATTAGCAAAGCACTCAAAAAGAAACTTGAATTAAAACACCAGACATCAAAACACAAACGGAGCCACGTAATATTCTCAATCCAGTTCAGCGGGGAATTCACAAATTTGCTCATAGGTGAACAAAACATCCCTCAGGTCAGGACTCAGCTGCGCAGGAAGCATTCTTTACACTCTGTACACATTCTGGACAACCAGTAAGGCATCTGGTTTCAAAATCCTCTCTCTTCCAGAATTATGAAACCGAAGAAATTATTAATCCACTCAAAGCTAAACTAAAAGTAAAATAAAAATGTACCACAATATTAATTTTCATATAGCTGCAAGCAGCGTTTAAGGGGGCCAAGCACTTTTTTGGCTCCACCCTTTAGTGACAGCGGAAGACCAGAAGACACTGGGACCATCAGCGCTTGTTCCCATGGAGACGTACTAAATTTAATGGCAATACGTCAAGCCGTTGCTGAGATATGACCTCACTTCCTGTTTGGTGACTTTGTGTTACAGATGAACCATGTATGTTTTTTAATAAGTTGTTAAGTTTTTTTTTTGTGTGTGTAATGGTTCAAATTTCAGAGATTATTGATGAAATGTCCTGCATATTAAAAAATTACACGAAACAGGTTTAGTTCAGCGTTGATCTCACAACCTTCACTGTGAGCCAGATTTCATAATGCACAAAATTTGTAGGAGAAGACGCGAAAAAAAAAAAAAAAACAGTTTTGTTTTTAAAACTCAAAATGCCCGACTTCATGTTTGGCAAGTCCCAAATTCGCACCTTCCAGGAAATCGAGAAAAGAGTCGTTCCCTCACTGGCTATGCTATTTTTTAAAGTTAATAAAACAAACAAAGAAAAAACCTTTAAAACTTAGTTCCGGCTTTGACTCTGACACTGGAGACTCCTTCCATAAACGTTAAATAAACATCTCCTTACAGAAAACGTCATCAGGTCAACGATTACTATAGAAACGCTAGTGTATCAGAATGAGCGCGTTAATATAAACCTTGCAGCAGGAACTTCTGTCTGAGCCTTGCTCTTACGGAAAATATATTCTGACCAATCAGAATGGAGCTCTGTGGAAAATACGGTACTGTATACTCATGCAGTGAGTGCGATGGACCAGCAGAGGGCAGCGGTGCACGTTTCATTTTCAGAAGTCCAGCCTTGAAGCTCAAAGCTCAAAGTGAAAGTCTTCAAATTTCACCAACAGTGTTTTACTCCACAACATGAAGTGTTGAGAAAGTGTTCACAGGTCATTCTAATATTTTATTAATGAAGTGTTTGAGGCATTAGATCACAGAAGACTATGTTTTTGTTTTTGTTTTTTTTTTCGAAACAGTACAATGCTGGATGATGCTATTTGCTTAGTATTCATCAACTACACACACACACACACACACACACACACACACACACACATACACACACACACGCACACACACACATACACACACACGGTTGTAATTTTAAAAATCTGCTCTATCTCGGTATTTTCAGGCACGTGACAGAATTACCTGTGTGTGTTTGTGTGTGTTTCTCTCTCTCTCTCTCTCTCTCTCTCTCTCTCTGAGTCTCTCTCTATGTCTCACTCTCTGTGTCTTTCTCTCTCTCTCTCTCTTACTCTGTCTCCTTCTTTCAGTCTTTCTCTCTGTTGTTCTCTCTGTCTCTCAGCTTCAGTGCAGTGCACAGTGCAGGAAGATTAAACTAAAGGTTAAAATACCTGAAATTAACATATCGTGAACAGTGTGTATTCAGGGTGTGTGCAGGAACCTCAGTGTCTCATTGTCCCTCAGGCTGTGGTGTGTTCCTCTCCTGAGATGATGTTTTTGTTGATATTTTTCGCAGTGGAGGAGGAAGTGCAGCTCTGACTCAACCTCACCACAGTCTCTGTTCTCCCGTGTTCCAGGTTCTCCCGTGTTCCAGGTTCTCCCGTGTTCCAGGCTCTCCTGTGTCCCAGGTTCTCCCGTGTTCCAGGCTCTCCTGTGTCCCAGGTTCTCCCGTGTTCCAGGTTCTCCTGTGTTCCAGGTTCTCCCATGTTCCAGGCTCTCCTGTGTACCAAGTTCTCCTGTGTACCAGGTTCTCCCGTGTCAGCCCTTCTCCACAGCGAGACTGTACTCACCCTGTACTTTTTCAGGAGCTGTCTCTGCTTTATATCTCTGATGGTGAAGAGATACTCTGACAGTTCTCACTCTCTGTTTAGGGTTTTGGACTGGGACTGGGTTTGAGCTCTTGGGTTTCATACTGCAGTGTGGTTTCCTGACTAGTTATGAGATGTTTCCTGTGTTTTAGAGTTCTTTTGTTCAGGTATAATCACTGGAATTCTGCCTAATTCTGCATGCAGGGACTCTGTGGGATGTTGATAAATAGCTCTTTGTGCATTCACTCCCAGATCAAAACTTTCTGAGGAATGGATTTACAGTTCTAGGTAATTGTAATGTAGCGAGTGATCTAGGGCGGTGTTTCCAAAAGTAAACTGAGTCTGCTTTCAGAATTTTGGTTTTGGTCAGATTGACTGTCAGGTTCCGGTTCTGACGGTACTTCTCCAGCGGGCTGAGGTTCTGCTGTAAGCCTTGTTCAGTAGGAGACAGCAGCAGCAGGTCGTCTGCGTAGAGCAGAAATGTCACTTGAGTATTGTTCAGCGTGAGTCCAGGGGCTGCAGATTGTCCCCTGTGTCACCCCACGCCCCTGAGTGAAGTATTCTGTCCTTCTGTTGCTGAGGTTTATACTGTATTTAAAGAGATAGATTTGATTATACTTTAACCCCTATCTTTTAAAACTTGATCAAATAAACCCATGTGTCAAATGCTTTTTAAAGCACAATAAAACATGCACATATTTCCGCTTTGCTTTTTTTAGTGGATGTGCTGGTTGATTAGTGTGTGTAGGCTGTAAATGTGTAAATCACTAGTGCGATGATTCGGTAAAAAGCCAATCTGTTGAGGTTGTAGCAGTTTAATTTATCTCCACTCTTATAAATCGGGGATGTAAGCCCCCGGTTCCAGGGGTCAGGTCTCTCTTTATGCCACTCGCCGACTGGTTTTCTCTCTCTGTGTCTTTCTCTCTCTCTCCGTGTTTTTCTCTCTCTGTGTCTTTCTCTTTCTGTTTCTCTCTCTGTCTCGTTTCAGTGTCATTTAAGTTTTATTGCAATGACTGTGTCCATTTATGCTATTGCCAAAGCATTTCAGTGAAGAAAGAAGAACTGTCACAAACAGTAAACACTTTATGTCTCCTAAAAGGATGGGTGCTGGGTCAGTGTGTTGGGTCACTGTGTTGAGTCACTGTGCTGGTTCAGTGTGTTGGTTCAGTGTGCTGGGTCACTGTGTTGGGTCAGTGTGTTGGGTCACTGTGTTGAGTCACTGTGTTGAGTCACTGTGTTGGGTCAGTGTGTTGGGTCAGTGTGTTGGGTCACTGTGCTATGTCACTGTGTTGGGTCACTGTGTTGAGTCACTGTGCTGGGTCAGTGTGCTGGGTCAGTGTGTTGGGTCAGTGTGCTGGGTCAGTGTGTTGGGTCAGTGTGCTGGGTCACTGTGCTGGGTCACTGTGTTGAGTCACTGTGCTGGTTCAATGTGCTGGGTCACTGTGCTGGGTCAGTGTGTTGGGTCACTGTGCGGGGTCACTGTGCTGGGTCAGTGTGTTGGGTCAGTGTGTTGGGTCACTGTGTTGGGTCACTGTGCTGGGTCACTGTGCGGGGTCACTGTGCTGGGTCAGTGTGTTGGGTCACTGTGTTGGGTCAGTGTGCTGGGTCACTGTGCTGGGTCACTGTGCTGGGTCACTGTGTTGGGTCACTGTGCTGGGTCACTGTGCTGGTTCAGTGTGTTGGGTCAGTGTGCTGGGTCAGTGTGCTGGGTCACTGTGTTGGGTCAGTGTGTTGGGTCAGTGTGCTGGGTCACTGTGTTGGGTCACTGTGCTGGTTCAGTGTGTTGGGTCACTGTGTTGGGTCAGTGTGCTGGTTCAGTGTTTTGGGTCAGTGTGTTGGGTCACTGTGCTGGTTCAGTGTGTTGGGTCAGTGTGCTGGGTCACTGTGTTGGGTCACTGTGTTGGGAGAACTGAGAGTGTGTGATCTGAATATTTATTTTTTAAATATATTTCACACAAGTGTACTGTTGATCTAGGGAGAGATAGCACTCCATTTGTGCTTGTGTTTGTGTGTTCCTGTGCATGATGTAGTTTTGTTTTTGTAGCTTTATCACTTAGTGATGTCTGATTGTTCTTATGTCTGGCTCCTGGCGTACAACAGTGTTAGTGTGTGTAAGTGTGTGTGTGTCAGTATGTGTCAGTGTGTGCTAATGTGTGTCAGTGTGTGTCAATGTGTGTCAGTGTGTGTCAATGTGTGTCAGTGTGTGTTAATGTGTGTCAGTGTGTGTTAATGTGTGTCAGTGTGTGTCAGTATGTGTCAGTGTGTGCTAATGTGTGTCAGTGTGTGTCAATGTGTGTCAGTGTGTGTTAATGTGTCAGTGTGTGTCAGTGTGGTTTATGTGTGTCAATGTGTTAATGTGTGCCAGTGTGTGTTAATGTGTGTCAGTGTGTGTTAATGTGTGTCAGTGTGTGTCAGTGTGTGTCAGTGTGTGTTAATGTGTGTCAATGTGTTAATGTGTGCCAGTGTGTGTCAGTGTGTTAATGTGTGTCAGTGTGTTAATGTGTGTCAGTGTGTGTCAGTGTGTTAATGTGTGTCAG
>CM075028.1:652506-673284 GCA_037576675.1 Pangasius sanitwongsei
TCAGTGTGTTAATGTGTGTCAGTGTGTTAATGTGTGTCAGTGTGTGTCAGTGTGTGTCAGTGTGTTAATGTGTGTCAATGTGTTAATGTGTGTCAGTGTGTGTCAGTGTGTCAATGTGTGTCAGTGTGTGTCAGTGTGTGTCAGTGTGTTAATGTGTGTCAGTGTGTTAATGTGTGTCAGTGTGTGTCAGTGTGTGTCAGTGTGTTAATGTGTGTCAATGTGTTAATGTGTGTCAGTGTGTGTCAGTGTGTCAATGTGTGTCAGTGTGTGTCAGTGTGTGTCAGTGTGTTAATGTGTGTCAGTGTGTTAATGTGTGTCAGTGTGTGTCAGTGTGTGTCAGTGTGTTAATGTGTGTCAGTGTGTGTCAGTGTGTGTCAGTGTGTGTTAGTTACTGTGTTTTAGGTGGAGCCAGCATTTAAGAGATGTTTTCTGAAATCTGATCAGCAGCAGTCGTGGGATTCGGTGTTGTTTGCCGTGTTTCGGTGTATTTGTTTTGGACTGTTTTGCAGTATTTCATCTGGGTAAAATCTGGCCTCCAGACCACACTGCCATACAGCAGAATCGTTTCTGTTACTGATTCATATGATTTGAACCACATATCAATTGAAGACAATGCCTTGCATGCTTTCTCTATCAGTTCATTCACCTCTCTCTCTCTCTCTCTCTATCTCTATCTCTCTATCTCATTCACTCACTAAGTGGAAATTTCTGACAAGCTACTTGTTTAGTTTTTCTGTAAACTAAAACCAAGTCAAATGCAAATAAACCACTTCATGCTCTCTGCATTCTCTCTCTCTATCTCTCTCTCTCTCTAACTCACACACAAACACACATGCACACACACATGCACACACACATGCACACACACACACACACACATTCATTGCTCTTTTACTTTCACTCTGTGTGTCACAACTTACTCTAAATCACGTGATGTTCAGCCAGAGGGTTAACCCTATGACACCACTGTAATAATAGGTGTTTATACAGAACTGTGCTAAAGTTTCACGAAACCCACTATGACAAATATTTCAGAGTGATTTTTATTTACCTTCAGCAATAATACCCTATAAGTAAGTTTAACAAAATAACCAACACCTTTAGGCTTTTATTTAAGTAATAATCCTATTATGGCAAATAATTAACACCTACGTTCATGCTTTCGCTGAGTAAAGTGAAGCTCTTAATGAGCAAAAATGCTAATTTGTGTTGAATAAATATATTTTTAATCAGTGTATTTAGTTATTGTTTAAAGAAACATGAAATAATACAGTAATAATGCAGTAATTCATGCAGCAATAATGTTATGTTTTATATGTATATATAAATAAGTATCTTATATTTGAACAATTTGCATCCTTACAGATCAGATTTTGGAGTTTTATATTTGTTTGTGATTCCTTTTAACATTTTTACTTCGTCTCATTTCAGGCCAAGACAAACCCTGGACTCGGCCCATTCCGGCTATCAAAATATAAAACAAATGCAATCAGAGTTAGATTTTATCCACACAAAAATAATATATGTTTAAAATAATTATAAATATTATTTAAAATAATTATAAGTTTAATTAGTCAATATGAACAATAATACACGTTGCCTCAGGCAAAGTCAGTTTTCCTTTTACAGTAAGAGGATAAACTCGGTGACTGGCATGCTATCAGGTGTCCTTCAGTGTCAGAACTAATTTTCTGTTCCCTGCATTCGCTCTTATGTAAAGACCAACCGCCAAATAGGACACACCCAGTTACAACATGACTGCTGTTACAGTCAATTATGCAATATTTGGGTTTCATTTATCTGTGACATTAAGTTCTGAATTCAACAAAACTTCAACAGAATTCATATACATATATATATATATATATATATACTTTTCCAGAACTTTCTCCTGCACGTGCTCCTTGTTCGCATCTTCATGATGCTGTGTGTTTATGTACGTTCTCTAACAAACATTCAGGAACGTGTGTATTTATATAGAGACATTGTACACCACACAGATCGATGGTATGTCACACCAAGGGGGCATTTTGACTATATTTGAGATATTTTCACTTGTAAGATGTCTCTCAGATGTCGTTGTCATTTAAAAAAAAAAAAGTTTTGCAGTGGGCCAGAATCATATGCCAATAATAATGAAGTCTGTCTAAGGAGGATTGAACTAAAACACACTTATCTCGCTTCAACAATTTATTTTTTAATTTATTTTATTTTTTGCTTTTTTTCCCTGCAGTGGACGTAGCATGCATTTTTTGTGGAGAGAACGAACCCAAGCTGCTTACACCAGCGAAAAGTTCCAGATAAATACGGGATTCGCTCCAAACAAACACAGCTGAGGCAGAAACACTGCAGAAATGTCCTGATAAAACACAATGCTGACTGTGTGCTACACAAACACGGCAAAAAGTGGCATCTTAGCGAGCAAATATAGTCAAATTATCTAACATTTCCTTTTATAAGATTACAGTAAACCAAAAATAAGATTATTAAACCTATTACTAGATGCTTCTCTACTAATTTCAAGTGTGAAATAATCTTTAGCAGGTCATTTTTTTTCTAATTTTAAGGATTTGAATCTAGGAAGAAGGAAAATTATCGAACAACAGAATAAGAAAAAGCGTGAAATCTGTAAAAGCAACAATCTGAATAGTCTTATATTTGATTTATAATAATCTTAAAATAAAAAATTTTAGATCAGTTTGCCCATATTCAAGATATTTTCACTTGCTATGATATCATTTTTTTTGCAGTATACTTTATTGAGTTAAATTTTTTTATCCAAAAATAGGAACGTTCACCATATCTTAGCGCTTTTTTCTTACATTTCCGTTCACATTTCTTAAAAATGATGCTATTTTGACTTCATATTAAAGATGAACATAGTATCAGAACTTTTTCCTTTGCAAGAATATATCATTTTCTTTAAATACGTATTGAAACTCAGCTTTTTATCAACCTCAAAATGGAAGACATATTGCTGTTTCATCATTACAGAGCATTTTCTTCTTTACTTTTTTCTTGCATATGTTTCAAAATTATTAATTTATTAAATTAGATTAAATAGGCGTTGAATTAATGTGCAAAATAGACTATTTTTATCACTAAAGAATGCTTAAAAAACAACCAAAACTCTTTGTTAGAATTAAAATATTTATTTCATTGTGACTCTTAAGTGAAGGACTTCAAAGTTGAAAACATTTCTTAATTGTTTAATCAAGAAAACACAATGCACTGTTATTAAAACATGCCATTTTCTATAAAATATAAAGGTAAATCCAACAATAAGTGTGTTTTATAAGATTAAAATAAAGCTTATAAAGGAAATTCATGTGTATATTATAATGACACATAAATTGACATGTCTTGTGTAGTGGGCGGAGCTTAACACCTTCAACGTTGCTAAGTTTCAGTGGTCATGAGCGAAAAAGTGAAATAATCAATTTTCTGTTGAGTTTTGATATTTCTGTAGCTACAGTTTAGGTGTTTTAGATGTGATTTATCCAAAAATTTAAAAAAAAACAAAAAAAAACATAATTTCTACCTGTAGTGTCTCTCTGTAACATTCCATAACATTAATATTAACATTTATTACTGTTGAAGAAGGAGAATATTCCCACTTTACAGTTTGAGTATTCTATTTACTGTTTAACTTCACACTTTAACTTTTATTAGTTTAACTTTGCTCTTTAACTTTACAGTTCTTAAAAACAAGAGCTCCATGAATAATTTCACATTGTTCATCACAAGGCGTATATTCTAAACAGAGTTATAAATCTGTTGCACATGCACATGAATGGTAATTCATTATGTTGTAATTAAAGGCCTCACCATGTAAATAAAGCAAACCAATGGAAAAAACATTGTAGCTAAAAGAAAAACCATTATGTTCCAGGGATGGTTTTTGAGGATGTGTGATTTTTTTTTCTTTCTCATTTTTGTTTCAAGTAAGGAGAACGTTCTATTTCTGGTACTTCTGCATTCTGTGGTAATGACGGAGCTCTGAGGAAAGCTTCATTTTCAAAATGATACCACATCTGCAAAATGAAACCAAAGATAAGGAACAAAATGACATGGGACACTCGTGTCAGGTGTGAAGACGCGAGCACGAGGTACCACTCGGATCAGATCAGCACCAGCACGATGATGAATCCGCTTCAGCTGTGTGGACACAAGCTCCGCCCACTAACCCCTTAATTACACGTAATACACATACGACACACTCCTGATTTACCCTCATGTACACCTGAATTACAGTAAACGCGCCATAACTCATAAATCAGAGTCAATAAAAGAAAACCAAGGTCCAAAATTTTAGGAAAAAAGTCAATCTAGCATGCAAAAATAAATTTCTATTTATTATATAAGAATTATCGTAATCTTCACGTATGAGCCGATGTGTTACAAGGCGTTTTGTTTTTGTCTAAAATATTTCACTTGGCAGTTGAGAGGTTTGCCCGTGATGGTCACGTCCCGTAGATGATGAAGAGATGATACTCATTTACTGAATTTATGATCTCGGTGTTATCTGTTATCTTGTTGCTTAAACAGAGCATATTGTGAGATAATAAAACAATTTCTAAGCAAGTGAAACTGACACACTGGCCATAATCCTCACATTCACAATTAAATAAATAAATAAATAAAGATCCACTGGCAAAAAATAATCGCCACATTCTCAAAAAATATATATAATTAATAATCTTTCTAAATACATTTCTAAACACATTCTAAATAAATAATACTCATGTTCACAATAAGTAAGTAAATAAATAAATAAGAGAAATTTAAAAGAAATGAAGGCTAAATATGTCATATGTGTATAATATGCACATAAACATGTCATTTGTATGTAATTACCAAATTGATACTTTGTATACGAATCACATTTCATATTTCAGACATTTTCTTATTTTCTTGTAAGTTAAAAAGCCAGAAAATTAATTTGGCCACATTAAACAGAACGGTCCACTGTTACTCATCCCCGGATCATTCCAGTGCTATTTTTAACACATCCTTTAATGACATGGAAGCGTGTATCAGCAAGTCCACAGAGGGAGGAGCGTGTGTGTGTGTGTGTGTGTGTGTGTATGTGTGCGTGTGTGTGCGTGTGTATGTGTGTGTATGTGTGTGTATGTGTGCGTGTGTGTGTATGTGTGTGTATGTGTGCGTATGTGTGCGTGTGTATGTGCGTGTGTGTGTGTGTATGTGTGTGTATGTGTGTGTGCGTGTGTATGTGTGTGTATGTGTGTGTGTGTGCATGTGTGTGTATGTGCACATTTAAATCATACCACTTACATATGTGGAGTAATTTATATAAAGTTGCAGTTATAGACCCTATAGCTTATAGGTTCATATACTGTATGCACGTGTGTATGTGTGTGTGCGCGTGCGTATGCACATGTGTGTGTGTGTCTGTGCGTGCGTGCGTGTGTGTGTGTGTGTATATATAAGGCACCGCAGAACCGAAACTTTCACTTTCGCTTTAATCGGCTCTTCTTTTTTTTTTGCTTTTTTGGAGCATCGACATGTTTGTGAGCGATGCGTTCAGGATGGAGTAAAGCCGAGGAGGGACGCAGTGTGAGGCCGAAGCGAGCCCAGGTACTGTTCAGCACCAGGTTCCGAGAGGAATACACGGGTTTCTGGGGTGACAGGTGAGTGACGGATGAGCGCGCGCTGCTGAGGTTTCGGCCGCGCGCTCGGCTCGATTTAGAGAGAGCTCGCGGGCCAAAGGGCTTATATTTAACACCGACTTGCATGATCACAATTTTATAAAGCACTGATTCCTCATCTGCATGATATATCTGTGTGTGTGTGTGTGTGTGTGTGTGTGTGTTTATAGCGAACTGGATAGGAATATCTGAGAGTTTCGATCTTGTGGGGACATTTGGCTGGTCCTCATGAGGAAAACTGCATTTTACAAAAGACTGAAAGAGAAACAGAGACAAAAGATAATTCCTTTCAGTTACTGAAGTAAAGATTAGAGTGAGATTTAGGTGTAGTGTAGCACAATAAGCTGTGTTAATGATTATATCAGTGCAAGGTCCTCATAAGGACGTGTGTGTGTGTGTCACGCCTACATGCTCAACACACACGCACAGGATTAAGTGACAGTGCTCAATCTGTAAGGGAAGTTTGGTTTGTTCTCATGAGGAAAACTGCCTTTTTTACTTTTTTTTTTTTTTTTTTTACAAACAAAAAAACCTGTAGTGAGAAGGGTTGCATTAATAATAGAGAGAGAAAAGTATAGAGAGAGAGAGAGAGGTTTTCCTTTTGGTGAATGAGGTTGAGGTTAGATTGAGGTGTAGCATTGCACTAATTCACCACATTCATAATTATGCCAGTAGAAGGTCCTCATGTGGATAGTGTTGTGTGTGTGTGTGTGTGTGTGTGTGTGTGTGTGTGTGTGTGCGCGTGCCACGCCTACACGTGGTACAGTGGAATAGCTGACAGCTTTGCCTTGTGAGGACCTTCAGCTGTTCCTTAGAAGGAAAACGGCTTTGTTTCTTTATTTTTAAAAGGAGACAATTTAGCTTTTATTGAAAAAAAAGAAGCTAAAAGAGCAAAGTTTTCCTTTAATGAATGGAATTCCTTAAATTCTTTTCATGAACTGCGTTAATGATAATGGAAGGTCCACACAAGGATAGTATGAAAATTGTGTGTGTGTGTGTGTGTGTGAGCGAGGGAGCGAAGGAGAGCGAGAGAGTGCATGTGTGATAAAAATCTACCACAACACTATCAAATGATGAGGAAATTAACACACACACACACACGCACACACACACACACACGCATTTTTATTTCACTGTAACTCTGAGGACCTTCTCTTGATATTGTTATTAGTGCAAAGATAATAATGTTATAATTAAAGATAATTAATGTTTATACTACAGCTCAGTCTAACCCTAACCTTTATTCTGAGCAACCAAAAACTAATATTTTTTCTCTTTTAGCTTTAAATAAAAGGAAAAAAACTGTCAAATATTCCTATCCTTGTAGGGACATTTGGTCTGCACAGATACAAACACACACACACACACACATGTTGATGTGTTGAGACGTGTAAAGAAAGACTCCTCCTTCTCTCTAGTGATTGTCATTCAGCTCTCTCTCTTTCTTTTTCTCCGTTAGTCGTCCAACAGCCATTGGGTACACACGGCCATAATGGAGAAGAACGAGAATGGTGCATCACAACGAACCTCCTGACCCGTCTGTCTCGCCACAAGACACCGTGTCCACCGATATTCCAGCTGCTCAGACTCACCTGGATCCTCAGACTCACTTCCGGCCTTTCCGGGACGTGGGCGAGCGCTCGCTCGTGGCCAGCGCAACACGTTTCCTGGGGAACAGTGGATTTTACTGGGGTCCTCTGGATGTAGAAGAAGCCCACGCTCGATTGGCGTCTCTTCCCGTTGGCACCTTCCTAATCCGGGACAGCATGCAATCGGATGTCTTCTTCACCCTGAGCTATCGTTCTGCAGACGGACCCACCAGTGTCCGCGTCCTCCTTAAAGGCCGCGGGTTCGCCCTGGACGGCAGCAAGCACGCCTTCCCTTGCCTGTTCGAACTGTTGCGATTTTACATGACGTCACCCAAGAGGAGTCTGAAGCAGCCGTACCGAGGTTCTGCACCAGAGAAACTTCAGGAGCTGTGCAGGAGAGCCGTGGTGAAAACCTACGGCAAGGAAAACCTCGAAAAACTCCCTGTGAGCACTGTGCTGAAAGATTTTCTTCAGTCATATCCTTTCAGCATTTGAACAGAACTTGAAACACTTGTATGTTTTGTAGGTGACACTTTTGTAGGTGACCATGTCTTGCTCATTAGGTTTCATGATTTCGGTACCATTACCTTTAAATGCACTACGTCAGGTGTTTTGTCCTGATTTATTTGCCTGCTGTGCAGACAGTGTGGTTATTATTCGTTTTTGTTTCTCACATCAGTAAAACAACATAGGAAATGTAGCTGTAACATACGTTAATTACTTCTGTAAAACCACGAAGCTGTAGTAAACTCAGTACTGTAAAACTCATTTCATATGACGTCCTGAACATGTTGGTGTATATCAATAAATGACTGTAGACGATTCTTTGGCATGCGCATATTGTTTATTTTTAATCTCTGAAGTTTTTAAAATGAAAACAGGTCAACTCTTATGTGCTCCAACCCCTCCCATGGAAAACTTCTGTAAATCATCTGATCATTATGGCATTTAGAAGAAACAGAAAGAGAAAGTAGTTCTTTAGAATTTTGGTGTACTGCATCCTGTCTCAGTTAAAGGCAAACCACACACACACACGCACACACACACACACGCGCGCGCACACACACACAGACACTTTTTGTTATTGTGACATTTCAGGACTATCATGTTTGCCACCTCTTTTTAAAGGGAAAGGAGCTAATGCATGTTTAAGAGGTTGCTAGAAGTCCCCATGGAGTAATTTGCATATTCATTTAACTGTCATGATCATTTGCATATCAAAACGTGTTGCCTGGAGAAGTAGATTTGTCATGGAGAATAAGAGCGTGTTTTATCATAACAGATTATGACTTATTAGAAAGAAGAAGTCTTTGGTCACGGAACCACAGACGAACAGTTTATCGCAGATAAAACGAAGCAGTGGTGGCGAGGAGTCGCACAAAGGGAACGATTATTACTGTAAAGCTTAACCAAGTTTAAAAGTAAGAATGAAGAAGTGGATAAACAATAGTGGTCAGTGACTGGTCTCTAAATCTAGCGACAAACCCTGCGGACATTATAATTCTCTATAACAATTTTATAAAGTTTCTATAACTTTGGCTGCAAACTATAAATGGATAAAAAAAAAAAAAAATTTGTCATGTTGTTCTTCAGTAAACTGGTGGTAACAGTAAATCTGACCCTAACCTCAGCCACAAAGCAATGGTTTTACTCTTTCGGTTTTGAAAAAAAAAGGGGACGTAACTTCTGTAAACAAAATAGACTTTACATTTACAGGGCTATGTCACTGATCTTCTTAAAGTACTTCAGTTTTTCCTGCTTTTTTCCCCCCTACATAGTCTGGGGTGCCAATTCGCAAAAAATCGTTCCATCCATCCTCAGCCAAAATCTGTATCTGCGTAATAAATAAAAGGCATCGCTTACGTCAGTATTACCGTCCGAGCCAACGACACCATCTAGTGGATACAGTTACCATTTGCAAATGATAAATCAAGTGAGAGAAGAATAGATAATTACGAGTCACAAACATGGAAATGAACGGAAGTTGAAGATTGAAGAAGATTTCTCAGATTAATGCAGGCTATATTTCTGAAAGGAAAAAAAAAAAATAAAATCACGTCCTGTTAAAGAAAACAAGGATCTGTAAGAGAAAGTGAAAGTGTAATATATTCCCTGGATGTGTGACAAGAATCACAGGATGAAAAAGACTGGAGGGTGAAAGCACCAACAATACAGTCATTGTGTTTTGCACTCGAGTAGTGTTACCTCAGACATCCTCATAATGTTTGCGAACATTTTTAAAATTTTTTTTTACATGATTACTGGTCAGCTGATACAATATAAAAAGGAATATATTTAATTTCCTCAGATAAACACAATGGCTTAAGTTGATTAGCTGTCGGGTTTTGGTCAAAATGTTTTTTTTTTTGTTTCTATAACATATTTCCACACCTTAATTTTAGGAAATACTGTATATTTTACCTAAATGATGTAAAAAAATGTTTTGTTATTATTATCCTTTTAATCTAAAACCTTTTCTGATTATTTGATTAAGTCGGTTATGTACGTGACACAGCAGAATGGACGTAATGGAAGCTTGTAATCAGATTGCAGCAGCTAAACTGATCCATCACGTCACCATCAAAACAGAGAAGAGCGCTTACGCACTCCGTACAGACGACAAACAGAGTTTTAAAATGTTTACAAGAACCAACAGAAGTTTCACCGACAGAGCTAAAGGAATGAACGAGCGCTTATTTTCCCCCACCGTTGCTCAGTGGAGTGAAGAGACGACGTCGAGGCTCTTGACTTTTTAGCTTCTTTCAGGTGATGAGGCAGAGACTGATGGGGACGATGCTGATAATCGAAGTGACGACTCATTTCCCATCGTTAGCTCATCCTGTCAGATTGCGTTAAAGCTGGTTAAACCTGCCAGACTAACTATGAATAAAGGCTGATATAAAAACAGACAGACAATCATTCAACACAATTCCTTCCTATGATGAGCTGCCAGAACAGCCTTCACACACACACACACACAAACACACACACACACACAAACACACACACCCTCTGGCATCGGCTGAGGTGTATTTCTACGGAAATCACATGACACTTTAATTGTGCAACTAATTTCAACAAATTATCTCAATTCAGATGGCAAACTGGTTGCACCAGAATTAATTTAGGGATTTCATAACAACTTTTTTTTTTTTTTTCTGCAAATGAATTTTACACAGTAGGATGAATTCAGAAGTCGAAGTGAAGTTTTTCGCTGAAGCAACTAACACATTTGCTTAAACCTTAAATAATCATTTTGACCAATAAATTTCTGTCACTGTATTTTTACATGACTTGCCTGGTCAGTTTTATACAACATACATACATGTATATATCAGGTCATATAATATAAAGAATATATTTCATTTCTACACACGATAACAGGATGAGAATATGACATCCTGTAAATCAATTAGCTATCGAGGTTTTGCGAGAATTAGGTTCAACCCGCTTTGACACCTCGACTTTAAGGAAATATATTTCACCAAAAACAACATGGACATGTATTTTTCATCCTTTTAACCTCATTTTGTCGTCTTCTTGCAAAGATCATGTAATGAGCTAGTCTGAAGATCTCGCTAGCTAGGTGTGATTTCATTTTACGATTTTGATCAAATTGTTGGATATATACGCACCATCGTGGAAGATATTGGAACAGTTTTTCCAAATTTTCCACTTTTTTCTTGCTGTTAATAAAAGAAAAACCCACGAATCCATGAAAACATACAATACATTTTGGAAATCAAAGTTCTGACTTTCTACAAGTCAAGGACAAATGTTTATATAACGTTTAGATCATATTCTAAAGAAGCGCAGCTTACGCTTTTGTCAAGACTGTGATGATTTATTTACTGTGAAATAAGAATGATGTTATAAAGAAATAAATAATGTTATAATGATGAATGTAAAGATCTAAACTGATGGAAATGGGTCTCGAATCGGCAAACATGTCATTTTTACAAAATGGCAAGCTTCTTTAGAGCATGATAGAAACGTTTTCTTTCACGTGTAGGCCTATAGATCAACGCTTTCACGACTTCACTTGCTACTCCTGAAGATACACGAGATTACTGAGGATGGTACCACTTAAAAACCATGAAGATGGCTTTGGATTGCAATTCCCACAAACGGTTTTGCACTCAGGTCTCCAACAGCTGATAACCTCAACAAAACAGACTTCATGTGAAAACTGTAATGAATTTCCTGGTTACGCAACTGCACTATTTGTCCTTACGGTACACAATAATAGAAGGGATTTATTTATAATCGCACTATCGGGTGTCACCCAGGTGAGGATGGGTTCCCTTTTGAGTCTGGTTCCTCTCAAGGTTTCTTCCTCTTATCATCTCAGGGAGTTTTTCCTCACCATAAATTAAAAAAGTATATCCTGAAGTCCAGTGTTAAAAGCGCTATACAGGCAGAATGGAATTGAACTGAGCTTCAGTGATGTGCGTGTTTTTTTGGGGGGGATTTTTTGTTTTATTTAATGTCAAGAAAGTCTAGACAAGATGGAAATGTAAAAAACTATCCTAATTACATCTGTCACAATATTGAGTTACACGATTCACGGCCACGACTCGTTGATCTTATGGCTCCTGCGTAATAATTTATGGGATAGAAAATAGTAATTCATCCACCATACAAACTTTGTTTTACAGAAAATTCAGTGAAACGTGGAGGACTTCAAGGCACTCTCTTTCTCACGCCGCATGGACGTCGACATTGTCATGAATCTCCACTAGATGTCAGTATGACTACAGAGATTTCCGAAACATCATACATTTTCAGAAACCAGCTGGCCTGCAAAAAAAAAAAAAAAAACCCTGAAAGCTGTGAGGAACATTGTGTTTCAGATCTTATTTCAGTCATCTTGCCTGCTATTAGTCTTCAGTTTCACATCACGGCATTATTTCACCATCGAAACCTCCGAGCTTTTCATCATCGACGATTACGCTTTATCATATCCTCTGCGATGTATAATCCAATCCAATCAAAGCAGCTGTTTTTTTTATTTTTTTTATTTTTTTTTAGATAGACAGAATTTACAGCCAAGTCAGGATTGGATTAAGCGGTAGTGCTTACACACACTTGTCACACACATTTGTGTTGTGAGGACCTTCCACTGATTATTAATGCGACTCACTTATGCGTAAACACATTAACCGTTAACATTAGCCTCATAACCAAAAAGAAACAAAGCGTTTCTGCCTCACAACACCTGAGCTCAGGTGTGGAGTTTCACTTGCAAATGCGAAATTGCTCCTAGGTGTGATTGTGTATGTACTGGCGTAAGGTGTATTCCTGGGATCCACCATGAGTGTGAGGAAAAAGCGCTTACTGGAGGTGGAAATATATCACATTCATAGGTTGAACGTTTTGACCTCTTTTTTTTTTTTGGCTGTTGTTGTTGGAGTGAAGATAACACTCCCGTGGTGTTAGCATCATGCTCTCTCGCTCAGTGCTGGGTCTCAAGTCAAGATACATGAGATAACCACTAGCATCAAATATTGAGATATTTTTTGTCACTAAAGCCGTTGCCGTCTGTCAAAAAGCTGAAGAGGAATTTTACCATCCAACACGGTAAAAGAAAAGGAAGATCAAAGTCTCAGTCAGCGCCCGGACCTCAAATCTCTGAGAAAACCTGTGAAAAACCTGGAAGCTGAGCGCGCACACGAAATCCCCTGACAGCTCGAAGGAGATTGAAGTTTTTCAAAAGGAAGAAGGGAATAGAAACGACAAAGTCCAGGTGTACAACGCTGATACCGACAAAGATTTACTTCTGCAATACAAGCAACAATCACTTCCACTTCGTCTTTGAGGTTTTGTCAGTTGCTAGGTCACAGTGGAAAAAAGGAAAAATGCCTGATAGGATTAATGCCGATGTCTGGATTTGTATTATATTACAAATTAAAAAAAAAAAAACAAACACTTATATCCTGAACATTACACTGTAAGACAGGGATGTAACGAATAATAAGAACTAAACAAAGACCACGTTCATTAACATTGACATTAACATGCATTTACAGCTTTCATTCATTCATCCATTCATTCGTTTATTCATTCATTCATTCATTCATTCATCCCAGCTCTACACAAACACGCCCGTTCTAGTGTGTTATCGTTTCCATAGTAACAGCTCGTTCACATGGTGGACGCTCCACATCATCTAAGGCTAATGGATTAAAAAAAAGTATCGTTTAACAAAAAAAAAAAAAAATCGTCGCTGTAGAGAAGTTTAGCTAACGTTTATGGAAGGAGTCTCCAGTGTCAGCGCTTTTGTAACACTTCTTTCAGGACGGAGGAATTTTTACGCTTTGCGCTTTCTCGGTAACTTGATAAGCTGTGTGTGTTTTTTTTTTTTTTTGAGAGATAGACAGAGAGAAAAAAACGAAACTTTAACATAAGTGAGAACTTGTCAAAATATTAAATGTAACTAGAAAAACGGATACAAAGCATTACGCGCCGTTTATCAGTAAAATATTCATTGTAATCGTTGACAAATCGCTGTGATTGTAAACTGAATAACTGGATTGTTTTCGTATAAAATCTTGGCCTGTCGTTTGTTATTGCTGTCGATTTAGGCCACGCCCCCTAAGGAGTCGGATTTGAATACAGATAGTGGCGTTGTGTTACACTCCGACTATAACAGTATACATGATCTTGTAAGAGGGAAAAAAAAGTGGTATGTTGCTTAAAATATGCTGCATATTTTATTTTAAAACAAGGACACCTACTTTTTTTGTAAAAAAAAAAAAAAAAAGAAAAAGAAAAAGAAAAAAAGAACAAACATTGTGAAAAGCAGTAAGGTCAAGAGCGATTCTGAGGAAGTGTTATAAATAGTCTATAGCCTAAATAGTCTAAACAGGTAAAGTCACACTGTTACTGCTGCCGAGGCTTATTTTAATCACTTTTCATCAAACAAGCTTAATATTAGATGTCTGTGACGTCAGATCTGGCTGTTTGAACATTTCCTGTCATCATCTATGAAAGTGGGTCGCGACGGTGACGGACTGAAGTCCAGAAGATTTCAGTGTTGTGTATTTTTCATTCCTTACATTTTCACGCCAGTCTCTAACATTCAATCTTACACAACACATTTAAAAAAAAAAAAAAAAAAAAATCCACAAATGAAGTTTGGTTAAATTTCTTTTGAAGAAGAGGGCTGACATTTACACACACACACACACACACACACACACACACACATTTGCTAATGGATATATTTATCAAGTTAATTAATAGTCAGTTAGCTGATATTACACAAAGCTGAAGATGAGTATGAATCAATAACCATCTATGGATGAACGAATGAATGAAATGAGCGAAAGAATTGGTGAATGAATGAGTGGGTGAGTGAGTAAGTGAGTTAATGAATGAATGAATGAATGAATGAATGAAAGTCTGTCTCGCCTTAGTAAAAAAAAAATATATATATATATATAAAGAGGATGTGGGAAATTTCTGTCTCCATGGAAACCCACTTTTCAGTGTGTCACCACTTTTGTTATCAAACAGGCCTCAGTGTGTTACATAAAGACACACACACACACACACACACTCATATCTTCAATGTAAAACGCAACATATAAATATGTACATGCATACAATTATACACACACACACACACTTGTAATTCTATACTGTGAGGTGCGGCATGGCGATACGGAGAGTAGCGTTGTCTCCTCACAGCTCCAGGATTCCCAGTTCAATTTCAATCCTGATCTCAGGTTGCTGTCTGTGTAGACTTCCCCGTGTTCTCCGTATCCGTATGGGTTTCCTCCGGGTTCTCCGGTTTCCTCCGACCTCCCTAAAACACGCAGGTAGATTGGTGATGCTAATTTGCCCCTTGTGTGTAAATGAGTGTGTGAATGTGTGTGTGTGAGAGATACGATCGTTCCTATCCGAGGTGTATTCCGGATCCACCCCCGTCGTTCCCGGGATAAACTCCGAATCCACCGTGACTCTGACCAGAAGCATGCGCTTACTACAGACGGATGAATAAATGTGCAGCTAAGCTACACCTTCGACATCCTCAGTAACCGAAGAAAAATGGTTTGGCGCTATTATTTTATTCCTAACAAACATCGCAAAGAACGTCCATGATAGAGCTGTTCACATACAGGCTACGTGACGCCGTGGATTTTAAAAAATCGGAAGTGGTAGAAATCAGGTGTGTGTGAGCGCTGTGATGTAAAAAAAAAAAAAAAAAGTAAAAAAACAAAATAAAAACTGAAAACATAGTCACATATAACATAACTGTGTAACTGTTCCAGAATTCCTATTTGAAGATGTAAGGAATGATACAGGCTCAAGCTCAGTGAGAGGATGTGTGTGTGCTGTAATCCTCCTCTAAGTCAGAACTCGGCATTTCTCTGAGAGTAAACACTCTCGCCATAAACGCATAAACCCAATTTATTTATTGATTTATTTTAGCTATGAATTAAACAGCGCTATCTGACAGCTAGGACTCTTGGCAAAAACCCCACGCAGCCACAGCGAGTGATATTTATTACTCAATTAGATCAGATGGAGCGGCATAATGGAGCTCATCAACAGACTTTAGTAAAACTTGCACGGACTCAAAAGCTGAAAAATGTTTCCTGAACATTCCACGAACGATCCTTTTTGAACTCGATCAGCATCTGAAGTGTAATGAGAAGTAGCAAGAAAAAAAAAAACACAAATAAAAAAAAAAAAACAAGCATCCGAGGACACGATGGATTAATCCGGCGTAACGGGTCACTGCTGCTGGAATTATTCTGAATTCTAACACAAATAACACAATTACAAATTAAAGCGTAAACAAACAAAACAAATCGTAGCACATTTATTAATAGAAGCAGCCATCTTGTTAACCTTTCCATGCTGCTGTTTACTTGATTTCTTAATCACTTGAATCCAGAAACTCTGTCATGATCAAAATTTTAAATCCAAACTCCATTTAAAACTCAGTGAACAGATGAATAACACTTTATTAGTGTTTGTGAACACATCTCCTGAAAAACAGGACCTTTTACATCCTCAATTTCTGCTACTCAATATATTAAATAGGGAATAAAACACTTCAGGATGTGCTGCTCTGGGAAAATAATCGACTGTACAGTGTCATTCCTGTTACTTCCCCCACACCACGTCCTGAAGCGTTTTATTCCTCTTACACCACAGCGCTTTCTCAACACTAACAATTATTTATTTCTTAAAGAACAAAATATCGTACAAGTTTTCTATCTTTTCAAGGTTTATATTAACGCGCTCGTTCGAATACGTTATCGTTTCTATAGTAACAGCTGATTCACAGGGACTCTATGATAATATACGGAATTAAAAAAATCGTTGATGTGAATTTTTCCGTAAGGAGAAATGTGTTTATTTGACATTTATGGAAGGAGTCTCCAGTGTCAGCGCTTCAGGAGAGAGAACAAAGAGAGGCTGGTGAGGGAGCGACTGTTTATAGCTGCTATAACGCAAATGAGAATTTTCGCTGATGTTACAGGAAAATAATGAACTTCATGAAGGTAACGGTAACTCCGCTTCATTACATCACTCATAATGTCATTGGTTATTTTCCTATAACTGCACACACAAGTGTTTTATTCCTCACTAAATACACTGAGAGACTAAAATATTCAATTTTGGTCCTCTGACCTACAGGGTTTTTTTTTTTTTTTTTTAACTCAGTCTTTAAATTCTGCCAGCCTTGAGGCATTTTCAAGACCAGCGTAAGTGCACGCTCATGTTATTAAAGCTCATAACAATGAATAATGAGGCTTCTCCTCGAGCTTCGCCTGCTGGATGCTTCAATACATTTTTGTAAAGATCAGTAGGCTTCAGAGGGCCCTTGCATCTACAATTTTGTGACCAACATTGCAATAAATGAAGAATAAAAGTCATCATAAATAAGCATTTACATCCACTTTTGCTAAAAATAATTTGCTTCCTGGGAGAGCATGCTCAACTAGCATTAATGTGCATTTAAAATTAAAAAAAAAATAACAAACTCCGAACTTAGATTACTTCTGTAAATCGCTCTGGATCAGCTAAACCAAGATAAATGCGAAAAAACGACTCCTATACCGTCGTTTTAACGATAAAGCTCGTGAGCTTCGGAAAACGGCTAAAGACGTTTAAGACTAAATCATTTCTTCATAAGCAGCAGGCATAACTATTCCGCTCAGGCATGTTTTCTCATTTCTTGCTCCATATTGCACCGCAAACTCATAAAACACTATACGGTTCTCTTTTTTTATTGGAACCTATGAAATGTTTTGTATCCTGAGGTATCTATATACACACACACACACACACACACACACTCACACACACTCACTACTGTGAAAAACAGTGAAAGATTCTACCGGACAGCTCTGGGCCACTACTACGTTCACACCAGCTTCCAGGTTCCAGCAAAGCTTGTTAAATCTGCCTTTTGGACCGAATCGTTGAGGTTTAGTGAGTTGTGTGTGTGTGTGTGTGTGTATGTGTGTGTATGTGTGTGTATGAGACGCTGACGTGAATGATTTACAGCCTCAGAATCTCACCAAAAAGAAGGCGAGGACAACAGCATTTGTAACAGTCAACCTGTTCATTAAGATTAGCCGGAGACATTGTTCTGTCTGTCAATGATTTATTGTGTTATATTTATGTGTGTGTGTGTGTGTGTGTGTGTGTGTAGCTTAGTGCGTAAGTGTTATATGCTTAAGCGTGTAATAATTGTGTAAGCACGCATTTAAAAGAGTATAAATTTTTCAAAGGAATATAAAAAAAATGGTGTGTGTGTGTGTGTGTGTTGTGGTCTGTAGCTCCAGTTGCACTTTTATTCTGAGCCAGCCTGTGGAGCAATGTGTGGGCCTCACACCATGACGCAACACCCATATAACACACACACACACACACACACACACATATATATATATATATATATGTATATATAGTGCTTATATCTTCTACATGTACACCTAGAACCGATAAAGGCTCTAATCTTTGCCCACGAAGTGAATTTTGGATCCATGTTCTAAATTGAAATTGTCTTGTGGAAAAAGATTGAATTTTAAGATTCGAAAAAAGAAAACAATCCCACAAAACGCTACTCTCTGTTAGTCCACTAGGGGGCAAAATTGAGCAATAAATTCAGCATCATAAACTAATGCTGCGTTAGAATGAACTCGAAAGCGAGAAGTCGGAATTACATAATTTTCGACCTCCATGCGTTTGAGCTACAGATTGGGGGGAAAAAACATGGCCGCCGCCAATGTTCATCTTTTGTTAGCAAAAACTAGCAAGCTAACTGTGCTGTAGCAGCGAAGCGTATAGTCAGTGTTACAGATTGCATATAAACAAGCGAATATGTCTGTACTGTATGCTGACTATATACAGTATAACTTATTTATAAACTTACAGACCCTGTTTACTGTTGATGCTGTGAGCGGCCATTTTGATTTGACGTCATGTGGTGAACTCGTCCCTAATTTCTTGAGTTGAGGTGCGTTTTCTTTGTTTTTTTTCTAGCCAAAGGTTAAAATAAGAGTTTTAGTTAAATGAAGCATCAGCTACAGACAAAATGTGCATCTGAAGTAATTTTTTTATTAGCAAGCTACCAAATTTGACGTTCATTTTATTTCCAGTTTAAAATGTGGCAAAGGATATACAGTAAATATTTAAGACACTATTTTATAAAATGATTTTTTTTACTAAAATGAGTTATATGCCTTATATTCTTTTGATTTTTCCCCTTGACAGGCTCCTAAAATCAGACCGCTGCATTGAACTGCTCTTCCAGCAGACACACTTCCTCAGGAAGTTGCTGATAAAATGCACAGTATTGCTACGACTTCAAAATATCGCTCCTCTCACTCTTCATGTGGGAACGTCACATTTGGAGGAGGAGGAGGAAGAAGAGGAAGCATTTATAGGCAGCGTTTGTGTTCCCCGGAGATAAAGACTTTCCAATTTGGATGGGAGCTCAAGGTCAGCTATCTTCTAACACACCTTATCTTGGTCAAATTTGAAGGCAGCATTGCATGTGTCCTTCCGAGTAAAGGCAATGTGATAAGCGCTCAGTGAAGGTTTGGAAACAGACTGTACTGTCGCTCTAACGCTAGAGAGCCACATATCCAAGATTTTCTTAACTGTTCACATTAAAATTATGTAACACAACACAACCTGACAGGAAGTATATGTCACTTGCTAGCACAAACTCATAAATTAGCCTGCAAGGTTTATTATTTTAATACAAAGATCTTGCAACACATGCCTTAAAGGAGCATTAAGGCCAGATTTGTCAAAATGAAGTCTCTAATGGTCAGGCAGGTGGAGTTTAGGGACATTTCCAACCATTTACACAAAGCCCCACCCCTAGAACTTGGCTTGTTGAGCGCAACTAGAGTCAGAGTTAGCAAGGACTGTCATGACATAACTTTTATGCTAATTCTGCATCCAGCTTCATCCCCTTCACAAGTAATGATTCACTCCGTCATGGAAAAACACTGCCACTCTTTATTCTGGTGCATCTACTGACTTTCATTTCGTTAAGGTTTTTTTTTTTTGAAGCACAGTGTGGCTTTTTTTGGTCACAAAAGAATTATCTGGCTGCGCTGGGCGCTTGCTGATTTCAGCCATGTTTTTCTTTCTGAACAGACTGACATGAGGGCAGAGTCAAGTAGCATTGGGGGCGTGTCTATAAAATAACTGACAAGGGGCCCATCCAAACACAAACAAACATTCAGGACTGTTAAAAACAGGTTTCTCAGCCACATAGCTGATGCTATGGCTTAAACCGTTATATAAACGCTTATTTTTTAAAATCATGTTCCTAGATTATTTGTAAAAGTATGCAATAAAAAAAAACTACTTTATCTTTAATAGACACACACAACTTTTTCACACTTGCACTTTTCCCCAGAGAGTTTGGTATTTGTTTGGTGCAGTATGAACCTCAAGAACACTGTGAAAACACTGAAAACTGTGGTCTGGGGGTCACTTCAGCCTAATCGTGTGTGGACGCTATCTGTATGCCAAGTAACGCGATTGGTTCAAACTGCAAACGAGATTTCATATGGCTTTTTATTTTAAATAAATAAATGTCTTTTTTTCCCTCATCAATCTTTCATAAAGCCCAGCTTTGTGCAGTTCTCCGAGGAAGTTTTGGAGGACAGCCTCATCTAGGCAGAGTCTCAGTCCTGCCATACTCTTTCCATTTTTATACACATGATGTCAGAGCTAATATGGTCCAAACTTTAGCGGACAGATCAAGGTGAACTGGACCCAGCTTCAAGTCAGGCCAAGCTGACCAAATAGTGAACATCAATGAACATTTTTAATAAACTAAAATGATTTTTTTTTACAAGTATAAGACACAGTTCTGTGCAAAGGTCTTAGGCACATGCAAAGAAACACTGTAGAGCAAAGATGGCTTCGAAAAGAATGAAGTTAAATGTTTCTACATTTAAAAAACACTATAAAGAGCAGTAAACAGTAATAAATGAAACAGAGTCAGTATTTAATGTGACGATCCTTCGCTT
>CM075028.1:673384-694191 GCA_037576675.1 Pangasius sanitwongsei
ATTCTGTTTTTATCTGAAAAGTGTCTCTTATGGAATCTGCTGCTTTCTTTACTGACATACAAACACTTTTCTGTAACGTTTCATTCTGTGCCGGAAAACTAATGTTTGGGATCTAAGAAGTTTTTGTACTGAATCAGTAATGTAGAAGTCAGAAAATAAACATCTATAGCAAGACGAGGGTGCCAAGACTTTTGCACAGTACTGTATTTATTCACCATCTGTAAGCGTCCTCTGCAGAATAGTTCTGTCCAACATCGTACGCTGCGTAGCGGTGTGAAATATGCACGAGTGGTACGCCGAGGTGCGCTGAGCTCTCCGCCTGCCTTTCATGAGTGAGCCGCGCTCGGTCCGACATCAAACGTTACGTTTCCTCTGGAAACCTGCTGTGCTTTACCAGAAAACGCCCGCATTCAAAGCTGCAGAGTAACCGGCGGCACTCCCACCGCCGCAGAGAGGCGTTTCTGCTATTCGCCGGTAATCGCTTTTTTTAATAAACTGAAAGCCCACGTTGTCAGAAGCGGCTTCAGGGTGTGGCGGAGTTCACGCTGTCAAATCCTAGTGCAGTAAACTTAAATTCTAATCTCACATGAAGAGGCAAATAAATTAGCTTTTCTCTCACAGGATTTCTCAGTAACGTGGCAAGCTGCGTGATGACTGTCTCATTGGCGTTCCACAACGTTAGACATATAATAACTATAAATGCATAAAAAGTATGATGTGCTCTTTAATTAATAAAACAGTTGCAAATTGCTGTGGTGTAAGAGGAATAAAACCCTTCAGGATATGCTGCTATTGGAAAACGAACAACGTTGAGGTGGTGGTAGTAAATCTGCTTCACGTTGCGGCACATCTGGTGATTTGGCTGCGTAACAAGACTCTGAACACGAGGAACTTTTCCTGCATTGACATAAACTTTGACCTTAATTCACCAACCGAACGTAGCCAGATGTTACCTGGTTTTACGGCAGTGACCTCTTTTCCACTCAGTATTGATCCACCGTCTCAGAGCTGCATTAGTTCTCAGCTAACGGTCTGATCTGAATCTTTAATTCTTCACAACTCTAATTATTAGAACATCCTGTACACCCCTTTGGCTCTTTTCTCATGATCTCATTTCCTTCCACATACATCACCGCATCAACCCACCGCTCCTCGGACCTTCTACATCCTACTGTGTGCCGTTCTTTCTACTCCAGCGTCCAATTTCTATTCAAATCAGTGAATCAATCAAACTGAATTCATTCGTTAATGATTCGTTCATTCACTCGGTGACTCTTCAACAATTTTCAACCAACGTTAGTAAAACTCTGATGTGTCCCACATCTCTGCTGATGTTCTGATGGTGATCCGGAACAGAATAAATGAATGGATGAAAAACTTTTTTAAAAAGAAAAATGAAAAACTCTAAAAAGTAACTTTCCAAACCTAATAAACTAAAAAAATTAAATAATTTTTTTTATAAACCTAAAAAAAACAAACAAAAACCTTTAAAATCTTTCCTTTTTGAAACGTAAATAACTAACTTATTAAATAACTAACAAACTAAATAAACAAATAAAAACCCTAGAAAGCTTTCTGAACCTACTAAATAAATAAAATAATAAACAAACAAACAAACAAATAAATAAATAAATAAAAACAGCCTTTAACTTTCTGAACTTAAAAAAACCCTGTAATTAAAAAAAAAAAATCCCTAAAAACCCAAACTTTCTTAACTTATCTTCTTCAGAGAGAATACAACTGCTATAGCGCAAGTGAGAACAGGAACTAACTTTCACACAAGTTTTACAAAATTAAACGTAACTAGATATGGATATGACGCGTCGTTCTTTAATTTTAAAAAAAAACTTTAATCATTGTCAAATTGTTGTATTATGAGAGGAATAAAACACTTTATGGTGCGCTGTTATGGGAAAATAATCAACTCTGGGGTGGTAGCAGTAACACAGCGTCGGTGCCAGTGGGTTCCCCCCTGAAGTCCGGATTGATCCCACTACATCTGATTAAACATGTAAAAGTCCTGAGCGTACGATTCAGGGGTTTACGCTGATCCAGAGACAATACGCTGAACAGATGGAGGTGACTTAATGACAAGCAAAGTGCTGAATATCTGCGTCGGGATTGATTTCGCTCTCAGAGACCACCATGTGTGTGTGATTAGTTATGAACGTCTTAATAAAACACAAACAACGTGCTATTAATAAGTCATTCATCGTGAAAAGCACCAATAAAATCGAACCTTGCGATGAAGATCCTGTAGCGGTAGACCTGCGATTAAAGAGAATGCGTGCGTTCTGCTTAATCAGCGTGATCCCCAGCTCCAGCTCGCATAAACACAAACACCGCTTGAAGTAATACGGATGTTTCTGTTGTCTCTTTCGTTTATCGCCGTCAGCGTGTACCTTGTAGCTGTTCCCCCGAGTTTGGCGTTTAACTACAGCAGCTCAGGCGATCAGAGCCGCGGAGACGGTCAAACGTTTGTCTGCACTCAGCAGGTGAACGGGCTAAAGGTCATTTATCAGCTGCTGCGAGGAAACGTTTCAGGGGCGTCGACAGCGTCGGAACGAGAGAGAGAGAGTGAGAGAGAGAGAGTGAGAGAGAGAGAGAAGTTTCAGAGAGAGAGAGAGACAGAGAGAGAGAGGGAGAGAACTTTCAGAAAGAGAGAGAGAGACAGAGAGAGACAGAGAGAGAGAGGGAGATAGAGAGAACTTTCAGAGAGAGAGAGACAGAGAGAGACAGAGAGAGAGCAGGCAGAGTGAGAGAGAGGGAGAGAGAGGGAGAGAGAGACAGACAGAGAGAGAGAATAAAAGAGAGAGAAAGAAAGAAAAAGAGAGAGAATAAAAGAGAGAAAACAGACAGAGAGAGACAGGGAGGGAGAGAGAGAGAGAGAATAAAAGAGAGAGAAAGAAAGAAAAAGAGAGAGAATAAAAGAGAGAAAACAGACAGAGAGAGACAGGGAGAGAGAGAGAGAGAGAGAGAGGGAGGGAGAGAGGCAGGGAGAGAGAGAGAGAGGGAGAGAGGGAGGGAGAGAGGGAGGGAGTAGAGGCAGTGACAGAAAAAGAGAAGTAGAGAGTGATGGAGAGAACAGAGAGAGAGAGAGAGAGAGGGAGAGAGAATCAGGGCTCCTGCAGTCTGTACCTGTAATTATAAAAGGGCGGGAAAGTTAAAGCGGTTAAAGGCGTGACGGAAGCGCCGGTGGGTTTTTAAAGGAACGCAGGCAGCGTGTTTAGGCGGCGCGCGCCCGACAGCTCGGGGTTTATTTATTTGTTTGTTTGTTTATTTATTTATTTACCTGTACCTGTAACCTAAACGCGCTGTTTGAGGACTGAGCCGTGCAGCTGGTGCGCGTGGGAGGCGCTGCGTCCAGGCGCGTGGACGCGCTCGAGACCGTCACCGAGCCTTCGACCGAAACCGTAAATGCGTGCCGTCGTGTGTAGCGCTGTGTAACTGTCTGCTCTCCTCACGTGCGCGTTCGGCGCCGTTTGTGTCCGTGTGTGTGTTTGAGTGTGTGTGTGTGTGTGAGTGTGTGTGTGAGTGTGTCCTCCCCTCCCGACAAAAAAAAAGAAAGAGAGAAGAAGGATGCGATGTTGACGGAATATCCACCTCAGAGGAACGGGAACGGCAGGCACGCGGACCTGTTCCACCGGCTCCACTGCGGAACGACGCGCTCGCGACTCTGAAGAAGAGAAAAAGAGGAAAAGGGGAAAAGAAATTCCCGCCGGATCGCGTGCACTTTGTGCTTTCTGATTAAAAACGAGTGAAAGATTTGGTTTGTTCCTCCCACACACTTCAGAAATGATGAAGGTAAACACAAGGACGCCGGCGGACTGCCGCCGCTGCGACTCTGCAACTTGAACGGATTTAACGGAAAAAAAAAAAAAAAAAACACGACACGACACGACATGGGGAACGATATGATCAGCGATTAGAATGCTGGAAATGTGTAAAGAAGACATCGGGTAAGTCGTTTTGTTTTTAATTAAAAAAAATATATATATTTTTTTACTCAAATTTCCTGACAGAAATGTGTGATTTATTTATTTATTTATCTAAAAAAATATATATATATATTTATATTTTTAACATGTAACTCGTAACTTCTTTGCGTGTCGCGTTTGCACGAGAGGACGAATTAATAATGCATTTATTAACATTATTATTAATGATTAAATATAATATTTTTAAAATTTTCATTCTGACAGACCGTTGATGCGCAACACCTGCTGCGCGAGCGCAGACAGCGCGGCGCGTGAGGGGAATACCACACACACGTACACATACATATACACGCGCGCGCGCGCAGACACACACACACACACACATGTAGTACACAACACAACACAGCGGCGGTTAAATTTGAAATATCGCGGCTCGCGCGCCGTCTCATTCCTGTCAGGATTTTCTCTCTTCCTAACAAACATGAACATTCCTCATTCCCGTCACTGTTTTTTGGTGTTTGTTCCTGTTTCTGGTCGACGTGACAGAGTTTTGATTTATTTATTTATTTTTTTAGTCGCCATTCCTGTGAAAGGAGAACCGTGTATCGGTGTCTTCATCCTCAGCGTTCTGATTTTAGCCTGCTAGCTAACGTAGCTGAGGTAACCATCAGAGAGAGAGAGAGAGAGAGAGAGAGAAAAACACCTCAAACTGCTTGTCCTTTCATACAGAGTCAGAAATATGATGAAGTTCCTGTGTGAGGAACTTCACACACTCCTCCTACACTGCTCCAGAAGATTCACAAATGTCCAGAAAATGTCCAGTGTGTACAAAATGAACACAAAGCGTCGTGTGAAATAACGAGTTTTCTTGAACGACGCGACAGGTTTACGGTCTGAATCGCAAGTTTGGTGTTGAATGAAGGTTGATGGTGTTTATCTCCAGCAGGGGGCGCCGCTATTACACTGCAGAGGTTAATGAAGTGGGATTTGCTGTGTTTTTGGGGCGCAGTCACGTTGGCCAAACACATTTTCTGACATTTTCCTTTCAACAGGCTTAGTTCTGAAAAAAGGTTCTTCCTCTGGAGAAATAAAATATGAAGGGATACAGTGTGTGTGTGTGTGTGTGGGTGTGTGTTCATTAGTTTGACGCAAACACATTCTGAGGAATCTGTAAAGGATTGATAAGGCCTGAAGTATCTCAAAATGCAGAGGTTATGGGGAAACAAGTAATAGATGACTAGCTTCTATCTCTTTCTCTTGGTGTGTGTGAGTGTGTGTATGAGTGTTTCAGCCTGACACAGGTGTTTATTTTAAGACAATGTGGAGCTCTCTCTCAGCCTCTCGCCCTTCCCACACACACACTCACATACTCAGTATGGTGTTTAATGCACCATGATTGACCTCCTTATCTCCATCTTACGGAGCGCCGTACATGACACGCTGATAAAAAAACAACAACAATATATCGTGGCCACGAATTAAGAATTCGTTCCCACGATGTATTAATACCTCAGCATGTTTTATTAATTCGTTCCCACATTTTAAAAGGACGATGGATTTATGAAATTGTGGGCACGAATTGGTAAAACATGTCCACGATTTACCTAAAACAAATAAAACGTGGCCACGTTTTACCCAAAACAAATAAAACATGGCCACGATTTACCCAAAACAAATAAAACGTGGCCACGATTTGCCCAAAACAAATAAAACATGTCCACGATTTACCCAAAACAAATAAAACATGGCCACGATTTACCTAAAACAAATAAAACGTGGCCACGTTTTACCCAAAACAAATAAAACGTGGCCACGATTTACCTAAAACAAATAAAACATGGCCATGGTTTACCTAAAATGAGAGAACAAATTAATAAAACGCGCATACGTATTAATAAGTCGTGGGAACGAATTCTTAATTCGTGGCCACGATATATTGTTTTTTTACCCACATGCCATGTGTGGGGCTCTGTATATATCTCTATCTTAAGGTTGGTTTCCAATATCTTACTTCAGGGGACCGAGGTCTGGATGAGAACCCAGCAAAGTATTTCATCTTCCTTTTTCAGTTTTATCCAATCACATGCATTTATCACATCACATGCCTAGCTACCGAGAGAGCTAAAGACATCAGGTCAGAAAAGTGCGAGTTTTCTCAGACTTTTTTCCTTTTAGCTTCCGTCTCTGGTTTGATTAGTGAACCGATGACATGACTTGTAAAAAGTCGATGATGAAAACAGTACGTTTAAAGACGAATGGAAAGAAAAGTGTGCCATTATTCTCCCTAAAGCATATTAAAGGTCGTTAAGTGCAAAACAATGAAAAAAACATAACCACTTCGATTTAAGAGTGCTATAAGATTTCCGGACACTTGTTTGTCAAGTAACGTTGCCAGAGGATTGTAATGATTATGATGGATTTGCAGGATAACTGATCTCTGTAGAAATCACAGAGCTGGGCGTGTCTTCACAATGTACTAAAAATGCGTAGCTCGTAAGGATGTACATGGAGAGTATACGTATGTTGTAAATAATAAATATAAGATTAAGTATGTGTAGTTTTACTCTCAGTGGTTCCTGACTTTTCGGACACCCTGCCTGTATTTCGATCTTCAGCGCCTACGTTGTAACTTACTTAATATGTTATCTAAATCCCTCAGAAAAGCTGCTTCTCTGACACGTCCTTTTAAGCGGACAGGACTAAAATCCCACAGACACACCAGTTATAATTACATTACCAAAGCTTAAAAGTAATCCAGTATGAATAGGGCTTAACTTTATTACTCAAAGCCATAAACGAATCGTTAATGACTATATATTAATTGTTGTCACCATTCGGTCACCATTGTCTTTTTAAACGTAACTGTGCCGTCATGAATTTTAGTTGAATACCGCTGCTTTATTTGCTTACATGAAGTGCATTAAATACTTGGAGTCATCAAGTCAGCATAACTGGAGACTTGTTACTGAGAAGTCATTGTAGTGCAACCCTGAAGCTCTTCATTTTCATATTACAATTAGGTGTTGCGTGACATGCCAGCTGACGCGACTTCATTCTTTTATTTCTCTAACTTTTTTGGAAAGATCACTCATTGATGAGACTGGTACCTAAACGATTAAGGTTCTGTAGTAGACTAAACGGTTATGAGTTAAAAATACACCAACTGCCAGAACGTCGCTGTTGGATTTAAAGGTTTAAAGGTGTTCTCACGGATTTTAGCGCTTAAGTTAAAGTTAAAGCCCTATTCGGACTGGATTAGTTTTCCATGTAGAGGTGTGTAATGTGATTATTACCAGAGTACCTCTGGGATTGTAGTCCGAACCCGTCGTGTCAGTCATTTTTATGGACTGCGCGTACACATGTCTGGAAAGATTTACCCTGTATTTTACCTTCCGTAAAGTGAGCAGTAGAGATAACCCCAGGTAATGTATATCCCGTCTGAACAGACAAGTCAGTGAAGATTATGTTATATCCTGTGGGAAGAGAGGTTTTGCACTTTTTCTTCAGGAGGAAAGCGCTCACTCCTTTCTGTCGTCTCCAGATGAAACGAAAACAAGATTAAAACACAGAATAATAAAATATTTAAAAGGACGAGTCAGAACACTTTCAGGGGTAGTGACACTTTCAGGGGTTTTAGGGACGTTATCAAGTTCCTAGCACAGGTACGGACGACAGAACACCTTGTGGTCATCTGATCTACCAATCTACCTATGTGTGGCCACGCCTCTTACAGCGGCGCTTATAATAAAGTTCAAAACAAAATGTTTACATAAAAATGATCTGTGTGTTTTAGATATTATCAGTGTAATGAGCAAGTGTAAGTTGCGATACTGACAGAACGCTTATTCTGTGTTCGAATTGATTATAATTCCTACATGCAACTAGATTTTGGAAAACGAATGAAACTCAGTATTCAAACAAACAAACATTCCTTTTTTTCAGTTTTCCCTTCTTCCAAACCTACTTCCCCAAATCCCACTGCTGAGGCTAGAACGCTTGAATGCTAATGTAAGACGAGAAGCTTTTTGAATTGATAAGCAGCATGATTGAGAGAACTGTGTGTCCTGATTGGTTGGATGTTGGTGGTGTTTATCAGCTTTTTTTTTTTAGCAGAGTCTGGTGCCTCAGAGAGACCAGAGTTTCTCCTCTGATCAGAGACTTTATTGACAGCTGCAGTCAAATGTTACAAAAAGTGTTCTTAATGCTCCCATCCTTATCCTTCCATTGCTCCGATTTGCTGTTACTCTGGTAAAGGTACTTGGCAAATGGATACATGTAAATGTAAGCTAGCAAATATATAAACGTAAGCCAGTTAACAAGCCAATAAGATGACATGCAGAGATTTAAAGGAAAAAGAACCCAGGTTCAATGACATGGTTCTCGATGCCAAGGTTGAGTGTCTTTCACTGACTGTTATTCCTTGGTCCCCTTGTACTGCACATGGCGTAGAGTAGTTTACATCTTACACTGGGTTCAGACTGCATGATTTCAGTACTGTATGAGATCGCTAATTAAATCTTGTCCAAATTCTATAACGATAGCGTGCATGCTCCATGTCAGATTACACGATGAATGATCTTCTAACGATAGACCTGTGTTTAAAGAAAATGACTATGTTCATGCAGAAAAGGGGTTTGGATAAACGACTCTTTAAATTCGGCTTGAGGTGATAAGGAGATTTTTTTCTGTCCGCTTGGTTTACGATTCGCCATCGCCACTACCATATCTGTAGCTGTCCTGTGAGTTTGGCGTTTCTCCTATACCATCCTCTGATTGTGCTGTAGCGGCGTAAAACTTCTGACACTCTGGGATCTTTCTTGTCAACACGTTATGTTACGTATGTAAGACACCAATCTCAACTCACGACCAAAGAATTGGTGAATTTAGTGGCAACAAAATCGGGTTGAAAATCATACCGCACAAAGTCAACTTAACCTAGTGGACTACTAAAAACAATATTTGAACATAGGGTCAGTAAATCTGTGTGTCTCAGTGGAGATTAGACGTTTAGCTGGCAACTAGAGATTCTGGTTCTGAATTATGAAACACAGACTTCATGAAAGGTCACAAGAACTGCAAGTTACGCTCAGAGTCGAGCTCTGAATCTCTCCCACGTGAACGCTCACACACACGTTTACTCACGTTGGCACGGAGGCAGCTCTCTGCTGCATTGCTTAAATCCTAATGCGGGGGAAAAATACCTGTGTGTGTGTGTGTGTGTGTGTGAGACAGGCATGTTTGAATATGAAGGACTGGTGTTTCTGCAGTCAGGAAACCTGACTGCAGGTGTTGGGGGTAAACACAAAACAGGGTTTAGCGTAACTGCTTTCTGTGAACTACACTCTCACACATTTTAGGCAATTACCCTCATTTGTGGATTCGCAGAAGCTCAGAAGCTTCCTTTTAAACAACAAACACACACTCATAGAATAAAAAGAGAGCGATGCAGAGTTTCCATAAGTGCTAAAAGCAACTCCAGGCTCGCCTGAGGGTGCGGCTCTGATTGCTTTCTATCCATGCTTAATTACAGACATTAGCTAGGCCAGCTAAATGAGAAAGTTCCAGAGGCAGGAGAGCACAAATGTGTGTCTCTGTGTTTCTGCTGTGGCCAATGAGGCACGAAGACCTTTTAAACCCCATAAACAACCACTGAAGAAACCAATTAAGCAATTGCTTTGATTGGCATTAATGAGCAAACGCTGCATCAGGCCTGAAGTGTTTTTTATTGTTAACATGTCTAAGCTGTTTGCCAGTAGGTAGAAGTAGGGCCTAATTGGTCACTCATCAGTCTGAGACACACTAAGTTGTGGAATTGTATAGAAAGTATTCAGGGCGAGAATCATTCAGCCTGTTTAGGATTCAGTTCACAGCAACCTTGTAGGTAATTGTCGGTGCTTCTGGTGTGCATCCTGATAAGTCATTAGTCTCATGAAAGGATAAGTACCGGTCAGTGACAGCTCAGCAGTTAGTGAAAAAAGTACAAGGAGTGCCACTGTTTGGCCTTCAGTAAGGCTTTTAACCTTCAACTCAGTGCCTAGAGGGAATTCAGCCAAATCAGTAAACGTATTAGATGTTTTTTTTATTAGAGACAACCTGAAAATCATTAGCAGTGTCTGTAGTATAGGTCAAGAAGCAGGCGGACAACATTAAACAGGGATAATCCATAATCAGGAAAGTGAAAACAAACATCTTTGAAAAACAAAGATCAGATTTAATGTAATAAAAATGATGGAAAGACTTCGTGTAGAGACAGTGAAGTGGTATTATACATAGACAAACTTATTACAGGATTAACACGGAACACATGGACACAATCGTGGAACACACCAGGAGTAACAAACAAAATCACAAACGACAAAACAAGCGACACATCACACTGGCAAAACAAGGGCGTGGGGGAATTAGTGACCACTGTGTCATTTTTAGGTGTTAGTATACAATTATCAATAACAGGTTAACTAGTAAACTAGTTCAGTTTCATGTTACAATAGCCCAAATCAAACTAAATGGGGAATTTGTGAGTAAAAAGTACACGTGACTTAAGTATGTGCAGAAAATTGGTTAATAATATGTTAATATGTTAATATGTTAATATGCTTGTTCTAATACATTTTTGTTTCTATAGTAACAGCTCATTTCCAGGGACTAATAAACTGCTCATAATCTGACACTAATAACAAACAGATTAAAATCCATGTTGTTATACATATATTTTTAAAAGTATAATCATTAATACAATGAAGGTTTCTGTAAGGAGACATTTATGGAATGAGTCTCCAGTATCTGCGCTTTGTAACAGTCAGTAAGTTTTACGACAGTTTACGTTCTGAGGTTTCTTGGTAACAAAAAAATAACTTGTTTTTTTGTCTTTTAAGAGGCTGGTGAAGGAACGACTGTTTATAGCTGCTATAACATAAGTGAGAACAGGAACTAACTTGTTTCCCTGACATTAAATGTAACTATAAACGGATAAAAAAAGTACGATGTGGCATTCTTCAGTAAATAAAAAATAGTAATTCTTGGCAAACTGCTATGATGTAAGAGGAATAAATCACTTTGGGACATGGTGTTGTTGGAAAATAATCAACTTTGGTGTAGGTGTCTGGAGAAGCCTGAGCTATTGTTTTGTTTTTTATTCGTAGTTGCCTGGCAAACAAGTAAGTTTAACAACCAGACGACAGATACAGATTAACATGGTGTTTTGTTTTATTGTAAAACATTAATGAAATGTTATGAAATCTTCTTTAAAAGTTAGAGTTAATGAGAATTTTTTAATCTAGACCACCCAGTTCATCACTACTGTATTCATTATTTCCTGCATTCACAGCGAGCGCGACTGGAAAATCGCAGCCTGAACCAGCATGTGAACCTACAGGTGATAGATTCACACACTTATTAACAAAGAGCTTCAATTATTTAACAATTCAGATATTAGATCTGTTTCTAGTGCCTGTAATGCCAGTCCCTGGAGCAGTCTATAGTTAGATAAAGTTCACACATACTTTCATGACTAAATCTTACACTGAGATGACAAAGAATTTGCAACCACGGTTGAATATTGTAGTACTCTGTGAAATCCTCCAGCATCCTGACTTTTTTTTTTTTTTCTTGCCGCATAACGACTGGACAATGAATTGGTTTATGGTGTCTAAACCATAAACACGAGCAAGATGACTGATGACGTCTGCATGAATTGCATAGGAACTCTCAGAGATGTTACCTACTGTCAGGATTCGGGATAGCGAGGCATAAATGGCATCCACGTCCTCTTATTTGCGTAGCTTGGATTATTTTTTTACTTATGAAATATTAAATATTAATAAACAGAAAGATATATTAGACAGATTTTTCTTCCGGGTCGTGCGTTGTAGCTTTTGAGAAATCTGTAGTTTTACTTAAGTGGATTTTTAATTATTTTTCTGCTAATTTGTACTCTATAATTGCTGCTTTTTAAAATCTAATCACTATTTTTAAGTCTCTCATGTGCTGTACATCAGTCAGCTTATTTTGCCGGCAGCATTTCTATACTTAACCCTATGTAAACTATTCCTCAGTCATCAAGTAATGATGCATTTCCCTTATGTGCGTGGTGCCACGAATAATTACTGCGCTTCAGTACACAGCTACGCAAGACATATGGAATCTGTGAGGCAACAAATTTAGCCATCTCCCGCTATAAACTATTTAAGACACTTGTCAGTTAAGTAGGCCATTTAAATACACTCAGACTGCCCGGAGGTAACACAATCATCTTAGTTAATTAGTGGAAAGTGAACCGCTGTCCCATTAAACAGTTTAGGCTAATTAAAAACTACCAGCTTTGTGTGATGGATAGGATGAGAAGAGTGCATCGTACATCAGTAGAAGCTTTTAGACACTTTTAACTTTTTTGCTGATGCACTGTTTTATCTGTTTAAAAATGTAGCCGAGACAAAATATGCTTCTGGTACATTAACCCTTTACTTCACTGTAATTTGCAGAAATGTTTAAGGTCACACTCAAAGGATTTCTATCTATCTGTCCATCCATCCATCCATCTATCCATCCATCCATTCTTCCTTCCTTCCATCGTGTCACCCAACCAGCGAGGCATCCATACTTCTTGCCAGCCATCAATGCCATTCGTCCACTATCCATCCATCCATTCATCCATCCTTTCCTCCATGATGTATTAACACTGGGTTTACACTGCTGTAATAAACTGCAATAAACCTTTAATGTCACATTACACATTACGTATATCTATCTGTCCATCCCTCCATCCATCCGTCCAACCATCCATCTATACATCCCTCCATCCATCCAGCCAGCACTTGGGTGTAAAGTTGTCCATTCTCTATTGGCAGGGGCTGAAGCCAAGAATCATGGGAGTCGCAGTACGCCTGGCACTGATGGCCTGGGCTCTGCTGGGCTGGTCTCAGGCAGCTGAGAGCGCACCCTCTCTGAGCGTGGCGGTGATTCTGGGCGAGACTCGTGGTGTCCCCGAACGGGCTTTGCGCCCAGCACCAGGTATCGGAGCACCACTGGACATCAGTGTGCTCGCTGTGCAGGTGAACTACACGGACCCAGGCAGCATGCTCACCCACCTGTGCCAGCTCATGGCACGCCAGCGATTGCATGGCCTTGTGTATGGCGACGGAACTGACCAGGAAGCTATCGCCCAGATGCTGGACTTTGTCTCTTCCCAGACTGCCATGCCCATCCTGGGTGTCCATGGAGGTGCAGCCATGACCATGGCTGAGAAGGTAAGATCTTCCATAACTCACTTTCTGGCTGTGAAATCTTCCCCACGTTCTATCTTGCAGCTAAAGTCTAGATTTTTGGGTAGTCCTGAAAGCCAAGACTGGTGCAAAGGCCACTAAAGGCAGTTGACCCCACGTGGGGGTCACCTGAGGTGTGCATGTGCTGTGAATTTCCTTTTTAAAAAGCGGGAAGCCTCTAATTTCTACTAATTATCACTATAGGAAATACACCAGAATTTTCAGCCCTTGAAATTGGATCACTGGCCAAAAAAAGGTTCTTTGAGGTGTGACTCCATTACCAAGAACAGAGTCTATTTCAACGTTTTATGCACAAAGGTGACTTTTTGTGACGGATCTACTAAATATTGAGGCTAATAAATTGAGGCTGAGGAACTGATCCATAAAACTCAGGAACAGGTGTTTCTTCCTGGCCGGCGGTTTTGGGGGTGGTGCCAGCTACCCCAGTGTTTGTCTGGCCTAGTTTATCCTGGCCCATAATATCAACTATTTTATCATAGCTGACACAAATCAGATATTTGCACTGGTGAGTGAAGAGAGAATGTGAATACTGGATGTTTTTTTAGCCATGTTTTAGCCCTGCAACTTTGTGACATTTAACTAGACACTGTTTCAGATCTCTGACAGATACCCAGCATCGGTGATGCCATCTGTGCCAAACACTGTGTCAGGTTGCCAGTCCTACGTCCTGCTGCCTGTCAGCTTCCCGTTCTTTCATCTGTTTGTTGCAAGTCATCTTTGGCTACAAGTTGTTGCAGGAAATTCAGTTGCTCTTGTGTGTGTGTCTGTGGGTATGATGGAATACCTGTGTAAAAGCTCGACAGTCTTAGAAACAGACATGTCAGGGAAAAGTTGAACCAAGAGTACGAGTGATAATTCTGTTAGTGTTGGAAATTCCTCGTTACTAACTGAATACAGTCCTAAATCTACACCTCAATTATCAGTATCTGTAATACCTGCTATAGCGGGGTCATCAACTGGCATATAGTGTTGAAAAATACTAATCAACATATGAAAAAAAACATCTGACCATAGTTCACCAACTAAAGTTTTTTTTTAAACCTAATCCTGTAGCAGATTCTGCGTCCCGTCACATACATTTAAGTAAATTATTGTCACGTGTCCAGCACCCCCCCTTTACCCCGCTTTCAGGGCGAGTCGCGGTAGCGAGCTCTGCTTGCTGTTGTTCCCAGTTCTCCACGTGCTTTTGTTTATGTTTCGCCTTTGTTTTAGTTTTGGTCATGTCTCTGCTCCCTGTTGTGTCATTGGTTTGTTACCACATTGTGTTCACCTGTTCTGTGTTCAGCCTTTAATTTATTTATTGCATATTGTTTCGAAGTCTTGTTTTTTTCTGTTTCTGATTTCTTTCGGTTTTCTGACACTGCCATGTTACTGTTTTTTTATTATGGATCCTCCTCCTTTGATGTTGCCTTCTTGTTTATTGACTTTCGCTTGGAAAATCAAATTGGATTATGATTCATGGCTTACCCTTAATAAAACACACACGCTGAGCATGCACACTTGCTTCCTGTCTTTAACCACATGTTAAAATTAATATCCGAACTTGTCGGCAGCTCACCGGGAAAGGAATATTGTCGTAGACTTTTTTTTTTTCAATTTCCATTTATACTTTACTGATCAGTGAAGTTCGAAAGTATCTCATCTGTTCAGAGTCTGTGGCACTAGTCAAAAATTGTAACATGAAACACTACTATGAAATAAAACATAACTACCAAAATTTAATAAGACTTATTTTATTATGAACTAATCACTAAAGATTAAGCATTAAACTGTCACCGTTGTCGCAATTCAGTCATGCTGGTCTGGATGATTAAGCAAGAAATTTTATGTAGCTGGATCTTCACAAAGGTTAGCTGAACACCTCTGCACTATAGCATTCATATTCTTTTCATATTATATCACTAATGTGACATAGAGCCACATAATATACTCCCATAAGTACATCAGCGTCTTGCCAGCTGCCATGTCACTCGGTTTCATCAGCAGCTTAACTTGAACTGACTTCAAACGAACACTAATGCGGCCATTTTACTCGATTTGCTTCTCTTAAATGCTGATGAAATAGCCTCAGTGTGCTTTGAACTCATAACGACTTTGTAGTGAGGTTTTTAATGGCGTGATGTCGGCTTTGCCAATTTCATTTTACGCTGCCGAATGTGTTAGCTGTAAATTCATTTTTGTGCAACGTGCGATGACAAACCGATCCCCTACGCCTCGTAGGGTGTGATATTTTTTTCTCTGATTGTAATTTGAGGAGGGATGTTTGCTATGCTGGATATATATGCGAAGGCGTTCATAATTCATGGGGGCCTGATTTATTTATTCCCTCATTTGCCTGAAATGACGTCCTCTATCACGGCTCAGGCGCGTTAGGGCCTCGCTTTAGTGGAGTCATGAGAATCATAATCAAACTAAGAGGTGCTCCAAGACGCATCAGTGCAACTCAAAACATTCAGCAACGCTCCCCCCTGCGACCGAACACTCCCTCCTTTCATTTTGCAGCTGAGCCACTTTTTACACAAAACTCAAGTACACATAATCCTCTGCCTACAGAAGCTCATTTGAAGTGTTTGTTAGTGAACGTGCAGATATTCGCTGCTGGGTTTTCCAATTCACTGGAGTAAAAGTGTATTTTGCTTTGTGGAGTGGAGTTTGCTTTTGAAAATCATATCTTAAATTCTACGTAACGGAGTTTCCGTGCTCTAAAGGCAACTCCCAGTGTTGCTGACTCCTTTCAGGGGGAAGTCGCTAATGCACATGACATCATGGAGTAATTTGCATATTCATGGAATGAATAAAATGAAGAACAAGAATTGGATGAATAAAATGAAGAACAAGAATTGGATGAACAATGGTGATCAGTGATTGGTCATGGGGAACAATGGTGATCAGTGATTGGTCATGGGGAACAATGGTGATCAGTGATTGGTCATGGGAACAATGGTGATCAGTGATTGGTCATGGGGAACAATGGTGATCAGTGATTAGTCATGGGGAACAATGGTGATCAGTGATTGGTCGTTGAGAACAATGGTGATCAGTGGTTGGTCATTGAGAACAATGGTGTTTCAGTGATTAGTCGAACTAGTCACTAAGTTGGCAACATCTGCATCTACAGATTATGGCACATCTGTCACAATGAATGGTTCCACATATTTACATTAACGTAACATATGACACTTTTTATTTAAGGAACAAGGCCGCAGTTGCAGGACTGTCATGAGGATACTTGTTTTGTAGGTGTGATGATGTAACTGTATGCTGATATACTGTGATAAGGAAATATCAGCAGTTCTGCTGTGAATGCTGTGATGTCCTGGTGTTGATAATAACATCTCTAGGAAGACTTTTTATAGAGCAATTTAAGTCCAATATTCCCATAATTTCCATTTGTAAATAATTTAGTATTTCATAAAGGATTCAGAAAATCATTCCTCTCATACCAGAGTTTGTTTTTACTTGTACTCGATGTGCACAAGTAAATGATTTTAACAAATAATATGCAAATTTTATGCAACCCAATTTGATGAACTGTGTCCCTTTCTAGCAAATATTTAACATTTTACTGAGGGGATTCCAACAGGTTTATTTGATAAAGTGGATAATGATCATCCATCAAAGGCTCATTACACTGTTTTTGCTTGAAAAAATGTAATACACATTCATTTAAAATTAAAAGTAAAAAGTAAAATGTTACATGCAAGTATCCTAAAAATGCATTCCATTACAAAAAAAAAACAAAAACAAAATAGAGGTGCACCAATTATGATTTTTTTTTTTTAATATCTGATTATTTAGAGATTATCTAATTCTCTTTGCAAATTAGACTTTGGGTAATCTAAAAAAATGTTAATAGGCTAATATCAGTGACAGGGTAATATTATAGAGGGTAAATACATAAAAACAAATCTTTAAGATTAAAGTTTATGATAAAATGCTGATATTGTCACATTGGGATTTCATTAATTTATTACAAATTCATTAAAATAAGAAACATTTTATGTAATTGACATTTGAATGCACCTTTAAAGGAAACTGACAGCTCTGCTATCTAGCCTCCCCTTATTTAATTATCGCACGAATTAGTTGGATGTTAATCCGCATGTTTCTTTGCTTCATATTGTAAGATGTTATGTATACACCTTTTCTCTAAAATGGTACCTGGATTTTACCAGCCACGGTGTTTCACTCTATTTTAAGCAAGTCCATTATACATAGAAGTACTTAAGTAAAACAATCCTAAGGCATTACATATATCAATCACAGGAACCAAACGTGAAATACCCCACGGTCGTTCATGATGTGATCAGCAGCAAAAAGTTTGGAAATACAATGTAATTACCACAGTGTACCTGTTCAGTTTCACTTTAACTTGCCTTCAGTGTAATTACATCAAACGTCCTAAGGCATTACATGTACTAGTCAAATGAGTTGTGAGACAAATATGTGATCAGCCTGCTGAGTAGTTAAACTGTTTATTCTGTCTGGATTGAATGACACATGCAATTACTGAATGAATACTAAATTTAAGAATGCTTATTTTTGTTGTAGACATATCTATTCATTTCACTTCAAGTCACTGGATATTGACATTACTTTAATGAAGTAGATTTGCATGCATTTTAAAAGTCTGTTATAGCCGACAACAGGTATATAGTAAAAGAAACAGTACCACAAAAGTTGCCCCAAGCTCTTACCTTAATTGTTTGCTTTTGTATTGACTCATGTGGATTTCTACATCTAGTTAGGACATATTTCCATATTTAATATCTCCTAACTAGATGTTACCCATACACTGGTACATCAATTAAACTGGATCTTACACTGGTATAAGGACACTATAGAATAAAAATAAAAATATATCAATTACTTCATGTCCTGAGATCCATGACCAAGCTCTATCTACTTTGTGAAATCATGAGTGAGTCAATTCTATCAAGTAAAATGGAGTTATGAAATAACTGAAGTATGAGAGAAAGACCAAGTCTGAAAGTCTCCTACCTTCCTAGTTAACGTTCTATGAATTACCATTGCTCTACTTCCACATGACACAGCTACACCAAATGCTTCCACAGAGACTAAATGTTTTCCTGCTTATCTCGTAAACTGATATTGATGCATTAGACGAAGAGCTTTCGACCCATCGGCACTCACTGTTTTCTCAGTTTGATATCCTCGCGCAGAATGTGATGCTCTGCAGTACGTGTTGCTCTACGTGAGAACTGCAAGAGGTAAACATAACAAGGCCTTTATCAGCATGCATCAGTGAGATAACATTGGTTTACTGACATGCCCACCTTGAGATGTAAGACACACAACCACATCACTGGGTTTTTATTTTTAAGGTCCCAACTTCCATAGTCAATTCACTGACTTTAAATGAAGTGCTACCTAAGATTAAAAAAACACTGCATGCATTGCAAATCTTTGATGCTAGGTATGTAGCCACGCCAGCAAGGCTACGGCACGTCAAGCTCTCTACTTTACTGAACATCCCTAATGGCGTCATCCCACCTCTGTGCATTTTCCCTTTTACCTATGTTTCTCTAGTGCAGCCCATCCTGTCTCTGAAGTATTGCAGTCCCTGTCTCTGCAGGATCACAGATGCTGTCTCTGAAGAACTGCGAACACTCTATCTCTGTAAAGGATCTCAGATGCTCTATCCCTTTGAAAGACTGCAGATGCTTTGTCTCTGTAAAGGATCTCAGATGCTCTGTCCCTTTGAAAGACTGCAGATGGTCTGTCTCTGTAAAGGATCACAGACACTCTATCCCTTTGAAAGATTGCAGATGCTCTATCCCTTTGAAAGACTGCAGATGGTCTGTCTTTGTAAAGGATCGCAGATGCTCTGTCCCTTTGAAAGATTGCAGATGCTCTGTCTCTGTAAAGGATCGCAGATGCTCTGTCCCTTTGAAAGATTGCAGATGCTCTATCCCTCTGAAAGATGGCAATCTGCCTCTCTGAAGGATCTCAGAAGCTCTATCCCTTTAAGGATTTCAGATGCTCTGTCTCTCTAAAGGATCAGGGACACTCTCACTCCTATTCATCCAAACTCCATTCCCCATCCACCCCTTCCCTTGTTCATCTTTTCCCTCAAAACTTTCAGCTATACTGGCTCTCTTACCTACTGTGCTATGAGCCATAGCAACATCTCGCTCCCGGAGATCCTATAACAGAAGTCCAGCATACCCTACTCCTGAAGCTTACACCCAGATCCTGTTACAACAATTCTGATCTTTACAGATTTATGATCCCATGTGGGTCTTACTCCTTCCATCCCAAACCTTGTCAGGTGTATCAAGTTCCTGGTTCATATTAATCAGTTTATCAACCAGCATGGCAAACATTTTCAACAACTCTTCCCCAAGATTCTTCAGTGGGGGGCCTGGCTATCTAGAACAAAATTAGTCCCCCATTACAGTTCCACAATCATTGTTGGTCACAGAGACAAGCTGGTCAAGGTATAAAACTCCAGGGAAAATGTGCTGGAAGGACATGGTACCGTGGTTTTTTTTTTAAAATAGCACCTACCTTTTTGGTCCACCTTGGAGGTGTAAAATTTAAATCTATCCATGCCCATTTTCTGTTAATAATCATCTAGATATTTATGGTGGTCCCTTTCCATTAATTATCAGGAAGAGCATCACTGATAAAATAGCAACGGATTTGCTCAGTCAAGAACTCTGCACCTATAAAGTGCTTATATGGAGTAAAAGTACTTGATAAAGGGGCCAATGATTGTAGATACAAGGCCATATAGCCATAATAAATGGGAACTTTACTTTTTATTTGGAACAATTGATTCAATTCATCCTTCCAGAAAGTCATTGCAGGAAGACAGCTTTATTTTATTTTATGAGTGGAAGTGAAGTAAAACTCTTGTATCAACAAAAGTCCTTTAAACAGTTGTATTCTTTTAGGTATACAAACCTGTATAACACTTACTAGCTTTTTCTAAGTGGGCTTTCACCGAGTGGGCTGGTGAGAACATGTAGCATCATCTCCTCCACACTGACCCTTAATGCAATGGTTGTTTATTTTAAAGAGCAGAATTAGGTGTTTATTACAAAACAAGTTAGGTGAGTCTTCATATTTTTAAAATTCTGTTTAAATATGTCATATAAACAAGTTGATTTAAAAAGAATTATGCCGTTTCACATTGGGAAAACGTCCTGAAACATACTGACCAGACCCCTTTAGCCAGCACTGTCACAATAGTAATACAAAAGCAGTTTTCTGATGAATTGAAATCAGGTGTGTTTGAGCAGGGAAATCTCTAAACTGTGCTGAATCAGGCGCTGCAGGAAAGAAATTGGGGAACCCTGTAATATGATCATGCAGCCGGTGCTGTTTTCACCTCCTACGACATGCTCAAGAAATAGTAAATCCTAAAGTTGTTAGTAGCATTATATTTCCTTATGAGCTTTACTCTATTTTCATGAACACATCTACCTGATATCTATTTGATAGTCAAGCTGTAATGTGCAATATGCACATATTCTATACTTTACTACATGAAGTGAAGTGAAGTGACTTGTGGCCAAGTATGGTGACCCATACTCGGAATTTGTGCTCTGCATTTAACCCA
>CM075028.1:694291-699291 GCA_037576675.1 Pangasius sanitwongsei
TTGCTCAAGGGTCTCACCTCAGTCGTGGTATTGAGGGTGGCAGAGAGCGCTGGTCATTCACCCCCCCCACCTACAATTCCTGCCGGACCCGAGACTCGAACCCACGACCTTCAGGTTCACCGTCGGGTTACAAGTCTGACTCTCGGACCATTAGGCCACGACTGCCCCATGCAAAAATTGATAGTGTCAAGAGATCTCACAGGGTTTGGATGCAAATGGAAAATATTAACAGATGAACAGACAATCCAGAGAACTCTCCAGAGAGTGAAAAACAGGCAGGGTCAGGAGATCAAGTACACTAGCTTAGAGCAAACTCATAAACTATACAGGACTAAGTCAAAACCTGAATATCAATCAGAACAAAATGCTAGGAATCATCACCAGCAGAATGCAAGATTGAGATTTTGCACTAAACAGGACAACATGCAGGTTATTTAAAGATGTGTGTGTGTATGTGTGTGTGTGTGTGATTAGTTATCAAGGGACTGTGAATGGGTCCACATCCAGGACTGCTTCTGGAATTGTTTTAGGGCTCATAATCGCAAGTGTTTGTCTGAACCGTGGATTGATTGTGCATCTTATGTCCTTACGTCTCGTTCGTGCATGCAGGTTTGCAAAATGGTAGGCGCTCCGTTAGTTTCATCCACTTTCTGTTTTTAAATTATTTTTATGTAGCACCAACACTCAAAGTGGTAAAGAGCAGCCTATTTTTTGATTTTCAACAAGTCCAAAACAGAAATCCAAATCAGAGTGAAAAACCAAGCAGGAAGCCATGGCACAGAGAATCCAGGTAACCATCACACCAAGGACAAATCCTAAAGAGCAGTGACAAAACAGTGCAAACAATGGCTAAGAACTTACTCAGTGAAAGAACTGGCAAGACTTCGCAGTTAGCTAGCGTGTGAAAGAGTCCTCAAATAGTTCAAAACAGGAAGGGACTGATGAACAGGAAGTGCGAGCTCAGAGGAAGAAGCCCTCTGCTGTTGTGGAAGTTGTTGCGTGACCTGGTGTTACTGACTACAAACGCCTTCGAGGGCCTCCAAATGTCCGTCCATATGGCTTACACATCAAATGACACCATTCTGATTTGCCTGTTCACACTGATTGACAACCTACTGGTAGCTCCAGACCAAAGAGTGCATGTGCAAACAAGGGCCAGTAGATGTTAGCCTTGTATTATATGCATGAGGGACCATTTGAAAGCTCAAAGTCTCGAACAAATTTGATGTAAAACAAAGAAGTAGTATTAGGATTCATACAGTGTTTATTAAACTGAGATAAACTGGCAGTACTTCGCTAAAAACGCTATTACTAATTATTAAAAATCAGCAAAACAACTTTCAAAGATGATATCTGGGTCTAAATATTGAACTATGCCTTTTGTTTCTTCAGTAAAGATTCTGTATTCTGATGGAAGTATATGTATTTGTAGAAGATTTTTTTGGTATCAAGAAAGCTGTAGTGTCGCTGTCCGTTGTTTCTGTGCTCAGCCGTCTTTATGGAGAGTGCGAATTGTTTACACAGCAGGAGGTTGTCACACCTCCCCTTTCACCCCTCACGGCTCGCTAAGCAGTTCAACACGGAATCACAGCATTTCACACACCGAGAGGCAACAGTGTCCTGGTTAATCTGATAACAGACTTATGATGGAAAATATTGAATTTGTTTATAATAATTTTAAATATCTGACAAGTTGATCTCCAGGCCACTGGCAGAATGGCCACTGGGGACATGCAGAAAGTTAACCAGAACTCAAAAAAAAAAAAAAGAACAAAAATTATTTTGAATATTCATGTTTTTTTTGTTTTTTTTGCTAAGATACTGAAATACAACTCGAGGCAAGCTGTGACAAAATGCGAGCTAGTTTACTAATACTAGCTGACTAGCGAGCTTAGCTAATGTGATATTAGGCTGCTTGGGAGGGCAGCGAGGCTCGATTTGCATATTTATTAATATTCATAGATTTTACATTTAGATGCAGAGCGGATAACAGAATGTGCAAACATTTCAATGTGATGCAAAACAATGGATAATCTGCAAGGATTAATAATCTGATTAGACTAGAGACTAATACTGGTTTGTGCTAGAGCGGACCAGTTCAGCTGGTGACGATTTAAACCGCAGTGCATAAACAATAATACAGTTATTAACAGTCGCAGAGAGGGGATTTAATACCACACATTGGTATTTGGACCTCAGATGTAACTACAGATTGAGGAGAAGAGCAGTGTGTCGCACTTACGCATAATTCTGAACTTTTGTGTTGCTAATTTCTCCTGCGTGATTTCGGCTCAAGCAGGAAACAAGGTCTTAACTCCGGCTCCACTGTATGACAGTGTGATGTAACTACACTATGTCATTCTGGAATTTATTATTATTTATATGTTGGCTGTAAATACACACAAAAAAACAAGGTATTCGATATAATATAACAATGTAACCTAACAACACAATCTAACACAATTAAACGTATTGTAAAATAATGTAACTTAACATAATGTAATGGACCAGAATGGAACAGAATATTACAAAGCGTAACATACCATAATGTAACATACCGTAGTGTAATGTAGCATAACGCAAAGGCAACACAATATAACGTAACACAATGTAACGTAACAACGAACGTAGCATAACACAACGTAGCATGGCACAACATAGCGTTACACGATCAGCTATAACGTGATGTAATATAACACAATGTAACAATATAACATAATGTAACGTAACGGAAAGGAACATTAAGTAACACAATGTGAAGTAACATAACGGAATGTAACACAGCGTAATGTAACATAACGTGGCATAACACAATGTAACAACACAACTTAAATGGTAAATTGAAATGGTAACAGGAACACAACAGTTTCAAACCTAAGCGTATAAACAAGAATACAGTTTCAATAACACAAAAATAAAGGTTTCATTTCTAAGAGTCACATTCAGAATTGATTTGCGTGTGCATAGCGACACAACGTAATGAAACATAATGTAACAAAACATAATGTAAAGGAAAGTAATGGAACAATGCGACGCATTGAAACGTAAAGTAACGTGATGTATCATAATGTAATGTTACATAATTTACGAAATGACATGTATCAGGTTGAATGTAAAGCAACGGAATGTGACATAAAAATGTAACGCAACATAAACAACTAATTTAATGAAGGACTGTTGTATCAACAAATAATTCCCTGCACTGTCGCCAGTTTCCTGTAGGAGCTGCTGTTCACTTTTAGCCTGATGTTACAGAGACTAACAAAGGACGTGCACAAGCTGTGGCTTGTTATCTGACTTAGCAATAAAAATCGTCAAAGAGTTTATTTTCCGCAGCACATCTTTGAGCTCTGAGGTCATATCGAGTCGCTTCTTCAGCACTACGTTCATCCTCATAGATTACTTTTAAAGGTTTAGAATGTGGGCTTGTTTAACGAGGATGCAAAAAGTTTCTTTTATAGATGTGATTACGTGCTTTTTTTCGCAAAGAATATGGAAATCTTATACACATCATGTTTCATTAGAGACATCGAGAACATTAAAACGCAGGAAAAAAATATAAGAGCATCCTTTTAACCTAATTTAGTAATTACTCCGTTCCAGCGCTCGGAAAAGCGTACAGTCCTGCCTTTAACTTCCCCGATATTAAAAATGAAATGATGGATGTTTTAGTGGCTGCTCTTAATACCCGAGCATTCAGTTAACACAGTTACGCAACGGTGTGTGTGTGTGTGTGTGTGAGTGTATTGAAATTCTGGCCGTTCATGAGTCATTGTGCTTCCCACCACGGAGCAACTAAAGCCAGTCATCCACATTTTATAAGTCACATTGTGAATTTTTGATGGGAGGCCACACAGAATTCGGTTTAAACATCTGAAAGTTGGCCTCCTCTCTCTCTCTCTCTCTCTCTCTCTCTTTTTTCCATCCCATCTTTTTCAATTTAAATGTTTTCCCACCACCGGTCTCTGAGGCTCCTGGAGGATCCGGAAAACTCGGAAAATCTTTCTTGCATTATGAAAAATAGAAGAGCAAAGACCCTTCTTTAGCATGTTTGCCGCTGCCATATGGGAGCACAAATCACAGTGGAGCAAACACACACACACACACACACACACACACACACACACACAGTGAAGCAAGTCTATGCCCGCATGTTAAGATTTTCACTCCCGGAGGAGAGACGGGTGTTGCACATAGATATGTGTTTGTGTGTGAGAGAGAGAGAGAGAGAGAGAGAGAGAAAGAATAAAAAAAATACAGCAATAGAGAGAAAGAGAAAGAGAGAGTAGGCAGAAGATCATGAAAGGGAGCAAACTACAGAGTTAAGCAGCAAGGCTGTTTTCTGCCCTGTTGAAGCTGCTTTTATTCCGTCTGTTAAAAGAGAGAGAGAAAGAGAGACAGAGAGAGAGAGAGAGAGAGAAGTACAAACCCAAGCACTGCTGTGAATTAAATATGTAACACACTCGCTTGTTTACACTACACGCATTTACACACACTTGCAAAGACATAACAAATGACATGGTGGCTGCCAAGCAGTTTCGCTGGATATTGTTGCGTACATGTAAACATCTCAGATCGGATTTTTTTTCCCATCACATTCAAATGTAGGTCTAAATCCGAAACATATCCGGTAACTGGTCTGATTTTCCTGTTAATTCTGACGTCAACGATAGCGTCGGTCAAATTTCATCATTTGCCGCTCAAACGACATGTAAATCACGGAAGACAGTCGGTGGAGTTCAGCTGAGATTCCGAAACGCCACTTGAGGTCGATTTAAAAATGGGATTTGTGAGCGAAACTCACAATCTCCGCTTAAGATCTATTCACTTACTTTACGAAGTAATATTAAGAATATTGCTCTAATTACGAAGACGTATTTTGTGTGCTAATATTTTGAACTGTTTGTCGCTAGTTCCTCGACAACATCGAGTGATTGTGACTCAGTGGGACACCGGAGGTCAAGAAAAGAAACACGAAAATGTGGATTAACGTGACGGTA
>CM075028.1:704291-731791 GCA_037576675.1 Pangasius sanitwongsei
ACGGAAGTTTTTTTTTTTTTTTATCTCTGACGTACTAACTAGTAAATGTCTCTTTTAATCCTCCAGATGTACACAAAGTATGCAGGCGAGTGTGTGAACTCTGACATTCATTTCCTGGTCACTTCCTGGATTTTTTCCACTATATAAGCACATTGTTAGCATGAGCGCATTGCGAAGTCTTGCCATCCATTTTTTTGTGAGTTTGTGTACGTTCTGAACGGTTGTAATTTTCAACTGCCATGCCGTGTTTTGACCATTTTCTTCTTGTTCTTTGGATTTGTCATATTGCCCGTATTGGCTGTGTATTATCTTTGTGTCTATGATGTTTCTCCGCTTTTAACGTTGATGATTATTGGATTAAAATTCCAACTTTTCTGCATTAGATCCTCATTCTGCCTCAGACGCTAATACGTTACAGTGATATTTAGACCTCAGGCGTAGCTACAGCTTTTTGTATACAGATTTTGTATAACCACAATCAGAAAGACTTTGTTGTCCAATTTCACTGACAAGGATTTGACTTGTATGAAAGATGACTTTACACTGTAGGATTTTTTTACTGTACGTAAAAGAATTCCTTGGTCGTGACTCGTAACGTGACTCGATTTAGTGCCACTGTGACGAAAGTTTTGTGAAATTTCTGATTAAAATCTCTAATCGCTGCTAAGACGCTCGTCTAAAATCCTCCAATAGAAGGACGGTAAACTCACAGGACAGCTACAGAAACGGTAGCGGCGACGGAGAAGCGAAAATAAAACGGACAGAAAGAAAATCTCTTTATTACTTAAAGTTCACTTTAGAATTTCTGGATCACGTAAGCAGAACGTAGAAATTGGAGGATGTTCGTCATTCAATTTTCGTCAATTCAGTACCGGTTCAGTCATTTCTGCGTTTTTTTCACTACTGCCTTTGAGCTTGACTGTTTCTTGTTGGTGTAAACTCTTAAGCTATTTCTAGTTCTAGTTTAAAAAGAATAACGTGTGCTATTTTATCGGCTTGCGGCCAATCTGCGTTGGCGGATTCCATGCTGTTAAATTGTGAAATTTGCTGCGATTGCGTGAATGCACTAATTAAAATCTTAATTTAACTTGCGTACACCTGGGAGTTCAGGCCTTATGTGTTCAGTATTATTTATCCGTCAGTGTTGTTATTGTGAAATGAAAGCGTTTCCGTATAAATCAGTGTGAAAGTGTTATATTTTTATTAATATCACCATTATGCCATGATATGATTTCCTTTCCCACTAAATTATAGCATAGAGCTAATCTCCGTGAAAACTCAACATTGTTAATTCAGCCGATGATTATAATTACACCTGCCACTACTCTGATTACTGCTGTCACTACTGAGTAAGTAAAATGAGGAAATAAGGAAAATAATCAACGACAGGGTGGGAGGATGAAGCGGAGTTGCAGTTAGAATGTGCCAAAGTGTTTAGTTCCTCTTATACAACGGAAATCACTGAGCAACATTTTTATCCATTTATAGTTACCATTTGTCGAAAAATTGGTATCATGTCATCTCTATTTAAATGTAGTTATTGTAATTTTTATAGAATATCACTGTATGTTTCCTGTAACATTGTGTACATTTGATATATGCTTTATATTTGCCTGAAACTTTAATCCAAAGCGACTTACGTTTGAAGCAAAGGCTCTTTCTCAAAGATCCAACCATGGCGGCTTGGCAATGTTGGGATTTGAACTCATAACCTTCCGATCTGTAGCTAAAAGCCTCAACCACTGGGTTACCACGTTCCCCTGCTAGCTTGCGTTTTGAGTTTTTATTAGAATATACTCAAACTCAACTCAAACAGTCGCTCCCACTATGCTTTGCGTTTTCTGCTATTTTCCTGTAAAACATTTCTCTATTTACCTGATGGTTTATGGCACAAGCGTGTAAAATAATAACAGGACTTTCCTGTAAAATAATTTTACAGCTGAGAATACGCACTTGCGTCTGCGTCACCTTACAGAAGACGTCACCATATCAGCGATTACGATACGATTACGATACGAAAGCGCAGAACGGGAACGAGAGCGAGAGCATTAATATAAACCTGCGACTCGAGAATTCATTTGTCAACTGTAACTGCAACCGTAATTATTATTAACGGCACTCGTAGCGGTTCTGCTCCTGGTAACGTTAACACCCGGACAAATAAAGAAATAAATAACGGTGTGTTTGAAGGGTGCAGAGTGTTTGTGAGGAAGTGTGACTGCTGAGTTTCGAGAGTGCAGAAGGTTTTGCAGTGCGGTTGCCTGCTGCCGTCTCATCCCACCAGCGAGGAGGCAGAAGAGCAGAAGCAGATGCACCGGGGTCACACTGACCTTGTGTGTGTGTGTGTGTGTGTGTGTGTGTGTGTGTGTGTGGAGACTATGAAGCGTCCAGGGGCTGAAGATCAGCCTCTGATTTGCAGGCGGAACATTCGTGCTGCTCAAGCGGAGTTAGTTTCCTGTTTGGGGAAAGAAGGGAGCGTGTCTCAGACACACAAAGGTCATTTAAATCTAATGAATCAAACGCTCAGAGAGCCGTAACGCCGCCCATTTATCACCAGGCCTGCCAAATTTATAGATTTAACTCCGGCGAATTTAGAAGAACTAAAACATTCCACACACACACACACACAAAAATGTTGCTTGCTTGTTGTGCATATGTGATTATAAATAGTGTGAAATGCTGTTACTCTGCGAATCGAGGGTCTTTTGGCGTCGTGTCACGGGGCTCGTACATCCAGCTAGGGATGAGTATCAGAACCAATCAGAGTCGCTCGGCTCGGTTCACAAATGTGGAGGAACTAAAACAAACGCTCCAAACAGAAATAAAGCAAGACCAATATTATTATCCTGCATTCCTTTAATCTCACGTTAAAAGTCCTGGTAACACTTTCTGTGTGAGGAATAAATCACCACAGGGGCATGCTGTTATAGGAAAACAATCCACAACCTAGAAGTTGTGATGCTTTACCACACCAACGTGGTATTAATTTATTATTATTATTATTGTTATTTTTCTAAAACATCACTTCCTGAAGTGTTTTGTTCCTTAAACTACATTACAACGATTCCATTTTTACATTCATTAACAAACGTCATATTTATTATCAGTTTATAGTTACGTGTAGCGTTGTGGAACGACGTCGTATTTATTTATTTTTTTTAAATACTGGATTAAACATGTCTTGACGAGACACACAAGAATGTATATGGATGTAATTATTCTGATTTAATCTACACAGCAAGTTTTGTGATTAGAGCCGAGATGTTATAAATCCTCCGCGAAGTCTTTCCGCTCTCGCGTCGTAAAAATAAACAGGTTTTTAACTTCCGAGAGAACGTGAGAGAGCTCCGCAGCGAGTGATAGCTCGAGTCCACTCATGACTCTCCTCATGACTCTCCTCAGACCGCCTCAGGCTGGAATCTGAGGTTTTAACAAACGATGAATATTTCATCCGCTATTCAGGACTAAAACGCGCCCTTAAAGGGATAAAAATAACATGTCAGTTGAAAGAGATCAAGCCGGAGGATTCTTGTCTTTAGACAAAGAGCTGCGATGTAAGTTCTTACGTTGATTTATCAATTTTCAAAATTACTGACCGATTTTAATATTCAAATCTCTTTACTGTTCATCAACAGCATCGTGTTATAAAAGTCACACAACAGTGAATAATGTACGTTCGTCTCGACGCTGAAATGTTCACGCTGACGCTTTTTTATTTTGGGATTCATGAATATTCGATTTCTAGACTTTCTGTGGTGACACAAGTAGAAACAAAAAAAACATGGGTCAATATTAAAAAAAAAAATACTTTAAAATAATTTTGCATGTTAATTAATAAAACTTTACAAATAATAAAACTTTACAAATAAAAGTGTAAATATGTTCAATAAAAATTCATTATTAAAAAATACTATAATTTTTTTTATCATAAAAATTATATATATATTTCTAGACTGTGAGGTAAAAGAAGTAGAAACAATTAAAAGCAATTTTTAAAAAAAAATAATTTTATAATTTTATTAAAAAAGAATTAATTTCCTATTTTAGTGTGCGCCAAGAAAAACAAAATAAAAAGATTTGTTTTATTGTTTATTCCTTTTTATTTTGAAATGAAAACTATGAATAAAATGAGAGTAATACATTTTTTTTGTAATATTTATTGTTTTTTCCATTTCAAAATGAAAAATATTTTTAGTTTGTGTCAAGACTTAGGTGGTAAAACAAGAAGAAACAATTAAAAACAAGTCGATGTTTATTATTTTTAAAAAATTATTTTTTTTATATACACAATGGACAGAAATCTTACAGGTTGAAAAGTTAAAGACTTTTTTCCATTCATGAATATTTTGATTTCTAAACTTTGTATGAGGTAAAAAGTACAAACAATTAAAAATAGGGTCAATATTTTATTTTTTAAATTAATTTTATGGAACAAAATGACTTAATTTCCTATTTTAGTGTGTGCTAAGACTACTGTGATGAAACAATAAAAAATTCATCAATATTTTATTTTTTATTGAAAAAAATAACAAACTTTTTCATGATAAGAAAAAAAGGTATTTCCTATTTTAGTGAGCACCAAAAAAATAAACTAAAAAGCTGTTTGTTTCCGCATTTTCATTTTTAAGCGTGAAATGAACGAGCGCAATGCACACAGACACTAATTACACTCGCTACGTTGATGTGTTTTCTTTTAATTGATTATTTATCAATGAATTCACACAAATAATCGACTTTTTTTTTTTGCAGCTCTAGTACAAAAAGTTCTTTATTTCCCAAATTTCAGAGCGAAACGCCTGCCATTTTGAAATCCGTTCCTGTTTGATGGTGTTCGGAGCCCGCGAGATAAAGAGAGGAGGAGTGTGTGTGTGTGTGTGTGTTTGTGTGTGTGTGTGTTTGTGTGTGTGTGTGTGTGTGTGTTTGTGTGTGTGTGTGTGTGTGTGTGTGTGTCTGTTTGAGGTGAGGCCCTCTTATGCAAGTTAGAGTCCAAGTGAGCGTGGGAAGTGTGCAGTATAAAACACACTCACACACACACACACACACACACATATATTAACACACACATATATTAACACACACGCACGCACACACACACACACACATGTACACACTGACACGCTCATAATAGGATCAGAGCGAAGCGAGAGGGGGAGAGTTGTATTCCATTTAAGGAGAACACAGTTCATGGCTTACATGTGTGTGTGTGTGTGTGTGTGTGTGAGTGTGTGTGTTTGTGTGTTTGTGTGTGTGAGTGTGTGTGTTTGTGTGTTTGTGTGTTTGTGTGTGTGTGTTTATGAGAGAGAAGAGCCACCATTTTGAGAGCCGAACTTCGCTCCAAAACCACAGAGGAGTGATGAATGAAACACTGCGAAGGTTTTGACGTTTCTGCGTAACTGTAGCGCACGTGATGTTTATCTCGGAGTCTAAAACGATCGGGTGAGCTATTCCTTACGAACCTCAACGATCACTTCTTCCCTCATCTAGCTAAAAGCTAATCGCCGCAGGGCCGTAACCACCACAGACACTGAGGGGGACACGCAACACCACAACACCCCCACCACCCCCAAATAATAATCAGATATGGCCAAATGATCCCCTGCAACATTAGATATCTTTAATGTCGCTCTGCTGCTCTCCATCATGCACCGATATGTATGTTGTTAGGGACCAAAACTTTATAGCGGTCTGTCTCGGCGGTCTAGCAGCACTCGTTAACGTCAAAATGTTTGAGATGGCCAATCAAATCAAAGAAGGCGGGGTTATGCGAGGTACGATGTAAGCTAAGTAGCTAACGTTTAATATTTGACAACTGTTTTACGATAGACGCGCTAAACGGCCGACAGTGATAACCAGGGATGTGAACATTTAATTACGTGACTCAAGTAACGTAACGCGTTACTGTCGATGCGACGAGACAAGAAACGTTAACGAGACGTTTTCAGCATATTAGACATAAGATTAGGAATGAATGTGTGAATATTGTGAATGAATTTAATGAACATGGTTACGGAGCTTTCCTGGGAGCCTTTCAGTAAATTCACTTGTCTAAGGAAATGATTCATAAAACTCAGAGTGGGCGAGTTTTCATCCTCAGACTCACGCTAGCACACGACAAAACGTCTGGATTTGACTCGAGTGTGTTTTTCTGTTGTGTTTAAAACAGAGTCATTTATTAAAACATAAATATTATTTGCAAATAATAAAATGTCTCCTTTCTAGAAGGTGTGGACTCCATGTAATTTAAAAAAGCATGTTATTTGCTAACGATAGCTATCACGCTAATGTCCTGTCCTGCCCCCGAACTATCGCTGATTGATGCGAGTATCGCTGGTAGCTTTGGAGGGGTGTAGGCCGCAAGGAAGAAAAAAATAGGGGCGTGGCCAGAACTAACATAACGCATGTCGTGTGCACGTTACGTCATTACAGGAAGTGCTAGTCACTAGCATTAGCATTTTGTCTTTTGTTTTGGATTAATTACTCGTTAACAAATTCATTAAGGCTTGAAGTCGGGACTAGTTAATAACCGTACGAGATATTAGCTGTAAAGGGAAAAAAAATATTACGAGATACAACACATTTTCCAAAAGATGTTTAAATCGTCCAACTTGACAATTTTTTTTTTTTTTTTAGACTAGCATAAATTCCGGTAGCTGACATATCTGGCTAAGAAGAAATTCAAATTCTAGCTCATTGTGAATGTTGGTTATTTACAGGACGTTTTATTTTTGAATAATATTTTAGCTAACTACGTAGCGCTAGTCACATATGCTAGTGCATATGAGCAGGGAAAACGGGAGGCGTAAAAAAACGAAAGTGGTCTTCTAACAGTTTTAGATAAGCGATAAAGTAATTTCATCATTTAGCTACATCTACTGAACTTTTACTTTTCACTTTACAATACTTTTAAAAGTACATTTAAAAATAGCAACTTTTTTCGTATATTCGTACATTTTTCCCTTTTAAATGAGAACGATTTTGACACATTAATCCTAGATATGGTAAGTATCGTGATATGATATTCTGAACTGAACAAAAACCTTATTTATTTATTTATTTATTTATTTATTTGGTCTCTTGGGTTCAAATGATTTGGTAAAGAAAGAGGGAAGGAAGCTTTATTTTCCGCAGCAGTAGACGTGTAAAATGATCTGTTGCTAGCTGCTGGTGAAAAGAGAAACAGTCAACATCATCTTGAGTGGTTTCAATATTTGGACAAGTACATCGCGGCGCGTTCACACAGCTGACGCGGCGTTGTTTGGGAAGTGCCCCTTGGGTTAAATGTTGTAATTATGATGTCAGATGAAATCGGTGTTAATTTGTCTCTTAGCTCCTAGCGCTCGCTTGCTCTAGAATGATGGCTCTTGATACTGCAGCTCTTCGTCACGCAGGCTGAAGAGCTGGAGAGCTGAAGAGCGCGTTTACAGTAGCAGAGCTGAAACACAACCCGGAGTGACTCTGTACATCCTTTTCCTGAATGTTCTCAGAATGGCCAACACACACGCCGCACTTTTACGGATTTGTAGATAACGTTATCCGATCTTCAAACTGGTTTCGTCCCGCTGTATCCTCCGATTCCCAGTTCTTCGCTGAACCCGACGTGGTCTTCTGCTGTTGTAGGTTTGCTGCATTCTGAGCTGCTTTTCTGCTCACCACGGTTGTAAAGAGTGGTTATTTGAGTTACCGTGTGCTTCCTGTCAGCTCGATCAGCTCGATCATCTTATCCCCCAATAAATAAATAAATACCTAGAATTGAAAGAGGGTGAACTTTTGTTTTTTCCATGACTGCATATCTGCATGATTTTCTGCATTACGCTTCTCTCACGTGATTGGCTGATCAGATAATTACATGAACACCTATTAAAGTCTCCGGTGAGTGTAGGCTTATAGTGATTGTGTAGGATCTAGAGTTTGGATGCTAGTAAAGGACGTGACTACAAAATGGCGGATTTCTAAAATAGTGCGCTAACAGGGTGCCGTTTCGGACAGTTCCCTGCAGCGCTAATGTTTTAGCATCAAACTAACACACAGCCCTGCATTTTTTTTTTCCCAAGGACGACCGAATCGAGAGTATTTCACAGCACATTAGCGCCCGAGTCCTGCTCCATTTGACATGTTTGATGTGAGGAGGACTTGGGGGAACATTAAACGCAGCTGAAGTAATGGCTGACCCTTAGCATGCGTAATTGGCTGACTGCTCACGCGTGGGATTCATGCTGACACACCCCCCCCTTTCCTGAAACATGGTTTCTCCCAGATCGGGAATGTTCTGGTTACACACTCGGTCTGCGTTGTTATTATCTGCGTTGATAAATTTATTAGCTAGCGTGGGAGCTTCAGTGTGCTAACCTGTTTCGTGGTTTGGTTATTTAACTCGGCTAAAAAAGTGGCAGCTAACGTAATGTTAGTAATTATTGAAGGGCTAGTTAGCTAGTTCACACTAGCAAGCGACAAAGAAACAGGCGAGACTTTATTTTCTACGTATGCACCGTCTCGATCGATTCCTCAGACCAAATTACTGGAGCCCGACATTTCTACCTGCAAATATTTCGAGGCAGAAAAATGGAACAACCGTAGTTTCATCTTATCTTGTCGTATTAAATGTGTGTTACGAAGAAAAACAAAGTTTGGAAGGAAGTAGCAGAAATCGTTGGTGCCTCTGGTGAGTGTGCGTAGCTAGTACAGTTAGCTCGCTTTGCTAATCTAATCCGAGAACGAAGCTGAGCGTAACACGTAAATCACACAAAGCAAAAACATTAGCTAGCGCAGGATAACGTTAACGTTTAACGTTTGCTAACATCTTGACCTGAAGTGACAGTCGTGAGCGTCCCTCTTCTAAAATAAAATGTCAGTCCCTCGCTTCTTTAACGGTTATTGCGAACAATCGCTTAGCGAAGTATCTCACTGGCGCAGTCAGTCCACGGTTTGGTCCTCAAAATGGCGGCAGTGTGAAAGAGGAAGTAAAACGACTAAACGTGCGATAGCATTGGAAAAGCGAAACCGATAAATGGAGGAGTTAATAAATTTATATTTATTAGTTTTTACAGACTCTGAGACTTTAGGAGGAAAAAGTAAAGCATTTTTATTTTTTAACTCACCCTATAATCATTTTTTTAAAAAAAATTCAATTATATATTTGACGCATCAGATAGCGTGTTAATGAAGTCGTAGCAGAGGATAAACAAAAGAAGAGGCTGCGCTTGGGAAACCGATTAGCCCCCCGACGACAGAGCGAGCGTAGCGGTGTTACGAAAATGAGCTCTAATGAGCGACCGACATAAAGGGACAAACAAGAGACGGAGGGAATGTGTCATGGAAATGAAATAACAATTTAAAAAAAACAAAAACAAAAAGCCGTCATCTTTACAACGTTATCTCTTACTGACGAGTTTCTTTTTTTAATGATGATAACTTAAAAGGAATTAATAGAAAGAGAGAGAGAGAGAAAGAGAGAAGGTGATGAATTGAAACGTCTGCGGTGCTAACCATCCCGCTTATCTCTGTCAAGCGGCTCTGTTGCCATGGTGTCACGGCGGTGTTGCCACGGCTACCGGCGTGTTAGCACAACATCGACAGGGTGTTGTCACAGTAAGCCCAGCTGTTGCCATGGAGGAATTTCACCCCAGACAGAGATCACACTCATCACACACACACACACACACACACACACACACACACGCACACACGCACACGTTATTACAAACATCACTCAGGTTACAGAACACGTCATGAACGTGAGTTTAACACGTGTGGTTTTTAAACACTTCGCGTTTTCACGTGGTGCGTGTTTTTATTTCTGTATTTTTATCATGTGATTTTTTTCCCACGTGTAGATCATGTGTTTTTTTTTTTTTTTTGTTGCATGATTCATTTATGACTCGTTTTTATTTTTCCACATTTTTTTCACGATTCTTTTTTCCCCATTTCATTAATTTATTTTCGCAGGTAGGTCATGTGTACGTTGTTTTTTTTTAAAGTTAATTTAGTTATTTTTATTATGTTATAAAACTGACTGAAGTATTTAAATATGAATTTCGTATGTCTGAATTATACCCTTAAAATCTTTTTTTTTGTTGTTTTTAATAAATGTACATTTTTGCCAATATTATAAATATTTTAAAACATATCATTGATCTTTTTTTTTTTACGAATTTATCATGCAAAAAGAAATTTTAAAAAAATCGAGTGCAAATCATGTGATTTATTTATTATTTATTATTTATTTAAATCTCCTTTTCAGTGTTAAATATTTTGCATTTATTTTTTTAGAAATGAAAATGGCATGTTTTAAGGTATAAAAAAAACAGAAATAATGTTATTTTTGTAGACGTAAAATAGTGTCATCGAATTCTTTAAATTGTAAAATGTAAAAAAAAATTAATTTTTAAAAATAAATTTTTTTTATAGTAAAATATCTAAACATTCATTTTTTTTTAAACATAAAAAATATATAACATATAACAATATATAACGCTATTATTGTACTGCTGGGAAAATGTTTACATTTTATATCGTGATACATTTCGTGAATCGTAGAAATGCCTTTGAGAATCGTGATAAGAAGCTCTGGGAGGTTTGTATGTTTTTATTTGACCGAGGTTAATCTTTACGTGTCTGTCACTAGGTGGTGGGGGTATTATGTTTCCGTGCGTACGACCGAGATTCCCGTGAGCACGACATCTCAGAGCGAGTCGGGGAATATTTGTAGGATTTATACGGAGTGATCATTGTAGACGAACTGATTCGATTCTGGAATTGATCCAAAACAGGGTCAAGGTCACAGCAAGGTCAAACGTCTGAAATGGTTTTTATGCAGTAGCTTCCTTCCTGTTTGTTTGAGGTGCATTTTAATGGTAGAAGGACTTGTTAGGCTTGTTAGTGTCGAGTTCTACTTCCAGTCAACTGCTTCTGACATTTTCGTCTCATTTTCATTCATAAAATCTCATTACGTTCTGATATATTTTTAGTAGAAGGTGGAATTATTATAATGTCTAGTCATTGTTCTGTTGTCATTACGAATATAAGGTCACTTATGAATAATTACTGTTGTAGTTTTTCTCAGTGAAACTGACAAATGCAGCAGGACTTAATATTATTTAATGGCGCGGCGCGTCGCCCCGTGTTCGCCCCAGAGACACGCTAATTTCATTTACACACTCATTTCCACCAGGTCATTAAAGATGATGCAAATGTACACAATTATAAGGTCCTGATTTGCATCGAGTGAAAGAAATGCTTAGTGAAGTCGTTTAAATATTCAGAACGTTATCGTAACGGAAAGGTCAGAGTGTCAGCCGCGTGAAGTATTAGATAATACGCGTTCCTGCCGTTGTTTAAACTTGTTTCCGGGTCGTTTTACAACTTTAAATGTAACCGCAAACGGATAAAACGTCTCGGATGCAATTGATCAATTTTATAACTGTAATGTTGAAAAAAAAAAAAAAATCACCGTAGCATAAGAGTATTCTGATATAAAACACTCAGGGACATGCTGTTACTGGAAAATAATCAACTGCGGTGTAGTAACTGTACCTCGGCTTCGAGTCGTTGATTATTTTCCTGCAGCATCATGTCCCTGAGTGTTTTATTAAATACAGGAGCTGCTGGTCGTCAGTGCGCTTTTAGAAGAAATAAGGAAAGAGAAGATCATTAACGGCTCTGTTTTTACGTTAAAGAGACTTAATTACGAGTTCCACTTCAAACTGAGGATCTGACTGTGAAATACACGACACCTCAAACACACACACACGCAAACACACACACACACACGCACACACACACGCACACACACACACGCGTTTGCCACATACATCTCAAAAACTGCCTCACACACTAATTTCAACATCCTAACAATGTTTGTGCAATTTTCTACATCACTGCTGGGGACGTTCATAAAAAATACAGGAACCAGCCGAGCGGTAATAACACGACAGATACGTGTGTGTGTGTGTGTGTGTGTGTGTGTGTGTGTGTGTGTGTGTGTGTATACGAGTTTCTGAGTGTGTTTGAGCAGCAGCAGGGCTTTGTTATAATGGTTGGCCACACACTGGGCCATAAGCCTGCGTCATGTCACAGAGCGATGGAGCGATAGAGCTCACTGTCACCGACTCCGACACACACACACACACACACACGTACACACACACACGTACACACACACACGTACACACACACTCACAGAGGGTCGTCAGTACATGATATACGATGGACATAAAAGTGCCCTAAATGGACATATATTACACATATTATAATATTATTTTTCAGTTCTGATAAAAATCAGAGTTTATTTTCTTCTAGATGCAAAGGATGTGTTACAATTCAAGATTACGTTTATAAAATAAGATTTTTTTAAAAAAATGAAATTTCAGTACGATTTTTTTGTTGAGAAATAAATCAGTAAAATAGTGCAGCATGGAAAGTGCACATGGGAACACAATTCATGTCCTCACTCTGTAAGCTGGTGTTCCTCGTATTTTCCGTATTTTATGTGGTAATAATCTTCTTACAGCGTGTCCGCGGTGTGTGTGTGTGTCCGCGGTGTGTGTGTGTGTGTGTGTGTGTGTGTGTGGACATTACATTTATTTATGTTCATGCTGGATCGAGTCAGCAGGTGGGACATAAATTACCAGCGGCCATGATCGATATTTCTGTCCAGAGAGACGGTGTGTATGTATTTCTCAATTAGTGAGAAGAAGGAGATCACATCGATATCAGTGTTCAGGGAAAACAGCTTCTACTCGTTTCAAATGATTTGGAAAAACAATGCATTCATAAATAACGCTCTTTTTTTCTTTACTGTATCACGATGTGGTCTCAAACCTGAAAAACATTAAGGTTATGTGCACTGAAGCTTCTGGATAAAATGTCCATTAAGTTCTCATGAACAACTCAGAACGTTTGAAATTCTGGAAATTGAAAAATTAATTTCCCCTAAAAATTAGTTGCCCCATTTAACTCCACAGAGTTGTTATTATTGCACCTAGTGGTCAAACATGGGAACTGCAACAAGCGCTAATAGAGGCCCGTTGGGGCAGGAATCACGCTGCCCCATGCTCAGGGGAGGAGAAGCAGACAGGACAGTTAATGACGTTGTGGCTTTACGCCACATCACACTAGTTTAAAAAAATACATGTTTTATTGCAAAGGATTAAATGTAATACTTTTTTTTTTTGCAAAACGAAGTCCGAGTGTAAGTGCAGAGGACTTTTAGTAAAGTTGTAAATGTGTAAGAGTTTGTGTAAGCCAAACCAACCTAAAACTTCCCATCAGATTTCCAAAAGTTTCAGAAACTGTGATTGTCTTCATACTCGCACGCGTGTGTTGATCATCAGTAAAGTGCAAACCGCGTGCGTGCTGCAGCTCATTTGCATTTAGCGACGCCCACAAAACTCCAGAAAACAGCTGGGAGCACGAAATGAGCGATCAGGGTAAAGTCTGAAAAACAGGAGTGCAGGTTATTTTGACTCACTTCTACACCAATAAAACTATTTAATAATAATAATAATAAATTAAAAAAAATAAGGCAGCTGTAAGTCTTCCATCAGCCGAGGCGTTTGTTTACGGCTTACGGCTCTGCGCAGACAGAGCGGCCCGCCCTCCGCTTACACGCCGCCGTTTCTCTTATAATAATTAAATGATTCGTTTTATTTGTCTTAAATTATGGGTGTGTCTCAGCTCGCTTTCTTTATTTTTATATTCTTTAATTAAAAGGCAATAAAATAAAGTGACTGGTTTGGACTAAATGTTGTGGATGGAGCTCTGAGTCCCTGAGCGAGTGAACCAGCGTGAGGACGTGTTAGGACTCGAACGTTTTTACGAATCTACAGGATTTTCTTTAAAACCACATTTCTCTCAGCTTGATGAATGAGGTTGTGTGTGGCACACAGCTGAACATTCAAAAACGAACTTCTCGGATAAATACATCGTACGCTGTTCCACGTGTGTTACGGTGTGTAGCCCAGATGCCAGGTATATAATGATGTGCTCTGACAGCAGAACGGCGGATTTAATGTCTAATCCACTTCGGCGTTTACCCAGTGAGAGAGATTCTTCCATCACCCTGAGACACTCCTGATAATCTGGATAAACTAAATGATTTCCATTTCTCATTTTCCCCCGTTTCACAGTCTATTATGATAGACCAGGTTTCTGCGATTTCTGTCCCGGAGGGCGAGAGTGTTTCACCGGCAGGTTGAGCTAATCACATAACTGTCAAACCTGCGATTAGCTGCATCAGCCGTATTAGAACACAGAAACCTGGAGCGCTGCTCTGCACCATAACACGTTGTAAATCAGTGTGAGATGTGTGTAACGGTCAAACGCTGCTTTTACTGTCCATATATTTTACCTCCGATAAGATCAGCTCGGCGATCCGACACCCCGCTTCCACATCAGCGTTCTTCACAGGTGGTTATAATGTCTTTATACTACTTTATACAGAAATCTGGATTCTGATTGGTCAGGAGGTGTTTTCAATAACAGCAGCTCGTTTCTATAGTAACAGCTCACTCACAGGGACTCGTACATCTTGACGTTCCACATAAACAGATATTTAACAAGTGCTGACTTAATGTTTATGGAAGGAGTCTCCAGTGTCAGAGGTGAAGCTGTAACGTGAAGTCTCTAAGAAGACAACGTAAGCGAGAACAGGAATTCATTTTATGGATATTTCACAAAATTAAATGTAACTACAAATGGATAAAAAGTAAAGTGTGTCGTGCTCTAATAAATGTCACAGTTTTATGGCTGACATTTGGCCGTGGTGTAAGAGGAATAAAACACTTCTCAGCATGCTGCTAAAGGAAAATAATCCACGTCAGGGTTGTAAGAGTAGCTCCACTTGGCCACCCTGTCGTTGATTATTTTACTAGAACACTGTGCCCCCCGAGTGGCTTATTCCAAACTTACACTACGTCCACACTAGAGAGAGACTAAGCAACAGACGAGTGTTTGAAAAGAGATTTTCTCTATTCTATGCAAATTAGGTATGATGCTGTAATGCGATTGGCTCGAACGATTCCTCGGACCAATTCCTGTGGAGCGTGAGGTCCGACGTTTCTCCTGTTCCCCCGCCCACAACTTTAGTTCCTACCTGCAATTAGTTCCCTTTTACTGCTTGACGCACACAATAAGGAAGAACCGCGGTGTCTTATCCTGTCGTTAAATGCGTATAGAGCGTATATACGTCACGGAGGGAAATAAAGCAGGGAAGGAAGTAGCAGAGATCGTCGGTGTCTCTGGTGAGTGTACAGTAAGTAGCTAGTATAGTTAGCTAGCTTTGCTAGTCTAATCTGAGAACAAAGCCGAAGTAACTGTTTTAATCGTAACTAAAAAAAAAAAAACCAAACATTAAAAAAAACCCAGGCGACGCCCACAAGAGACAAGAGTAGCGTCAGGCTACACCATCTGAACCACGTGTGATGCTGAAGCGGAGTTTGAGGGTAAATTTAATAAAGTTCTCTCAGACTTTACATTATTATTCTAGAAACTAGACACTGACAATAATAGAGAGTGAATGGCCAAACACACACACACACACACACACACACACATATATTTATATCAGGCCACTTATTCTCACTCTTTGAACCTAAATTACATTTGACAATATTTCTCTCTGAGACAGCCAAAACACAGCGAGGTGGGAAAAGGATATTTTGACTAGACAGGTCATCAAAGTTTTCATCAATTCTAATTTTTTGTAGTAGATTTCAGACAGTAGAGAGAGAGAGAGAGAGAGGTGCAGAGAGAGAAGGAAAGACAGAGAGTACTAGAAAGAGAGAGATAGGGACAGAAAAAGCAAGAGAGAAACAAAGAGGGAGACAGAGCGAGATGCAGAAAGCTAGAGAAAGAGAGACAGAGATGGAGGGAGAGAGAGAGACAAGGAAAGACCGAGAGAAAAATGAGGGAGAGAGACAAGGAGAAACAGAGACAGAATGAATGACAGAGTCACTTCCTCTGTTATAAAGGGAGACAAGACAGAAAGAGAGAGAGAGAGAGAAGCAAAGTCAGAGAAAGAAAGAGAGACAGAGTTAGAGGGAGAAACAGAGAAAGAGAGAGAGAGATGGGAGAGATACAGTGACAGAAAGAGAGAGAAGAGAGAATAAGAGAGAGGTTTAACAAATCTTTATTGTTACAATTTACATCCGTACATCATTAAAAAAAATATCTCAGGTTAGATATTTAAAATTCAAAAATTCAAAATCAACAGACCATCATCACATAAATGCACATAAAACATCATTAACACACCAAATATCACAAAAACGCATTATTTATAAGGCTCTAATATGCAAATTCTACTTTCAGCCTTCCGGCTCCCAGACTCTTAAACATCATCTCAGCATCAGTGCTAACAAGTTGCAACCCCTTGTTTTTCTTCGTTATCCAGATCACTAACTTTGCAGTTCTTATCAAATGATTTAACAAACACACTTTCCTTCTATTTAAAAAGCTGCACTTCACTCCTCCAGTAAATACTTTTTCTGAGATTTATTCATCAAATTCCTGAAACCAGCTGTTAAGAAGTTTTAAAAGACCTTCCAGTCTTCTACATCTTAAAAACAAATGCTCTAAATCCTCTGCCTTTCCACAGAACCTACACTCCACACCCACTGCTGTATCCAGGTGTGTCTCATGTCTGTCTGTAGCTATCGCCCTGTGAATAATCCTCCACTGCAGTTCGCTTCTCTACAGGAGGTTCATACAGGGTTCTCCACCTGTCCCTCACAAGGAAGTCCGGCTCCAACAGTCCTGGCCACCTAGAAACTTTTTGCCTTCTGAGCGAGTCCTGGTGCATAACTTTAACTGTAATGTAATATATTACTGTCTTGGATGTAGATCCAAAATATTCTTTCTGAGGGGTGTTGAAAGATAAGATTGAACTTCATCTTCTTGCTCCTCATTTATAACAGGAGAAATTCTGATTCTTGGAAAATCCTGCTCACTTCTCATGTCCAGCAAGTGTCCCCTGGCGATGTACCATACTTCCTGTAACCACTTGGTAATGCATTGAAAATCTCCTCCACCAGCTTTGATGTAAGGTGTGAAGACTTCTTTAAGGGCCTCCACCGATCTCCACTCATCCCTATCCAAGATGTGACCCAGCTTTACAGCACCATTTACCTGTAGACGTGCACGAACACACACAGAGGACAGAAGCCTGGTCTGAATCATTGGATTGAAGAACAGTGGTTCCTCTGGAACCCAGTGCCCTGGTTCATGGACCTCCCTTTTCACTCTGAAAACTGTTCTCCATGAATGCAGCGTTGGCTGGTAAAAGGGTGTAAGCTCACACAGACTAACCTCCCCTAGTCTTATGAAAAAGAGATGTCTGTCCAATCCAAGATCACGTGCCTTCTGCAGAATCTTGCAGTCTGAGTCCAAGCCAGGTCCTTATGGTACAAGAATCTCTGTGCTGCTTGTATTCTGAAAGCATAGATGCGACTCCTCACATCCACCAAGCCTTGGCCTCCTTCCTGGACAGGAAGATAAAGTGCTGCTGCACAAATCCAATGTTCTCCACTCCAGAAGAAGTCCATGATTGTCCTTTGTATCTTACAGACCTTACAGTTCATCAGGTGGCCCAATGACTATAATTCTGTGCCACACGGTAGAGGCGGCCAGAACTCTCCCTCCGTACGACAGTTGTGGTAATAGCCATTTCCATTTCGGCAATCGGGAAGACACCTTTTCCAGCATTCCCTCCCAATGATTTGTCTGAAATTGTTTGTTGCCTAAAAAAAAGTACCTAAATTTTTCACTCCTTCCCTTCCCCGCAATAATCCACCTGGCAGCTGCGGAGGTCCTATTCCCTCCCACTGACCGATAATAAACCCTTCACTTTTTCCCCAGTTTACCCTTGCTGATGATGCCTTCTCATACTGTTTAATAGCTATTGTTAAAGCTGTAACGTCATTTTGACCTGTAATAAACACTGCAATGTCATCAGCATAGACTGCTAGAGACCCTTGTATCTGTACCCGGAATTAGAGTTCCACTGAGGTCCCTTCCCATCCTACACAACAGTGGCTCGATAACAAGACTGTATAATTGCCCAGGAAGTGCACAGCCTTTCCTAATACCCCTTAACACAGGTATTATTGCACTTAATCCTCCACCAGCTTTAACAATCACACAGGCATTAAAATACAGCAATATTTATAAGATATAAATTTGTCACCAAACCCAAAACACTATAAACCTTTAAAAAGATACGCGTGATCAACTCGATCAAACGCTTTCTCCTGGTCCAGTGAACGAATACCAAAGTTAGAATTATTAAGCTGATTAAAATCAATTACATCCCTTAGTGAAAAGAGACTGTCCATGATTGATCTGTTAGGAGCACAGTATGTCTGGTCTTTAATTTGAACCAATAAATCCAGACAACATTTGAGCCTATTTGCTAAAAGTGACTTCTTTTTGATACTTTCTAAAAGTGACTTCATGTAAGTCCTGTCGTAATACATTCCAGAATTGCTGATAAATCTCAGCGGGCAGTCCATCAGCCCGGGGGATCGACCAGTAGATAGCTGGCGCATTGCCTCTGTAAGCTCCTGGAATGTGACTGGATTGTCCAAAGATCTTCTCTGCTCATCCTCCTTTTAATACCGAGGTAATTCTCTGAGTAAATCAGAAGCACTTTCAGATTCACGACTCTCAGCACTGTATAAATCTGGCTTCCTTATTTCTACAGGATCTGATGTTATAGTTCCATCAGGTACATTTGCTTTTGTTGTGCACTTTTCCTCTCAAGATTAAAAAAGAATGAAGTAGGAGAATCCATGTCCTTAATTGAGCAGACTCTTGCCCTTATTAATGCTCGCTTTACTTGCCCTTGCAGGAGTGGCCCAAGTCCTTCCCTCTTCTTATTCAGAAGGTCATCCTGGCCTGCTCCATTATTATTTAGAAGAACACTCTGTAAAAGTTGATTGTCTTTTTGAAGACTTTTCACTGTTGCTTTCAACATTGATATAGCATGGGAATTTGATAAAATACCTTTATTTTATTTGCTTTGCCCACATCCCACCACTGACCAAGATTTTCAGAAGAATCTTTCCACAGCTTCCGACTGCTCCAGAAAGAATTACATTTTTCACAAAGTAAAGCATCCTGTAATAATTTAACACTAAAGTGCCAATAATAACAACTGAGTTTCGAAGTCTTTTTCAGATTAAACTCAAATGTGACTAAGTGATGGTCTGAAAAAACCATTAGGTGAAATAAAAGCGTTCATCTTTCCTGAGTAAAATGTGTCTAACCTCGCTCCACTTACCCATTGATGTTTAAGGACCTCACCCTTAAAGGCTCCATAAAGAGGTAGAAATAGAAAGAGGAAAGAAAAAGAAAAGGTAAAAGACACCCCGTGCAATTTAATCATGGTTATTTTTGTGAAGCATGTACTTTATCCCTCCTTAGCTTCTTTAACATCATCTTTAGACGGAACCTTTTCTGTCGCATCAACACTGACGCCATGAATTTATCCGTGTCTGGAAAAAAATTCTTTCACTTCTACAGTTTTGCCGAAAAAAATTACATCCAAAGAAGTCATTCATTTCTTGCAAAACCAGAGACAAACAAAAAGAGAGAGAATGAGAGTGAAAGAGAAGTGTGTGCAGAAGCAGAGTGTGTGTGTGTGTGTTAATATGCATTTGAGAAACTTAAGCATTTTAATTTTTAATCATGAACTCTATCCACTGCCTTGATGAGCTGACCTTGATGCTGTGATAACACACACACACACACACACACACACACACACACACCTCTCTTGGTCATCACACAGACCATTAGGAACCAATTGCTCTTAAAAAGAGGGAGAGTTCGTGTCAGAGGTGGAGCGAGAAGAGGAAAAAACTGAGTCGTTTGTTGTGATTAGACGATAAAGAGGCGCGAACCGGACGAACAGGAAGTGTTTATGAAGAAAAAAAAACCCAACAGAATAATGCGTAGTCATGCTGAAATGAAAGGGGAGGGGACAAAGAAAAAGTTACGTTCGTTAACGTGAGCGTGCATACACAGCTCGCACGCCGCCGTGGTGTAAATGACTCGTTTATTTATATTTCAACAAACAGAACGCACGTGTGAAGCCCAGGGTGGGAGGCGCATACTCACTGTCTGTGAAGAGATGATAAGCTATCCAATCAGAACGTCTGTGAGGTCATGTATGCGGAAGAGGGCGGATAGCGCTTTCGTCCGAGTGTGTTACGCTGCGATGTGACGCAGCAGTTCGTAAAGATGCGGTTATCTGTCTTCACGTGTCTCTGAGGAAACACGTTAACCTTCATCCTCCCCGGTTGATAGGTGTCGTGTGATAGAGGAGAGCTGGATGGTGGGCGGGGCCAAATTAGGGAAAAGATAAGCAAACAGACATAAGGTTCTAATAATAATTACTAATAAACATTTTTTATTTTTCTATCAGTGACCTCGAAACATTCTGCGTTTATCGTGACAGAAAGCGAGGACACATCGAGTCCAGACGAGAGATCACCAATATACTAATGTGAGATGAGGGAAGGGGGCGGGGCTTCCAGGGGGTCAGTCCATATCAGAGAGTTCAAAACACCTACGCGACTGTCAGTCATTCCAGATAATAGCGTAAAAATAGCGTAAAATCCCAAGAATTCTTACCTAATGGAAATCTCAACATATTCCAGCATTTTTGTAAAAAAATAAATAAACGTAAATGATTTGTTTGTTTAGTTTTGTACGTAGTCCACTTTTCCTGCTCAGCTGCAGCTTGAAATGAGTCTCGGTTCTCTTCGTATCCATTAGCCAGCTCTCGAGCAGTACGAGGCTAATTTTATTTTACTTGCAAATCCATTAAAGCTTCATTGCCTCAGTAGTAGACTTGAATAATCATTAGGATGATCAGTAGGAAGGACCGACAGCTTCGGCGCAACGCCGGCTTGCATGAAATCATCACTGTGACTCGGTGATAAGGTGGGAACTTTTCACCGCGTACACTGTGTTCTCTTATTTCGGGTTAAACTGCGCATCAGAAAGTTTACACTTGGTGTAAAAAAGAACATTTTAAAAAACAGACGAGATAAAGTGTCAGAACAACGCAACATCTCCAGAACATCTCATTTCCAGATCCTCCAGCGTACATAACAGACATGATAAGGCTCTTTTCTATATAACCAAAAAAAAAAATCGCTTTAATAGGAACACCTGCACGTTCATGCAAGTCTCCAGTCAGCCAATCATGGAGCAGCAGCGTAACCAATAACATCATGTTACGGCGTCAGAGTGTTCTCAGTGGCTCTGTTGAAGCCCAACCACCTCAAGGTCTGGCGTGATGTGCATGCTGTGATGCTTTTCTGCTCAGCACGGTTGTAAAGAGTGGTCATTTGAGTCAGCTCTGCTCATTCTCCTCTGACGCGCTCTCATCAACAAGCCGTTTCCACCCGCAGAGCTGGGTGTTTTTTTTGTTTTTCGCACCATTCTGTATAAACTCTACAGACTGTTGAGGAGATCAGCAGTTTCTGAAATCCTCAGACTGGCACCAACGCTCACTGTGAAGATCAGCTGAAGCTTTTTGCCTTGTATCTGCGTGATATTAAGGACTGTGCTGCTGCTACATGATTGGTTGATTTACATGAGTGTACAGGTGTCCAGGTGTTCCTATTAAAGTGGGCATCTCAAAACAAAGCATTTTGAATTCTGGCCTGCTTTTATGACACACTTTATTATTTTATCAAGGGTTTTTTTTTTTTTTTTTTGCTGATCTCATTTTCTACACATCCAGCACGACTTCCCTTTTAAAAGGGATCTTTATTTCCGTACATGACGCAGGATTTAACCTTAACCAAAGGAGACGCAGTGGGAGGAGCAGAAGCGTAAGCCAGAAGCCAGAGCTAATGGACAGCGCAGGAGAGCTGGTTTCATGTACGCTTCCATCCGATTTCATCATCATGTCATTTATACCATACCATATCTGCCTGGGACATTTCGCGAGGCAGGATATGTGGCTTTTTTTATTTTTTTATTTTTAGTTGTAGTCGAAGCTGAGTGGTTATGATAGTGTGCTAGTGACTGCAAGCTCGTGAACGTATCTGGGCCAGGACAGAAATTGGCATCAGTGCAGGGAGAGAACGGGAAACAGGAAATCAAAGGGATCATTTCAGAAATAATCATAAGCCAAAAAAAAAAATCATATAAAGATTAAAAAAAAAAAATAGATATTATACTATTGGCAAGGCACGAAAGCAGATACAGCACTATCTCCACTATCTCCTACCAAATCCTCAAGCCAAGTAAAGAATTTTTAATAAAAATATAAAACATAGATGAAAGATCCACAGCACTGTTAATTTTTATTAATTTTTATTAATTTTAATTAATTTTCTAAAACAGCAGCTCTGACAGCACTTCTGCAAGGCAAAAAAAAAACCATCCTTTTCATAAGGTTTTCCATAAGGAGACGTTTATTTAACATTTATGGAAGGAGTCTCCAGTACCAGTGCTTTGTAAGAGTCATTGATTTTTTTTTTTTTTGTTATTGTTGAGTTTTTGCGTTTCTCAGTAATATGACGAGCTGCGTTTTTAAACATCGAGCAAGATAGAGAGCTCGAGTTGTAATAGTTGGTTAATAGCTGCGGTATAAGAGGAATAAAACACTATAACACACAACGTTGATTATTTTCCTATAACAGCATGTCCCCAAGCCGCTTATTCCTACTGCAAGTAAAAACAGCATCGTCTTTAAAGTGTGACGTAAATTTTATGGCCAGCTGTGTGTGAAACTCAAAAATGATAACTACAATTCGTCTTTAGTCTCTCTCTCACACACACACACACACACACACACAAAACACACTATGACAGCTGCGTTCTCGTTTTGTCAGGAAAAAAAAAAACAAATAAAAAACAAATAACAGCTTATTGTAGAAATTGAATTTAGCTTTTTCTGTTTGAGGAAAGTCTCCGTGCTTTCAAAGCTTTTCATTTTGTTTGGAATGTATAAGAGTTTTGCAAGTGTGTGTGTGTGTGTGTGTGTGTGTTTTGGAGAAATACATTTGAGAACAGATTTCCTGAAATGTGTGTAAGCAGATCATCATAAGAGCCGTGTGTTATTGTATTTTGCAGATGTGTGTATATGCTGGTGCATTGAGAGCAGACATTTTTTTTCCCTCTAGTCAGTTTGTTGAGATTTTAATTGATTGATGAACCACTGAATCGATTTTATTTGATTCATTATGATCAATATTTACATTTAAACGTGTTGTGATACTGAATACTGACATGGAAAAGAAAAGGATTTTAGTGCTAATGATTAAATTTAAGCGTTAAATTGGAGGGACGCACGTGGAATTGAGAGTATAAACCTCAGGCTTGCGCAGGATCCGATCCGATTCATAAGGCAACGATTCGATTATTTGACGATACTGAATCTTATACGACACGATACGATTCACAAGGCAACGAGCAGAGTTACGAGCAAAACGTCTTGCTAGCTGATTAAATTATTTTGTTTTAAAATACGAATTATTTTCTACACACCCTTAACGTAACCGCTTTCAACGCATCGATCCAAATCGTCGGATCGTTACACCCCTACGTGATCCATATTTCCACAATATTCCCTCTTTCCCTCTCGCAATCTGTTCTGTACGTCACACACACACACACAGTCTGCACTTACACTTTGCCTTTGAAATTTATTCCATTAAATTCTTTGCTATTAAACAAGATCTTAGCAGTCGCAAAAAACCTTGAGCATGGGGCAGCGTGATTCCCGCCCCAGTGGGCCTCTGTTTGTTAGAGCTTGTGTGTTGCAGTTCCCATGTTTGACCACTAGGTGCAGTAATAACTCTATGGCGCTAAATGGGGCAGTGAGCGCACTGCGATACGATTACGCAGCATCCAGAAAGGCGAGAAATCAACAATGTCGGCTTATATCTGTCAAATAGTGACTTTTCTTTAAATCGTAGTATTTTTAACGGAATTTAAAATGTATGGCGTTGTGAGTGAGGACTTTATGATTTTATATATATATATATATATATATATATATATATATCTATATTAAAAAGACAGAAGGGAAGTAAAAAAGCGAGAGGATAAAAAAAAAACAAAGAGAAGAGTAAATGAGATAGGGCTAGAGAGAAGGAGAGCCTGAAGCCTGCGGCTCCTCAAAGCTATAAATATCTAACTCATTTCTTTGATTTGAAAACAGAGGGGGGTTTCGGTGCACCCCGTTTTATTCATCCCCCTCTTCTCTCTCTCTCTCTCTCTCTCTCTCTCTCTCTGTCTGTCTCTGTCTCTCTGTCTCTCTCTCTCTCTCTCTCTCTGTCTCTGTCTGTCTGACTGAAGCGGTGTCAAATAACGATGTGGGCGAAGGAGTCAAATCATCAGCGTATTTTTCTCTCTTTTTTCTCTCTCCGTGTGTGTGTGTGTGTGTGTGTGTTCTCTCTGTGAAGTGACGCAAAGATCACAAACCGTATGATGTTATTGGGAGATGGAGAGAAAATGGTAGAAAGATTTTAAAAAAAAAAAAAAAAAAAAAAAAAAAAAAAAATAGCCAAAGCCTCAAGCAAACTTCTCATGGAGTCTAACGACTTTTCTCAAATTCACACCGGATGCGTCGCTCGAGGTGTCACGTCACGACTTAGCGTTTAATCCACGCTGCAGTCGTTCCACACATGCTACCGCAATGACACGTTCCCATTTTTATCACCTCGATGTACAACGTGTCAGGGAAAAAAACACGGACAGCCGAATTTGGGCCAGGCGTAATTACAACAAAAATGAGACAGCGGGACAGTAAATAACGAGTGTGTCCATTTTTTTTCGGTCACAGGTTAGCACGTTATTGATGATATCTAAGAAAAGTGTATCGTGACGTGATATCAGTATCACAATATCAATATTATATCATCATATCGCTCAGCCCTAATGTACATGAGATCAAGGACTAATCTCAAAAATAGATCAGACAGTAGGACAGGATGTAATATATCGTTAGATACACTATATGGCCAAAAGTTTGTGGACACCTGACCATAACATTCATACAGCATGTGCTTGTTGAACGTCTCATTCCAGATTTAGTCCCAATTTGCTGTTATAATGAGCTCCACTCTTCTGGAAGTCTTTCCACTAGATGTTGGAGCGAGGCTGTGAGGAATTGTGTTCATTCAGCTACAAGAGCTTTAGTGAGGTCAGGCGCTGATGTTGGGTAAGGAGTCTCCAGTTCCAGTTCATCCCAAAGGTGTTCAGTGGGGTTGAGGTCAGGGCTCTGTGCAGGACACTCGAGTTCTTCCACTCCAACCTTCACACACCATGTCTTCATGGAGCTCGCTTTGTGCACAGGGGCATCGTCATGCTGGAGCAGGTTTGAGTCTCTTAGTGCCAGTGAAGGGAGACTGTAAAGCTACAGCACACAGAGACGTTCTATACAACTGTGTGCTTCAGACTTTGTGACAACAGTTTGGGGAAGAAACACATACGGGTGTGATGGTCAGGGGTGCACATACTTTTGGCTATATAGTGTATAAGGAAGACTTATATGCAATGGACTTCATTTGATTTCTCTCTACATGCTGCATGTGTGCATTATATATCTGTTATTATCTGGTACTTCACTCGTTCTTTAAAGGTTCCAAGCACATATGAAAGTCTAAATTTAACATCACGTGTGTGTGACGTGTGTGTGACGTGTGTGTGACGTGTGTGAGACGTGTGTGTGAGGATGTAATGATGTATAAATAATAACTAACGCATTATACTTCCAACCTTTGAGGCGTGTTCGTGCCGCAGCGAGACACCAGAACGTACCATGACTTCGGTTTCACACGTCTCCGGGACGGGACGTGGCGCTGTTGAGTTCTGGATTCCGATTGGTCGAGAGGTCTCGATTCATTTCCCGACAGTAGTGCAGCTGCAAATATATTACGTTATAATACGTTACCGTTTCTATAGCAGCACCTCGTTCACAGGGACTAATAACAAACGGATTGAAAAAAATCGATGGTTTTCTGTTCTGATGTAAGGAAAAGTTTATTTATGTAACGTTTATGGAAGGAGTCTCCAGTGTCAGCGCTTTGTAGCAGTCAGAGGTAAAGCTGTAATGAGAACAGGGGATGTTGAGTTTTGTGGGTTTTTTTTTTTTTGTCTTTCTTAATTTCAAGTGAAAGTGAGGGAACGGCTGTTTATAGGTGCTGTGAGAACACCTAAGTGAGAACGTGTCACGTTAAATGTAACTATAAACGGATAAAAAGTATGACGTGGTTTTTTAATGAATAAAAACCATTGCCAAGTTGTTGTGGTGTAAGAGGAATAAAACCATGCCGTTATAGGAAAATAATCAACCTCGGAGCGGTAACAGTAACTCCGCTTCATCACACCACCCTGTCGTTGATTAGTTTCCTGTAACAGCGCAACCCCCGAGTGTTTACCCTGAATCCCTCCTGAACTTACTTACTGCTATTATTATTCATGATATCATTGTCTTTTAAATAAAGCTTAATGAGTGTAGTATAAATCTCACACACACTCACACACACACACACACACACACACACACACACACACACACACACACAGTTCTCACCTGAGTGTTTTATATTCCCTGTGTTTAATTATTAAATGCGTTTAATTAAATACCGGGCCTGTCACTCACTCGATAAGATCAGTGTGATTCTTGCGTTTGTATGAGAATAATTAGACCTCTCTCTGTGTCTGTGTGTGTGTGTGTGTGTGTTCGTGTGTGTGTGTGTGTGTGTGTGTGTGTTCGTTTCTCTGAGCTAGACGTGATGTTACATTTCCATCTCTGACAGAACACTACTCTGCATAATATTACACAAACGCTTAAAGAAAAAAAACGAGTGCAATCTGATATCAGCACGCCTTATTAAGGCAAAGTGTGTGTGTGTGTGTGTGTGTGTGTGTGTGTGTGTGTGTGCACCTTCGCCTTGTCCTCTGGCGTGTTTTTTTTTTTTTTTAGCACTCCTCCTAAATATTAACGAATTAGCATTAACCGAGTTGTCAGGCGAGCGTGAATTTGCAATCTCGAAATTATACGAAACTTAATAAACAGAAGGAGGGAAAAAAAAAAAAAAAGATGACGAAAGGAAAAAAAAAAAAGATTCCAATTTTTTTCCCTCCTGCAGGAGAGGATTAGCAGAACCGGCATGGTGTGGGTGAACGGGAACTCGGTTTCGCTCGAGCTGCATGAATTTCATGCACTAACCAGTTTTCTGGGACTTGGAGTTCTTTAGTTTTTCCCTGAAGGTAAAATGTAATGAAGGACTAATGAATTCTGGGAGTTTGTTTTTTTTTTTTTTTTCCCCCCTTCCACTCTGCCCTGAAGGATAAAGTAATGGAGGCATGATGGAGGCATCATCTCTCTCTCTCACACACACACACACACACACACACACAGGTCAGAGGGGTGTTTGACGGACGAGTGGTTGCTCGGCTATAAGGACAGAAGGACAGAAGAATTTCAAGGTGGTGCTGTTTTTCCGTTCACTTTTATTTTGATGGATGAGAGCATC
>CM075028.1:736791-786019 GCA_037576675.1 Pangasius sanitwongsei
CACGTTTTGGCGAGTACAGCTCAGTTTTTCCTCCACCGTAGCTGTCTTTATTTCCGCCATTGTTGCTGTAAAGTTCCTAACGTATAGGATCAGGGACGGTTGGTATAAATAATAATAATTTTTAAAAAAAAAGACATCGATATAAATCAATGTAATTTATGATTCTTGTGGATCCGAGAGCTACAGTTTGTAACAAAAACACACGGAACGTTGTAAAGAAGTGAGAAAAGAGGCTGGGGCTGATTTCTTTCTTCCACAGATTGTAGAGTCACGCAGCCAATCAGTGACAGCCGTGGACACGCCCAGAAATCCACTCTGATTACGTCATTACTGAGACGTCATGACACGACGCGCCGCTCGTTTGGCTGTTGCGATCCTGATCTATCTAAGGTTTCTCTCAGACTTTAGCTCCCAGTGTTGTGAGGAACACGAGATCATTTTCTCCTGCGTCCATTTTTCTCTCCTAAACGGAACTCTGTTGAAGCTCAGACTATAATATAATATAAACCCCATCTTCTATACCTGCTTAACCCGTTTACGTGAGTACTGCAGTGCGCATAACTCCCGTCTTTTAATGCGACGCCCGGCGTGTATCAGGAGATCTGTGTGTACGTGTGCACGGCTATTCATGAGCTGAATGAGTTTTGGAGCGCTTAAACGACTTCGTGTTTCACGCTGTAATTCTGTCACCTTTTAAAGACGCAGTCATTACTCTAAAGTAACTCGGCTGGAGACTGCAGCAGTGCTCGAGGCTGAGCTTTCCTTTATTCTCTCTCTCTAATGTTTTCACCGACTACTAGGATTTAATCGTCTCTACACAGCATCACACTGTCACGACTTCCGATTATATTACTGGACCTGCCAACATTTACGCATCTTGTGTAGGAGCGCCGCAGATTAACATCGGAGTACACTACTGCGAGTTTTTACTCAAAAACATGCCAAAAGAGCAGTCTTCTATTTGCCGCCAGTAAAAACACCAGCTCTGGAATGATGCACAGTTGCACAGGTGTATTGAACGCTCCGATGTTAACCGACGGCGCCTGGAAGCTCCGCCCACTTCCCCCGATCTCACGTGATCTGCAGTAGACGGGTTGCAGGGCGCCTTCCTCGCTTTCCATCGAGGTAATTTATTAATATTTTGAGTTCATTAATATGAAATAAAATCTAGCAATTTAGATTTGACTTGGCTAACATTAGACACATAAATCAACATCGGTTAGCGATATTTATTACGGACGCCACCGAAGAATAAAGAAAGCACAAAAAGAGTGAAACTTTTTGACATTAAATAGGCTTACAATGGAGTCAAATCTAACACTTCACAAATAATGTTCACATTGATGATAATTAGAAAGTGATTAAATACAACGTTGGGTTTTTTTCCTCTCTCCCTCACGCCGGTCAGCGCTCAGACGCGTTCAAACACTCTGAGCAACAGATAGATTTAACAGAGAAAATGTCGGCCATGTGGACATTAGACAACCGATGTGTAAAAGGATTATATCAAAATTGTACTTTTATTTATTGATTTATTTTTACTGTTTAATGAAAAACAATCCAGCTGTGTTTTTAACGATTGGCACTGCCACCAAGCAGTTCCCGACTGGTAATATTATTACACCCTCCTCTACTCTCCTTAAACCTGAAATGGTGCAAACGCTCATCTTTTTTAGGCTTTCATTTCCTGAATGATTAAATTGTGTATCTGGATTGTTTTAAATAGTAAGCAGGGGAAAAAAAAATCACCGCATATCACCCAAGCCTAGTGTGTACTCCTAATTTTTATTCTTTAATTTCTCCTCCCAGGACGCCAGCTCCTCTTTTTTCCAGTTCAGCGCCTCGCTCCATCAAGAAGCCCTGCTCATGCTGGCTGTCATGGAGGAATACGACTGGCACGTCTTCTCCGTCGTAACGACCAGGTTCCCCGGTCACCAGGAGTTTGTCGCCACCATCCGCGTGACCGTGGAGCACAGTTTCGTGCGCTGGGACCTGCAGAGCGTGGTGACGCTAGACGGCGTCGGCGAGCCTGAGGACAGAGCGCACGTGCAGCTCAAGCGCATCCAGTCGCCTGTCATTCTGCTCTACTGCTCCAAGGACGAGGCTGAGCTGGTGCTGGTCGAGGCCCGATCGCTCGGGTTGGTCGGCGCCGGCTTCGTGTGGATCGTTCCCAGTCTTACATCCGGCAACCCAGAGCGCACACCGGAAACCTTTCCCCCGGGAATGATTTCCATAGCGTATGACGAGTGGGACTATCCGCTGGAAACCCGTGTGAGGGACGCGGTGGGGATTTTCAGTCATGCCGCGGCCGCCATGTTTCGAGAGCAAGGCCGCATACCGGACGGAACAGTTAGCTGCTCGGGTCAAGCGGAGAAGCCAGAGGTTCCTCCAAGTGCATTACGCAGGTAAAGTAAATATTTTACGCGTAAGTATCCCATCACGGCTGGTTTAGTAGATTGCATCTCGTGTCATATGGACTGTACAAACTTGTCAAAAACAATCTCTTCAAAGCATATTTAGCATGTCACTTCCTCTGCCAGGGGGCCAAGCATTTTTCAATCAGCTTTAAGTTTTTTTTAAAGCTTTTTTTCTGTATATGATGATGAGTAAATGCAGAAAATACTTGGCATGGAAAATCTCTGGCAATGAAAGAAGAAATGAGTTTTGCATGTGATTTGCTACTGAATCTATATTCCTATTTTACATAAATCATTTTCATTGTCCAAAATATTTAATGCATGCGTATTAGATTGTCGCGGTTGGCAGGTGTTGTGCATAAATCCAATCACGTGTGTCTTTCTTTTGCCACCAGTAATCATACCTGGCTAATTGTTTTTGACACTCAGCAAGCTGTGCTTGTTTTGATAACAGACAGCCCAGGGTTCATCCCATGCAGTGTTGTGACAGGAGATCACTGGAATATTACTGCGACAGCCGGAGGACCCAAACACAAAATATGGCACACGTCCTTTCAGAAGGCTTTTTTTTTTTTTTGCCCATTTACATTAAAGTGGTGCTGGAAATTCTGTACAGATTAAAGGCAAAAACAACATTACGTGTTTAAGTGAGGAACCAGAACAGCTTTAATGCCCCTTAGTGTTGATTCTGCACACCTCTGGACTGATGTGTACTGGATAGAATTCAAAAGATATTCTGTCAGGTGGTGTTTTGATGGTGGTGCTGGATTTTATCCACCATTTTTAACGCACTGCATCCGCACATGCTTTGAAATATTTCGCCGTATTTTACCTTCAGTAAAATACAAGTAGAAAACCTCGGGTGCAATGTGTATCCCGTCTGAACTGGCGCGCTGGTACAGTCTCCATGATGTCCTGTGGGATACAGAAGTTTTGCGCTTTTTCTTCGCTCCAGGAAGCGCTCGCTCTTTTCTCGAACCCGCACCTCTGTTCCTTGAACAGGTTTAACCTACAGACATGTTATGGTCATGTGATCTGATGATCAAGCACAACTTGCTTGTTTCAGTTGCGCTTGATCAGTTTGTATCATGACGGATGTAAATGTAAATGTTCATTACCGTTTACTCATTCATCCTTAGTAACTGCCTGGTCAGGGTCACGCTGGTTTAAATTAGGCTGTTAGTGTGTTTATATTTTGGGAAATAGAGCCAATAAAATTGGTTAGAAAATATCAGGGGCTGTAGGCTCACGATCCATTCAAGAGCTTTCATTAAAAGTAAATATTAACAACAAATTCAAAACTAAATAATACCAGATATAAACAAAAGACTAGGCAAGGCGAGAACTGACAGCAGAACAGGAACGTACGCATGGAGGCGTAAATCCAACGTGGTTTAGTGTAGTTTAACACTTCACAGGAAGTGAGCTGTTTAAATATACTGCAGAGAACTGAGACAGGAAACAGTCACACACACTTGCAGGAGATGGAGACCAGACCAGGAAGTGAATAAAAGTGCATGAGCGGGAATTCTAGTTTCTGGCTGAGATCAATAATGGACTGGAGTGATGTAGCTGAGGTTGAAGAACTGTCAGAGCCACATTTCACACAATACACTGATGCCAGTGTTTCCTGTGTTTCCAGAGGTATAGTGGAAGGGTTTGTATTTAATTTAAAACATGTTCATGTTTAGGCCCCGCCCACATCCAGTTTAAATCCATATACATACACAGATAGTGTCATTGTGTTGGCACACAGAATCTTTTTTTTTACAGAAAGCTATCAAGATTGAGGAGTTGCCATGGGTTCCTATCACTCACTGTTTTTCAGCGCTGAAAGTGTGCGCTGAGTAGGCGTTTCTCTTTTGATCTCTCTCTTGGTTGCTAAGGTGGTTTGTATCTGGGACACTGCAGACTCCAGAATGAGAACATTTACATGAAGAGATCGTCCGCGGTGCATGCATTAACCTGCAAAGAAAAAAAAAAAAAAAAAAAACAATCCTCCACAAATGTGCGATTAGTAAAGCTTGGAGTGGACGCTGTCACATTCACAGCCGGGTTACAGTCCTATTAAACTGCGCTAAAATGAAGAGGATAAAACCGATGAGGTGTTTTTAAAAGCTCTCTCCGTGCTCGAGGCGAAGCCTCGCGTTAATGACGGACAGAGAGAGAGAGAGGTTATGTTCATATAAGTCATTATGTAAATTAGAGCTGCGTGGAGAGAAGTAGCTGTGTCTCAGGAGCAGGTGTAGACCTGACCTTATTTTTACTCACTGTCTGCCTTCAGGCCAAACACCACTCTCTCTCTCTCTCTCTCTCTCGCTCGCTCTCTCTCGCTCTCTCTCTCTCTCTCTCTCTCTCTCTCTCGCTCTCTCTTTCTCTCTCGCTCTCGCTCGCTCTCTCTCTCTCTCTCGCTCTCGCTCTCGCTTTCTCTCTCTCTCTCGCTTTCTCTCTTGCTCTCTTGCTCGCTCTCTCTCTCTCTCTCGCTTTCTCTCTCTCTCGCTTTCTCTCTTGCTCTCTCTCGCTCTCTCTCTCGCTTTCTCTCTCTCTCTCGCTTTCTCTCTCTCTCTCTTGCTCTCTACTTTATTTATTTCTTAAATCGCAAGGCTGTTGAATTCTCGATTCTGATTGGTCAGATCAATGGTTCATCATTATTCATAGGTTACCGTTTCTATAGTAACAGCTCATTCACAGGGACTTTCAGTGGATACTGGATTCTCCACACACACGGATTAAACTAGCGCGTGCGTTAATCACTGATACAGAGGGTGACATTTATGGAAGGAGTCTCCAGTGTCAGTGCTTTGTAAAGCCGTAACGTTCTCGGTTTCTCGGTAACATGACAAGCTGCGTTTTTTTTTTTTTTTTACTTAAAAAAAAAGAGATGCAGGTGAGGGAACGACTGTTTATAGCTGCTATAACATAAGTATCGTAAGTAACGTAAGTAACGTAAGTATCGTAAGTAAGTTCCACAACATTAAATGTGACTATATACTATTGATGACATTTTTTTCAGAGCAAGAGCATGTTTTGTTTTTTTTTTGCTAATCAATACTGAAATGAGAAACACGCTCAGTAGAGACGGCGCCGATCCGATACCCAGGATCAGTATCGGGGTTGATACCAGCAAAAAAATCCGATGGTGGATCAGATATCAGGGAGAAAAAAAACAGACCGAATTTGATCCGATCCTGTCACAGATTGAAAAGATTGGAATTGGGTTTGGAATAGTTTTTTTTTTTTTTTTTTTTTTACTGTAAACGTTTACAGATCGTCATGGAACGGAAGATTTTATTCCACTCTGATTATGTTGTTTGTTTTTTTGCGTTCCGTTATCGACGAACTCCTCACGCCGAGTTTTATCGCTAATTGTGAAATCTTGATGACATATCGCGCCGCGTACGCTGGGGTTAGTACCACGTCGTAAAGGATGTTGATATCGGAGCAGTACGACATGTTTAATTCCTCACACACATCACTTCAGCTGCGGTAGTAATTTCTCTGTGATGCGGATGAGTTCATGGGCGCAGGGCTCTCGGCTATACGGCGACGTAGCAGACGTCAGCCTCAGCCAAACCGCCGCTATCTACACCAACACACCCAAAACCACAAGACCTCGGAGACATCCATGAGGTGCGGCATACGCGTCTCCTTATTCCTCAGTCAATACTCTGGATTTTGTTTTATTTTCAGAAGAATAGATGTTTCTACACACAGCCACGCAGGAGCCGATTGGATTTCGGGACGTATTTAACATTTCTAACAGCCGTACGCCGGCAGGTCGACTGCAGGAAGCTTTTCTTTGTGTGATGCTCTCATAGTGCTTTTTTGTGTGTGATATAAATACTCTGTCTCTCTCCTCAGAGCGTCTGCTTTCCTGTTTTTTGTTTTTTTTTAACCTGAGGTCTTTACAAACCTGGCCTGGTCGCCTCATGAGGCAGAATGAAATCTTGACACAAGCAATTTATGTTTGCTCGAGGTGCCAGACAAAGCATGCTGTTATTAGCAAACGGTCAGCGCTTTCAGGAGGCCATTAGCACTACGGACGCGACCTGTTTTTATTTATCCGCTGCTCAGAATAAAAGGTTCGTCCACTCAAATTCCACATTACGCTAACAAAATATAACAGTCCAGCTGAGGCATTGACTTTTTCGCCTTTTTTTTTTGCTGCTGATGTTGACGAAAATCGATGAATACCAGCGGCGCTGATTTAATCCAGTAATCAATCCTTTCAGGTTGACCTATACGCTGAATGATTTTCTTCCCGTGTACAACACACAATTTGTTTTTTTGTTTTTTTTTTTGATGTCTTGTAACTCGTCGTTTGAGCGCTGCGGCGTTGCCGAGGTGACACGGTGGTTATTTTTTAATAAGGCGTGGCCACAGATTAATATCTAGCGTCATGTTAATTATTAAAATATTACGTCGTGACCATGAATTATGAATGAAATGGAAAAAAAAAAAGTTATAATAATACATTTTTATATCGTAGTACTTCATAAATAAACATTAGTATTCCTGTTTCATTTCAGAAACCGTACAAATAATCACGTTCTGCTTGCTACGTGTAAACGTGGAACGACATGTCATTATCTGTCTTGATTTGAAATCTTGACATTTCACCATTTTCCATTACGAGCAAGTCTGAATATTATTATATGATTATTATATAACGCTGGAGCACAGCGCTCCTGAATGCTCAATTCTGATTGGTCGGAAGATTTTCATTTCATTCATTATCGATGTGCTCGTTATCGTTTCCATAGTAACGGCTCATTCACAGGGACTCGTACAGCGGACGCTTCACATGAACAGATGTGTAATCGTTGATATGTAAGGAGATGTTTATTTCACGTTTATGGAAGGAGTCTCCAGTGTCAGCTGTGTCAGTGTCCAGTGTTCTTAGTAATAAAAAAAAACAACTAGCTGCGGGTTTTTTTTTTTGTTGTTTTTTTTGTCTTATTAACTTTAAGAGAGTCTGGTGAGAGAACTAGCTGCTATAACGTAAGTGAGAACAGGAACTAACTTGTTTCACGATCACTACATGTAACTATAAACAGATAAAAAAAAAAAAAAAGTATGTCTGTTTTTAATTCATTAAAAATTGTAATTGTTGGAAAAATCTCTGTGGTGTAAGAGGAATAAAACACTTGGGGACGTGCTGTTAAAGGAAAACAATCGACTCCGAGGTGGTAACAGTAACTCGGCTTCCTCGCACCACCCTGTCGTTGATGAGTTTCCTATTTCAGCACACCCTTAGTGTTTCATTCCTCACATAATGCTCCTCCTTCGTCCTGAACATTTATGACGGTCAGTCCTAACCTCGTGAACATTCTTCAATCTTGTAAAACATGTTTATAGCCTTCTTATAATTTACGATATTATATAAATTACTGTTTAATGTTTATTTTTTTTCCCTTCTGGTGTGTGATTAGAGAGTGGAACCTGTTCACACACTGACGCGTTGGTTTAAGAGAGCGCTCCGACACAGCTGGAGGGAAAATCAATGCTCATTTTTCCGCTGTGTTGAACTTTGATATATGAACTGCGTTCATGCCTCCACCACACACACACACACACACACACACACACACACACACACACACAGAGATGCATCGGTGTAGCAGGTGGCTCAGTTCTCTCTGTTTATGCCTAAAGCTAGACTACATTTCTTACTCCGTTTTTTTTCCCCCACACAAAAATCTAACACGTTAAAGACATACTACAATATATTACAGTAATGTGAGTGTTTTTTTTTGTTTTTTGTTTTGTTTTGTTTTGTTTTAACCCTAATGTCAGTGCTGGAATTAATAAAAATCTAAGGTCAAAATTGAAAAAAAAAAATCAAGGTCACAAACCCTAAGGTCAACACTGCAACGAAATAAACTAATGTCAGTTGGAATAAAAAGTTGGAATTAAAAAAAACCTTAAAGACAAAATTGTAATTTAAAAAAAATCTAATGTCAAAGTTAAATTAATGAGGAATAAATAAAAAGGTCAAAGTTGGATTTATAAAAAAATAAACCACGTTCAAGGTTGGAACTTAAAAAAATCTAATGTCAAAGGAATAAGCTCAAAATTGAAATAAAAAAACATAACTTCAACATTGAATTTTTAAAAAAAGGGTCAAAGGACAAAATTGGAATAATAAAATACCTAACTAAAAAAGACTAGTGTCAAAATTAAAATAAAAATATAATGTAATATAATAATAAAAATAAGGTCATGTAAAAAAAAAAACCCTAATGTTAAACATTGAATCTAAAAAATTGGTTTGAAAAATTTAGTAAATTTTGAAAAGTTTGTATTAAAAAATTAGTCAGTGTTAAAAAAAATCAATTAGTAAAATAAATGTTAAAGAATTACCCTAAGGTCAGATATTGCAATTAAAAAAAAAAAAAGCTAATCTTGAAGTTGGAATTTTAAAAAATCATCTTAGAATTTGAATAAAAAAGCTAATGTCAATATGAAAATTAAAAAAAATAAATAAATAAAAAATAATGTCAAAGTTGGAATTTAAAACCAAGGGTTTTTTTTTTTTGGATTATTTTTTGGGGAAAAAAAAAACTTTCAAAAAATTAAAATTGTGATTAAAAAAATAACTTGATGTAAAAGTTTAAATAAAAAAAATAATAATGTGAAGATTTCTCATTAATTTCTGTATAAAAGCCCACAAATATCCACAAATTAGCTCAATGGTCTCAAAAAAAAAAAAAAAAAAAAAAAAAAAAAAGCCTTGTAGATTTCATGCGTCACTCAGTTTCTGACTTTCTAACTGTCATCAAACGGTAATTTTATAAGTCTGTTTAAGCCTCTTTTGTTAATGGAATGTAAAATTCAGAAAAGGAAACGCAGTAATCCCTTCCGACTAAAGAAAATAAGATGAATAAGATTACAATAATTAGCACAGCGCAATAGCTGAACTGATTTAGATAGAAGCTCGAAGAACAGCTGTAATAAACATGAACATAAATGGGTTTATATTAATAATAAGCTTTTAGTATTCATATTTAAAAAGGAGTTCTTTATTTGTTTATCGTGCAGAGATACCGTCCTGAACTTCCTGAACAGCACCTGATGGAGGTGATGACGTGAGGTGCGAGTCGATGGAGCCGGTCGAGGATTTACCGCTCGGATAAAGAACGAGTTAAAGGGCAGCTTGTAATATAAAATAAATAAACTAAGTCTGACTCTGAAACGTCGAAGAGCTCCGGCCTCTGAGGCAACCGGCACGAATGAGAAAGGAACCTCTTCCTCTTCTCTGACCTTTGAGAAGGTGTGAAGGATGAGGATAATCACGGCGACTCGTACACGAGCGCATTTAAACCAGACGGCTGTCTGCTCCCTCCCTCCCTCCCTCCTTCCCTCCCCACCTCGAGACACATCCGAATCCGATAACGCGGGAATAACGTCTGACCGTGAGCACTTTCTTGGAAATTGATTTATGGACGTTGGCTCGGAATCGTGAGGGAATATTAATGAGAAGCTGACCAGCTTGTACTACAGCGCTCCGTAAGGAAAATGGTGTTTAGCGACGGTTTGATTCGAAGTTAAAAATTAAAAAAAAACAAAAAAAACAAGCCGTTAGTCCTGATACAGGGTACGCAAACGTTTGAATAATGATGCATCGTTTACTGAAAAGCGATGACAGCTCATCTGGCATGAGAAAGAGCCTTGTGATCTGCCTTAGGTCCTGAGAACACTCAATCTCTGACTTGTTTTGTGTGTGTGTGTGTGTGTGTGTGTGTGTGTGTGTGTGTGATAGAAGCGGCCCAGGCCGTAGGTGGAGCTAAACTTAGATGCTGGAGGAAGGAGCTGACTTTTCCCTGCGTCTGCTCGGTAATAATGGAGGCGATGCCTGTTCGGCTTTTAGGGTGGTGATATATGAGTCTCTCTGTATACTGTATAACATCGTAATGCCATTACATCATTATTTCTGGATGCTGTGCGGCTGCTGAAATACGCTCCGGGATTATTAAAACAAGATTAGCAAAAAAAAAAACCGGCAGAGGAATAATCGCCGCTGTATGTATAAATACCGTACATACAGAAAGTATAGACATATACTGTATATTAGTTATTAGTATATTAGTCACATCCCTTAACTAATGATCTGTTTTGCTTGTAATTCAGCACTCAATCTTCATCAATCAATCTTCATTTGGTCATTTTATTCCACTCTTCCTTACAAAAATGCTCCAGATCTATCAGATAGAGATCAGATCTCCTGTGCACAGCCCTCTGCAAGTCATTCCACAGGTTTTTGACAGGATTTAGATCCGGGCTCTGACTCCAAAACATTGATGTTCTTCTTCTGAAGCTGTTCCTTTGTTGACTTTGTTGGATTAGTGCTTTGGGTCGTTATCATGCCGGATGGTGAAGTTTTCCTTCATCTGCTGTCTAACGGACGCCTGCAGGATTTGCGCTAAAATAGATTAGTATTTGGAGCTATCCAATGAGTCCCTCTATCTTGACTAGAGCCTCAGTCCCAGCTGAAGAGAATCAGAACCATAGCATGATGCTGCCACCACCGTGCTTCACCGTGGGTATGGCGTACTTGAGGCCGTCTTGTTTTTTGCACCAAACATATCTTTCAGAGTTATGCCCAAAAAGTTCTACCTCGGTCTCATCGCATTAGAGCACATTTTCTCACATGGTTTGGGGTGAGTTATTGCTGTCAGTTGCTAACTAACAACGCTAACATCTTCATAACCGTGAAACTATAATGGAAAAACATTGAGTTTTATGACTGTAGGACTCCACACTGATACACTGAAAGAGTTTCATTTGTATTTTCACTTTGAATGAAAGAAAACACTTTCATTCTTCTGAAAATCTAAAAAAAAAAAAAAAAGCTTCACTCAGGTTTTTAGGGCTCTTTCACAGTTGTTAGTCTGTTTGTCGAGTCTGAATCACAGCAGAATTGATTATTTTTGTTTCCTGTTTTGCGAATAATATAAACGAGCCAAAAAAGAAAAAAAACTGTTTGTCTGAGAGGCATGTGAGGCTGAAAACTGTCTCGTTCACTGGTCAGAAACACAGCAGTGGGAAAAATGTCAAAAGATCACCCAAGCACTGAGAACGCGGAGCTGAGGCTAAAAAAAAGATTCGATAATTATATAAATAATGAATTTAAAACTTGAGTTTGCGTGTCGCTATTTTGTCTGGCTCCGTTTAGCAGCTCGCATCTACAAAAAATGAATAACTAAATTAACGCTATGACCCAAAACACACGTCACGTTTGATTCACTTCCTGCAGGTGAGTCGATTCCGAGTCGAATCGCTTTCTCACAGTTCACTCAGAACCGGACCGAGATGAACTCGCCTGGACGCTTTCGGACCGCACCCGAGTGTGAGCGCTGTGTTCTCACCTGCCTAAAGAACCGCACTGAAGTGGAGAACACAGCAGGGTCCCCGTTCAAACACACTACACACTCCGTGTGTGTGCTAACACCCTGGAACAGTGAGCGCATGGCGTTTTAGCTTTTAGGTTGAATCTGCACCTGCACACACTCCAAAAAAAAATAAAACACCTTTAAAGACGACCGTTTAATCCAAAGAAGCCCTGAAAAACTCCAAGCACAAAGACACACACACACACACACACACAGACACAGAGAGAGAGAGAAAACGCAACGTTAGCAACAACTGTATCTGCATAGCTTGCTGGAAAATTCTCCAAAAGCGTTCAAGCCAAAAAAGTCATTAGTAAAGAGTAACTGGCTGGGGTTAATAAAGAAGGCCCGGGTGGCTGTGCAGGTCTCCATCAGCTTCTCCATCATGTAGCGCAAGTTCAGAAGAGGAGCTGTGAAAGCTTGCTAACAAGGAAATAGCTCATTAGCCTGAGTGAGAGCAGCCATCACAGAGGAGCAGCAGATGAAAACAAATGACTCTGTGAGAGCTCTGTAGCGAATACGGCTGGAACCATCTACACGCCGTATACGCTGAACTGATGCATCTTGGTTCCTCTTCTCTCTTTCTTTTCTGCCTTTCTTTGTCCTTCTGTCTGTCTGTCTGTCTCTGCTTTCTTTCTTTTTGCCTTTCTCTCTTTCTTTTTTGTCCGTATTTCTTTCTCTTCTTTTTTTCTATTCCTACTTTTTTCTATCTGCCCATGTATTTCTTTCTTTCATTCTGTCTTTGTTTGTTTGTTTGTTTGTCTCTCTTGCGTCCCATCTGTCCCTCTCAGACTCATTACTGCTGAAGAGTAACATTACCCTGTGTGTGTGTGTGTGTGTGTGTGTGTGTGTTCCAGGTATATGATGGGTGTGAATCTGGAGGGCAGAGATCTGTCGTTCATGGACGATGGTTATCAGGTGAACCCTAAACTGGTGGTTATTGTACTCAACACCGAGAGGGAATGGGAGAAGGCGAGTTTCTTTTTTTTTTTTCCTTTCACTTTTATTGTCTTTCTTCCAACCGAAAACTGAAGGTGCTGTTCATGTTTGTTACAAATATTCATATGTTCAGCGCTTCATCCAGGTCGGGGTGGGGGGTGGAGTCTGTCCCGGGAATACCGGGGGGAATTTTTGGTTGGGAAAAGGAACCATCTGTAGATCTGTGGAGACTTTAGCGTTCTGGGTAACATGGTGAGAATGAGCAGCAGCTCGAAAAAGAGAGAGAATAAAGAGAGGCTGGTGAGAGAACGACTGTTTATAGCTGCTGTAACGTAAGTGAGAACAGGAACTGACTCACTTCACTGACGTTCTACACCATTACGCGTAACTATAAACGGATAAAAAGCATGATGTGTAGCTCGTAAATAAATCAGAAATCGTCCACATTGGCAAATCAGTGTGGTGCAATATTTCCTTATTTCTTTTTTCTTTCTATCTGTCTGTCTTTCCTTCTTCCTTGCTGTCTCATTTTCTTCTTTTTTTAGCACTTTCTTTCTTTCTTTCTTCTGTCTCATTATTTATCTCTTTATTTCAGTTCCCTTTATTTTTCTCTCTTTCTTTATCTCTCATTCTTTGTTTATTCCTTCCTTCTCTCTTGCTGTCCCATTTCTCATTTCTCTTTCCTTCTTTTTCTTTTTTTTTTTACTATATGTCTCTCATTATTTCTCTCTCTTTCTTTATTTCTATTTCTCTTTATTTTTCTGTCTTTCTTTCTCTCTCATTCTTTCTGTTTCTCCTTTCTTTCTTTGGGATAGTTGTTGATGATTTTTCCTATAACAACACCGTCCACCCCCACGCAGTGTGTGTGTGTGTGTGTGTGTGTGTGTGTGTGTTTCATGGTTGTGTTGAGTTCCACACTGAATCATTATTTCCTGAATGAGTTCTGTTTTGCCTTCACTCGTGTTTTTGGATCGTTTCAGTCTTCTCAGTTTGCTCTCTCACGTCTCGCTTAATTTAGCTAATTGACTAAATAATGCGTTAGTTTTCTTCATAATAGTCTCTCTTCTTAGCCTCGTTCTCTCTTCCTGTCATTAGTTTTAGGTGTTCTCTCGCTCTTTCTCTCCTCTTCGCGCTCTCGTTTTCCTAATCACTTCCTCGCTCACACGTTCTTTTAATGACTTCTTATTTCTCAGAGGTGCAGTCAGTTTACACAGTGCTCTAGAGCAGGCGAGGTCTCTTTCTTTTTCTTTTCTTTCTTTCTTTCTTTCATTCATTCATTCATTCATTTCCACTGTGTGCTATAATCAACCCAAAAATCAAGGGTCGGTTTTCCTGAGGATATCCTGACAGATCAGGGAACCAATTTCCCCAACTTGCATGTCCAGAAGTGGCCAGAGGGAATCTGCAAGCAAAAATGGTGTTATCATCAGCATGAGTACCAACCTGTGAAGAAAATCCTCCTCCTGTTTCCCACCTCCACAAGTAAGCTGTTTGCCAAGTGGTAGAAGCCATATTCCATTGTCTGCAAGATCCTGCTATCTATGAGGTACACGATTCAGACCAGGGCAGAGAGAAGCAAACTTACCATGTGAAGCTTCTGACGGACTGGAAAGAATGGTCTCGATGGTAGGTGGAGGCGGATGAAGAGTTGGCCTATGATATGGAAGGGTGGAGACAGCAAGGGCAGATACATTTGGAACATCTGGCCAAAGAACAGCAACTTTTACTGCAACATGTCTTTACTGTTCCAGCAGAAAGCAGGGAGGACACACCTTCTGCAGCACACTGTTCATTTGGACGATCTGACACCTATCCTACAGAGGCCATACAGGGTACCAGAGAGACTGGTTGAGGCACTGAAGAGAGAAATTTCCACCATGAGGAACATGGGCATGATTGATTCTACAGTGAATGAAGCAGCACTATTGCTCATAGGTCCTAAGGCATCTGGGCTACTGACTGAAAGCTTGTGAGATCAAATCCCAGCATCACCAAGCTGCCACGGTTGGGCCTCTGAGCAAGGATCTTAATACTCAACTGCTCAGTTGTCTAAAAATTGTAAGTCACCAAATTAGCCAAATTAGATCACTGTAAATGGATTGTCATCATACCTAAAATGGTGACTTCTTTCAGATGGGCATGGACCTCTGTAAGCTCATTGCAGTCTTCCAGTTTGATGCTTACCTAATGCCCTGCATCAATGGCTTCATAGAGAAGATAGGGTACACTGCCTTCAGAACTCCGCTGAGGCTATTCCAGTTTATGGTCATGCAATTTGGTTAGCATGGTGATCATCTCCAGCATATGGTCCTCAGAAGGAGACATGAAGCAGGCTTAACACTGAGCTTGCACAAATGCAAATGGGTGATAATTGGGAGCCATAGCCATAATAGCTCTAGACCTTGGACCAAAAAAACAAGTGCTGTCTGTCCTGGGGCTAGTGGGGTGCTACAGACGGTTTGTACCGCAGTTCTCTTGTGTAAATCCCACTTACGGACCACCAAAGTGTCCAAAAACCCAGCAGAGAGGACAAAGGCCTAGAGAAAATCCTTTACCAGTCTCAAACCATATCAATCTACTTCTCCAGTTCTGCAGAGTCTGGATTTTACCCAGCAGTTCCTGTTTCAAGGATGCTTCAGCTCTAGGCGTTGGAGCAGTGCTAGCCGAGGAGAAACCTGTAGAAGAAAGACCAGCCTTCTACTGTCTTTCTGTCTTTCTTTCCCTCATTTTCTCTTGCACACACAATCTCTGAAACCCTGCAGTGAGTGTGTAAAGAGTGCCACACTAATCATTTCTCACTGCACTGGGCTAGAACAGGGGTGTGAGGAGATGGTGCTGACAGAGCTTACACACACACACACACACACACACACACACACACACACACATACTTGGATAACAACGCAAACACACTTGAGACAATTACAAAACATCAGTGCTAAATGTACACACATTAGACTGTCTCACACTTTCTCACAATAACACAGCCTGAGGGAGGAAGTGACTGAAAGAACAATGCAATGTGTGTGCATGCATGCGTGTGTGTGTGTGTGTGTGTGTGCGCGTTATTATAGATGGGCCGCTGGGAGAACCATTCGTTGATACTGAAATTTCCCGTGTGGCCTCGGTACAACTCCTTTGGAGACGCAGAAGCGGATGAAAATCACCTGAGCATCGTGACGTTAGAGGAGAAGCCGTTCGTTATCGTGGACGACGTGGACATTCTGACGGGGACGTGCATGCGCAACTCTGTTCCCTGCAGGAAACACATCAAAGAGTAAGACTCTCTTAAACATCAGCACATCAAAGAGTAACTCTCTTAATCATCACTTCAAAGACTAAGACTCTCCTAAACAACTACATCAAAGAGTAACTCTCTTAATCATCACTTCAAAGACTAAGACTCTCCTAAACAACTACATCAAAGAGTAACTCTCTTAATCATCACTTCAAAGACTAAGAGTCTCCTAAACAACACTACATCAAAGACTAAGAGTCTCCTAAACAACACAACATCAAAGACTAAGACTCTCCTAAACAACTACATCAAAGACCAAGACTCTCCTAAACAACTACATCAAAGAGTAACTCTCTTAATCATCACATCAAAGACTAAGAGTCTCCTAAACAACACAACATCAAAGACTAAGACTCTCCTAAACAACTACATCAAAGAGTAACTCTCTTAATCATCACATCAAAGACTAAGACTCTCCTAAACAACTACATCAAAGACCAAGACTCTCCTAAACAACACAACATCAAAGACTAAGACTCTCCTAAACAACTACATCAAAGAGTAACTCTCTTAATCATCACATCAAAGACTAAGAGTCTCCTAAACAACTACATCAAAGAGTAACTCTCTTAATCATCACTTCAAAGACTAAGACTCTCCTAAACATCAGCACATCAGTAAAAATCCTATAAAATGATGCGTGTGTGTTTACAGTAACACTACAGGTGGATCGTATCTAAAGCAGTGCTGTAAGGGCTTCTGTATCGATATCCTGAAGAAAATTGCCAGGAACGTAAAGTTCACGTACGACCTTTATCTGGTGACTAACGGCAAACACGGCAAGAAAATCAACAATGTGTGGAACGGCATGGTGGGCGAGGTCAGTAAATACAACAACAACAACACGTTAATGTCACGTAAACGCCGGCAGAGACGCGTGCAGCTCATATGCCGCTTCTCCGTGCTCGTCTTTGTTCTGCAGGTGGTTTATAAGAAGGCCGTGATGGCTGTCGGTTCGTTGACCATAAATGAGGAGAGGTCAGAGGTCATCGACTTCTCCGTGCCGTTCGTGGAGACGGGGATCAGCGTCATGGTTTCCCGCAGCAACGGAACCGTATCGCCCTCTGCCTTTCTGGGTAAATCTGAGAGTTCTTTAAAAAAAAAAACTGAGACATTTTGTCTTTTGGCTCTGTCTTCGTATTTGTGTATTTTTCACTGACTTCCTGTCGTCCTTCTTCCTCTTCCTGTAGAGCCATTCAGCGCGTCGGTGTGGGTGATGATGTTCGTCATGTTACTCATCGTCACCGCAATCGCCGTCTTCCTGTTCGAGTTCATCAGTCCACTGGGCTTCAACAGAAACCTCGCGCAGGGCAAAGGTACAAACATCACCCATATACAACACGACCCTTCTCTCTTTCATTTCTTTCTTTCTTTCTTTATCTTTCTGTCTCCCTTTCTGTCTTTTTTTTAAATAATTTGTCTGCCTCTTTCTTTCTGTCCATCTATTTTTTTTTTATATCTGTCTGTCTCTTTCATTCTTTTTTCCAACTTTCTGTCTCTATTTATTCATTTGTTTGTTTCTTCCTCTTTTAATTACACGAGCAGATGGTTGAATAGTTTTGTTTATGGCAGATGTTGCACCTTCTGTGTTTTAAGTTACAACCTAACGCTAATTTACAACTTTGCTACTTGGTGCAACTGTTAATTATTTTTTTTTATTCGTCCATAACCTTCAGACGTTGAAGCTAGGCTACGATGGATAGAGTTAGATTATGTTCTACTTGTGCAACCGGCTGGTTATTATGAATGTCTGATGACTGTACTCATCATCCGAACCTCTTCCTCCCTCTCCAGACCCTCATGGTCCGTCTTTCACCATTGGCAAGGCCATCTGGCTCCTGTGGGGTCTCGTATTCAATAACTCTGTACCAGTACAGAACCCTAGAGGCACGACCAGTAAGTTCATAGTGTCCGTGTGGGCCTTCTTTGCCGTGATCTTCCTGGCCAGTTACACTGCGAACCTGGCTGCCTTCATGATCCAGGAGGAGTTTGTGGACCAGGTCACTGGGCTCAGTGACAGAAAAGTATGATTTTATTTTCTTATACACTTTATTGCACACCTGCCAACCTGCACGCATTTTGCGTAGGAGCTCATCGGAGTACGCTGCTACGAATTATCGTTCAAAGATAACTCAAGAGTTTTATTTTTTCCCTCCGCAATAAAACAGCAAATGAGCCTATCAACACATGAATCTGGAATGATTGACAGTTGCATAGGTGTTTTGATAGTCTTCAGTATTAACTGACACCCTGGAAGCCCTGCCCCCTTTCCCTCCATCTCACTTTAGTAACATTTCGACCAGTACTCTTATCACAAGTCCCTTTTTTCCTGTTACTGTAAATGGAGAACATTTTGCATATATTAATCTGAACTATAATCTATCAATGTATGTTTTACTTAGCTAACATTAGACAGGTATAAAACTAACTATATTTATTAGGGATGCCAACAAAATGGTCACTTTTTCTGAAAAGGTACAGCCCTTTTACAGTCTCGGTGAGATTCGCAGTCTACCTCTTCAGAGTTGGCAGGTCTGCTTTTGTCTGTTAATGAAGAACATAGGCATAGGATCCACCATTTTCTGTGCTGCCTAATGTCTCTCTAAACCTTCCCAAACTATTTTTCTTGTTTTTTCCAGTTCCAAAGCCCGTATTCCTTCTCGCCGCCATTTCGTTTTGGTACAGTCCCAAATGGCAGCACTGAGAGGAACATCAGGAAGAACTACCCTGACATGCACCAGTACATGGTCAAGTACCACCAGTCTGGCGTCCAGGATGCACTGATCAGCCTTAAGACGGGGTACGACCTCACCAGCCTTGCGTATTTGCTTCCTGTGGATCGTTGAGATCGCTGAGTTTTGCCATTAAGTAGAATTTCTCTAATTCCATTCAGTTCCTCAGTTGTAACCTGTCACAACCTGCAGCTGTCTTCATGAAGCTGTCTTCATTATTGGTTTGCACAGCAAGCTGGATGCGTTCATCTACGACGCGGCTGTATTGAACTACATGGCAGGGCGAGATGACGGCTGTAAGCTGGTGACCATCGGCAGCGGCTACGTCTTCGCCACCACTGGTTACGGTATCGCCCTCCAGAAAGGATCCTACTGGAAGCGGCTTGTGGACCTTGCCATTCTAGGGATCATTGGAGATGGTAGGATCATCACGACTTATTTTCATATCTTCCTGTGTGCAACTATCTAAGGCATAGATGTCAAGACTTCCCACATCGGTCATTCGATTGTGTTTACATCTGTATTTGTGCTGATGTATTAATCAATGATTTTGTTTGTGAGCTGATCCAAAGATCTGTTTGTTTATTCTGTACTAGGTGAGATGGAGGAGCTGGAGGCTCAGTGGCTCACGGGTATCTGCCATAATGAGAAAAATGAAGTGATGAGCAGTCAACTGGATGTGGACAACATGGCTGGTGTGTTCTACATGCTGGCAGCTGCCATGGCGCTCTCTCTACTCACCTTCTGCTGGGAGCACCTGTTCTACTGGCGACTGCGTTACTGCTTCACTGGACTATGCTCAGGACGACCTGGACTTCTCTTTACCATAAGCAGGGTAAGGAATACAATCTAATGAAGATGCAGAAATCTATATAGCGTCTTGATATCAGCCCGATACCGTGTTCATTTACACATAGTTGTACTCGTAAAAATTGCCATCATCCGATGCCAACATCCTAAACAATGTGATAAAATGTTCCATGATGCCCCTGATTGATGAATACTAATATGTTTCTCATTTCGGTATGACGAGTATCAAACAACAGAAGAGAATACTCATACTCAGTCTGAAAAATATATATATATTGCTGCATCCCAACAAAAAACTAACCTTAACTGTGAAATCACCTTTGCATGTCTGTTTCTATGCTTCTTTGTGTCTGTCTAGGGTATCTGGAGTTGTATTCATGGTGTTCATATAGAGATGAAGAAGCTTCCTGAGTTGGATTTCAGTCCTCAGGCCAACATGTTGCACTTGTTGAAATCAGCCAAAGAGATTACCACTCTGGGGGTAACCTCACCTAAACGGCCCGTCTCCAGCCTCCTCCCTCCTACGCCCGGACTGCTAGAACTTGTGAGTGGTAGCAAAGGAAATAACCTTGCTCCAAAAGATGCAATCTACAACAATACCAACACTATGCTTTCAAACCGCCACAAAGAGCCTCTAAACAACACCCTTTTGCCGGGTCAGTGTGCTCTTAGCCTAGCTGATGCCCAGTCTGCTGTGGCAGGTAGTGGAGGCACAGGAGGTGGTGGTGGTGGTGGTGGTGAATCAGGACTACCTGCTTCCAAGTCCCGTGCTCTCTGGAAGAAGTCAGTCGAAACTCTGCGACAGAATCAAGGACCTACTAAAAATTCCCCACCTTCCTCTGCACCAGTCTTTGAGCCACATGCTACTATGAAAAGCCAGAGGTATTTGCCTGAAGACCTGCCTGCACGCTCAGACATGTCTGATTGTTCTGGCCGCATGGACCTACAGAAGCAGCACAAGGTCAAAGAGACGCTCCGGAAGCGTAACCGCCTGCCACGGGACCTAAGTGACGTAGAACTCTCTGCATTGCCCGGCCAAGCCAGCCAGCAGAGCAATCACAGTGCTCAGATCTATTCCCAGAATAGTCAGAGCAGCCAGATCTACACCATTGACTCTGTAGATCAGGAGCATGGACTACACTACCCAGACATATTCAACGAGCACAGAGACAACAAGCATCGCCCTCCATCTTCTTCAGAGCAACAGCCAATACTGCAGCTTAACAGCAACCTGTTCCCACAGGCTCACGAGCCGGACGTCATGCAGAATGCCACAACTACTGCCAAGGAGAAGAAGTACAATACTTACGGAAAGCCTGGTGGGGTAGGACTCAGTCCAGCAGTGACCACTCCCGCCCAGGACCACAGACAAACCCACTGTCGTAGCTGTCTTTCAAAGTTCTCCAGCTATTCTGGGCTTTATACTATGCGACCTCCTCAGTATCGCTGTGAGGCCTGTCTGCATTCTGCCAACCTGTATGACATAAGTGAGGATCAGTTCCTGCACCCTAACGTAGGTGCCATTCGAGGCGGGAGTGTAGACAGGAGCTTCTGTGCATTTCTGCCTCATCCCAATGCTTCCTTCACGGCCTACCTTCCCCAAAGCGACCAAGAAGGCGAAGGGCTCATTAGTCACTATCAAAACGAGGGCATTTACATCCATCGCCAGCATTCTTATGAGAACCTGCCTCAAAAGAATCCTTCACGACGCGTGAGCCTTCAGGACAACACTCCTCACACTAACCTGCACACATCCACCATGGTACCGGATAAGCTTCCAAAGAGCCAGTCGGCACAGCTTAACCACACGCTTGCTTCAGTAGGCGTTAGCGGGCTTGGCATTGGCCGGCGCAGCAAATCAATGTACCCAGCCCGTCCGACCGAGAACCCTTTCCTGCAGACGCTCCGCGACGACCAGCGCCTGGCTCATGGCCGCAGCTCCACGGACATTTACAAACAGCTGGTGCCACTTACATTAAGTCCAGTTGTCGACGGCAAGGGGCTCGGCATAGGGGTGGCGACACCTGACCTCTTTTACCCCGAGCATGTAATGCCTTATGTAGCCCTTTCCCCAGTCGGCACATTCCCAGCCCCGAGAGCAATGAGTGCCGGTGGTGCACGACGCGTCTACAAGAGGATGCCCAGCATTGAATCCGACGTCTGAAGGGTTGAAAAAAACTGCGAACCAATGAGATAGCGACTCTGAAAAAACAAGCGCTGTACAAAGCATCAGTATTTCCACATGGATATGGATTCATATTGGATTGTTCTTTACAACCAGGAGTTTAAAAAATCTCATATTTTGTTTCCTGCTCTTAAATAAATCCGACTTCACATTTCATCAGGTCCTCCCCTGTAGTTGAGCGGCAGCTCTGGGTCTTCCACATAAATGCAGAAGACGGCGCCAGACACAGACGTGCCGTAGAGAGGAAGTGCAACAAAAAAGCTGCTGGAAATTGAGGGGCAGCTCCAAAGAGTTTTCCATTTTCCAGACGGAGAAGTGAGCAACCAAAAATTGCCACATGTGGTATCGCATAAATGTCCGACTGTGAAAACAAAGTAATGAATTTTCACAACACCACAAAAACATCCACAGGAAACCAGATGTATAAATCCATAAAAATGCACAAAAATAAACACTTGAATCCTAATTGAATTAAATCAGATTAAATGTATTGTATGATATTAAAGGCTACGTTCACATTACGAGCTTCTTTGCCCAATTCCGATTTTTTTCTATCAGATCTATCCTGATAGTTCTCATTTTTAACCACAAGTGACCCATATTTGTCTTTAACATGAATGCACGTGTCCCCAGAAATGGACAACTCTTTCCAACACTACTCGGATTCAGTAGTTTCTTTACAACTTAGCATAAATCATTGGGAAAAATCCATATGAATTCCGATCAGACCGTTCTCATTTGTATCCATATGTATCTAGGACCAAATAAGAAAGTGGCTCAGGTCTGATTTTTGTGTTCAGATCAATCAGATCTGCGTCAGGACGGCTCCCGCGTGGCACAACAGAAAAGCATTCGCCCTATCGCCAGGAGATAGAGAGTTCAAAACCTGACGATGCCACAGCCGTCCCTGGTCGGGAGACTAGGGAGCGAAATTGTCCATGCTCTCTGGGTGGGAGGGGCATAGCGACACTAGCCAACTGTGGGCGTCTGCGAGCTCGCGTATGTGGAAGAGGGCGGATTGCGCTTTCCTTTTCTACGTGTGTTACGCAGCTTGAAAAGATGCGGTTGGCTGGCTTCACGTGACACAGAGAAAGCACTTGTTGGCCTTCACTCTCCTCAGAAAATCGGATTTGTGTCACTTCAACCTGGTAATGTGAACGTAGGGGGGAAAAAACAAAAGAAAGCCAAACCTACCACATGGTGAAAAGGGTTAGCAGAACCAAACTTCCTACCCTACAGAGACTTCTATTTTTTCAACTACATTTTTTTCGACTGTGTAATAGTTTAGAACTTCTGAAAATGTTTACCTGCATGCCAAACACAAGAGCAGGACGACGACTTCTCTGAGCCATCAGTGTTGGTCACGTACTCATGACTACATTATTACGTTACGATTATTTCTATAGTTGTCTAGGAAAATCATACGTGACGAGTCATTTTTACAGTTTTATACACTGCCAAATGTTTGACCAAGCGGTGTGCAGAGCATATGATTGTTATGGTTCAGGAAAATAGAAAAAAAAAACAAAACAAAACAACAAAAAAACAGAAAACTACAGTTTCTCGTTAAAAGACACAAAGAGACAGTGATGATGCCGTAATCTGAAATCCTGTACCAACAAAATGATGTCACTCTCTGCACCGCAGGACCACACAGAACTTCACATACATCACTTCCTGTAGGATTAAACCCACCTACGCATATCCTATTATTTATTTATTTATTTATTTATTTTTTGTTGTTGTTTTCAAATATAATGGTCATCCAGCGATATGCACAATATCAGGTTGCAATATAAACTTTCTGTATGAAATTTCATAGCTAATATGTTTTATTATTGGTTCTCTTAATTTATGAATTGTAATACATGTGACATTAATTTATAAATGTGATTTAATTGCGAATGTATATAAATTATATTAAAAAAATAATAATACCAATAATAACAATAATAATAATAACAGCATGTTAATCTTCTCTATGGTCAGACTTTCCGAGTTGTTCCTTTTAATTTTTTTGACGTGAATGGGAGTACATGTTTACAGTGAATATGGAAAATATGGATTCATCTCAAATGTGATTTTGATTCTCATTTGAATACATGGCAGAAAAAAAAAAGTCAACCTGGACCACATTTTGGCTGTGTCTTCAGTTGTTTTGCGTCTGATATCGGAGGTTTACATTCACAGGGCTTCGCCTCACACTCAAAACAACGACAGACAATTTTAAAAAGGAGAGAGAGAGAGAGAGAGAGAGAGAGAAAGTTCAACATTCAGCATTAGAAGAGAGCTGTTTTTCTCTTAAAACATTAGTTTCTCTCTCTGAAGGCCCATTTGCTGTCCTGGTTTAAATTCCCACACAGACATAAAGCCAGTGCCCCAGTCAGTAAGTGCTGAGGCGGCATCGTGGCTGCTCCGGGATTAGGAGGATATGAGTTTGCTCATTTAAAGACATTTTACAGTTATTAAAAAGCATCTGCTTTCACAGCACTCAACACTGGTTTAACCGTAATGCCAATTCCTGACTAGAAATTATTTTATCCCTTTACGTCTGATTTATAATACGACACTTTTGTACACTGCAGTTATCATTTAATATATAACTGTAATGGATTTCTGCCATTTAGAGATTAGTGCGGCGTTTGTTCGAGAACATGAGGTCATGATGAAAATGAACAGTTAATGCGTGTTCTTCAGTGAAGAATGATTCTTCTTCAGTCTTTAACACAATCTCTTCTCAATGCATAATGAAAAGTTGCTTCATTTGACGCAATATACATGCAATCTGATAGAAATATGCACATTGTTTCATACACAAAATTACGGTATGTGCTTATTCACAAACATGACAGCAAGTTTATGGGTCATTCTCCAAACACGGTGACTTTCTGATCAGCAAAATGTTCAAATTTTGGATGATGTTTTCATCTGGAAAGTGGGAACGTATCGTATGGAAATTCTTTTGGAACGGGGTGCCATTACTTTAAGTCACCGGGGTTATTAATTGCCACTGGTGTTATAAGCACAGGAGCCAAGAACAACAGTAGCGAATTTCCTCAATCATTAATCAAAAAAATCATTAATAACACCAGCGTCAATAAATTATTCTATTTAAAATTATTTTACAGGTCAGTTTGAAAGATGTAAATCCAGTGACACGTCTAAATTATTAGTAAATTAAATTTAATAGTTAAATGGTAAATTAATAACGTATAGAGTGTGGAGGGAAACTCACTTGGTGCTGCTTAAAATGGCCGCCCTTCTGAACTTTGACCCCGGAAGCACTTACTCACAATAAAAATAAGTTTTTAAAAATAGCTAACTCCAGTGACGTGAAATGCAGGTTGTCTGGTGAAAAAATAAGGCTCTTTTTAAATGATTCATATTATTAAAAACGTTTTATTCTGCTAATTTACATATTTGATAGACCTCATACTTCCGTTCCACATTATTGTGTGACACTGAAGTGAGTGAGGAATATTTTTATAATAATAACAATAATAATAATTTGTATTTAGACGATTAGTAACTGTAATCTAGCGAATGACGAAGCTGTAATTAATCTGTAAAATGATTGAGAGCGAAAAGAGCGATCGAAAAAAAGCAGCTGCCCGATAATAAATATCATCATCCTTAATCTTAATCTGAATTTAACATTAAAGGTATTATCAGTCATGTCCTGACGTGTTCTATTCCTCTTACACCGCAGCAATTTGCCAGAGATAGCATTTATCCATTTATAGTTACATTTAACTTTATTATAGTCAGGAACGTTGGTGAAACAGTATGGTAAAGTTGGTGAAAGCTTATCCTGAAGGTTTTCCCGTTTCGGAAAACTTACTGACACTGGAGACTCCTTCCATAAAAAATAATAAATAAATGTGTCCTTACAGAAATCTTCTCCATATCAACGTTTTTTTTTTTTAAATCTGTGTGTTATTAGTGGAGCGTCTGCCGTACACGTCCCTGTGAACAAGCCGTTACTATAGAAACGTATTAGAAAATTAAAACCGACACCTTCTGACCAATCAGAATCGAGAACTCAGCAGTGATGTGGTACTTTTTAACCAGTAACTCTGCATTGTTATAATTAATCGCCTGTTTATTTGTTAATTCGTTTAGCTACTGATTGTTCATTCGTACATCTCATGAGTTCGATTATTGACGTCAGTAGATTCTTTGATACTTTGATGATTTAAACCGTGAGATCTCGACTCCAGTCCTGCTGACGTCCCCCTGAACTCCGGCGTCTGAAGTTTTCCCTTCTGCCGACCCAGAAGATCCGACTGATCGGCTAATTATTAATCCTTTAATGAGAGGAGGGAGAACTTCAAACTGTACAGGGCAGGGCTTCCCCAGGACTAATTTAAATATGATCTTATAAATCCTGTCCCCTGACCTCATGAAGGGAAAAAAAATATTCAAATTATTCTCATCTTCTCAAGTTCATTAGCAGCATCTTTTTTTTTTAATCTGCATATGAAATTACGGCTGTGAATATCTCTTATTCTCTCACCTTTTTAATATTATGTTAAGACTATAAATTTAATTTAAATGGTAAAACTCCTAACACATGGCTTTAAGTGTTATCATCTCTTAACACTTAAAGTTAAAAAAAAAAAAACTTTTGAACTTAAAAAAATATAACTTTTCAATTTTTTACAAGAAAAACAAGAAGTTCAAGAAGCAGTACAGCAGTGCTACATTTAAAAATAAATAAATAAATAAATAAATTTTATTAATAAATAAATGCATAATAAATGTACTTGTTTTTATTTTTAAAAAATAACATTTTAAATTAAATTAAATAAATAAATATATAACTTTGAAAAAAATACAATTTTACATCAGCTCCTTCAGGTCAGTTTATAATTATTAAAGAAAAAAACATTTTAAAAATGTTAAAGATATTAGATAAAGAAAAAAGATCGTATTGTGACGTAGTTTATAGCGATATCGATATTATATCGTCCAGCCCATACGAGGCAGTCAGTAAATCTGAAATTTAAAACTTAAATTCCAATAATACTTGAAATAATTTTTTTTTAAAAAAAAGGAGAAAATCTGATTAATTTAAATTAAAAAGAAAAAAGTAGACATTTGAGGTGTATTAATAGTGTCACAGGTCTCTCTCAGTTTATGATGAAATAAATCAACACAGTGAATGAATGAATGAATGAATGAATGAATGAATGAATGAATGAATGAAATGTTGATAATCGCCTCCGGACTACAACACCACAGACCATTTAACAATTGAATGGAAGCTCATAAATCCTCCAGAATTATGTTTTAAATCCTTTGTTATTTGTACTGAGCTTTAAACGGTGGACATTATCACACAAACAGCTTCACGGACATCCGGATGTAAACGTCCTGACACGACGAAGAACACTCGTTCATTGTTAAAAGCGCATCAACTTCTAGCTAATCTTATCACCAAGATCTCTAGCTGTTAAGTACAACAACATCAGAACGAAAATATAACATTACGCCTTAAATAAAAAGTGTGATAAATGGATAACGTAGCGCTCTGTTGATGCTAATCTTGTAGCTAGGTTTCTGAAAGCAAGCACAGCCATTTTTTTAGTAGTTCTACGCACATAGACTTGATTTATGGCATATTTTTAAAGATTAATGTCAGGTTATTATTAATATTAACGTCATTAGCCTTTATGCAGGTTAGAGGTCATCAGATATTAATCAGAGTGGCACAGAGTGGCTAATTCAAATAAAAATAAGTGTATTGTTTGCATGGTTTGTAGCTAGCAACACTATAGAGTACAATATTCATGCTGTATTTTGCAGCGTGTCCATAATCTTAACAGCAAATGGACGATATTTAAATCTAAATTTAAATTTAAATTTATCCAAACGTAGAAGTGAAAATCTCACTGAACTGAAATGTGACCGTATACAGCGGTTTATAATATTTACAGATGTTTGCAGGCACAGAAACGAATGCTCCAAATCAGCGCTACGCTCATGAAAAAGTTACGTGAAACGCAGTACGTGAACCCGACTGATCTGAGAACCCAACCGTTTGCTGGCACTTATTTATGAGACGCAGCGGAAACGACACGTGCGCTTTTCGACTGCTTTGATACGCTGCAGTGAGACGTGAGATCTTTCCATTTATGAATATATATATATAACCTTTTTATTTATTAATGTGCAAACAATTTGTGCGCTGATTTCTTAGTTTTTAAAAGTTATGAAAGTTACCTATCATTCTGTGGACTCATTTATAAAAAATGCAGTAAGAAATTTTAAAATAAAAGTATGAAATTCGTGTTTTATCTACAGAACAGGACCACAGATGTACTGATATACTGTTATAGGCCACATCGAGTACTTGGCTCTAGCGTAGCGGCAGCTGTGTATGAGGTAATGATATCTGCGCTAATGCAGTTCAACAAACATTAGGTCCTTTTATCATCTACAGCTATAACAATCTGCCAGCATCATGCACTCCGTCTTGCAGCCTTCGCTTCGCTCTTCGACCCCTCGGGCGCCTGTGTGCTGCGTCGCCATGCTTTTCATTTCCGCGGAAGGTTGTTTCCGGGTCAGCGGAGCTGTACGAGTCCTAAATTTCTGCACATCTTGACGTACTGGAGTGGGATCACTGAGTCGGAGCGTGATCCTCGCTGAGTTTCTTGTTCAGTAGTGTTGTAGCAGGCTTAAGTCCAGCATCCATGACACACAACTTCCTAACAAACACCATTATCAGAGCTGTACGTTCATTAAATCGCTTATCAAAGGTAGAAACTAGAGTGTGTGTGTATATTATACAGGGTTTTACACTAACCACCAGGTGTTTGGGGGGGAAAAAGCTGCCTCTTGTCTGTTTTAGTTAAGATGTAGATGCTAGAAAAGTTCACACACACACACACACACACACTTATTTACAGTAATTACTAAGACAAGCAGCAGGTTGTTTCCAAGACGCACCAGGTTCTGAGCTGGACGACTCTTGGACTGTGTTATTTACTTGTTATTTTAAAAATTACTGTGTTTTTTTTTTTCCTTTTTAAACAAACTACGATGTCTACATTAGTAGCGGTATTTTAGAAACCGTTTCGTTCGACCGGTTCGACCAGCGCGTCCTGGGTTTTGGCGATTCAGCTCAATAATCTAAGCTGGAATCTACAGCAGCGTATTCAAATCTAACAAGAAAATCCTCAATCAGAAAAAAGTCTGTTGTGAATGCTACCAAGTAATAAGTAATCGACACGAAACGAAAGTAAAAGTACCAAAAGCAATTGCACATTTTTTAAATGTTATGTCCCAGAATTTTATTTAGGTTTGTTCTGATTACGGTTTTTAACTGAAAAAGCAGAAAAGCATCGTTTTTATCACTTTAGTAAGGACACAAAAAATTGGCAATGCTGCAGCTAGAAACGTGCGTATTGTTGCAGTCGTTCGTCTTTCGCTTTAAAATGAAAACAAGAAATTTTTTTACCACTATAATAGGAAATTTGTAAATCATAAACTTTTTTGTTTTCATAAAAATATTTTTAAAAATAAAATATATAATGACTTTTGTTTCTACTTGTTTCAAGTCTAAAAATCAAATTTTCATGAATCCAAATGTTTAAGTTCATTTCAGCAGTCGGTTATTTTACATGCGATGAGTAACTTTTTTCATTTAAAAAAAAAAAGTGATAAAAATACAATTAGCATCTGTTTTATTGGTGAAACTGTACATTTAGCAGATGAATCCTTCCTCTAATCATATACATTATGGCCTCAGGCTTCTCTCTCTCTCTCTCTCCCTCCCTCTATCTATCTCTTTTCACTATCACTCTACTCTGGGTGTACATTTATATTTATATTTCTATGTTCTGCATTTCAATGCATATCAAAAGGCCAAACGCCTCCGTACAAACACAAGCAGCTTCGGATGGGTGAAGACGATCTCTCCACCCGTATCCATACAGTGTGTGTGTGTGTGTGTGTGTGTGTGGGTGCTTTTGCTTTATATTTCTATAGATTATAAGGTCCAAATGTGTAGTGGAGTAGCGGACGAGAAGGGAGTGTACGCAAAGTAGATAAGAGATAAAAGATGTAGTAAAAGTAGTGACACACATTCACACAGTCGATCAATTCGAAATTCGAAAGCACACAAAGTGGATATAGGTGATGTTCTTCCAAGTGGGAGACACAAGTGGTTTTTTTTTTCCAAATTATTTTTACTATTACTAGAGCTACAGTAATTTGCAAGAGTTTGTCCTTAAATAAGCATCATTGTGAAAAACCAGGAGCTAGACACTCAAATCCGGGACAAAGTTCTGGAAAAGTATCAGTTAGAATTTGTTTAAATCCCAAACTTTGAACAATCGCACAAACATTCATTATTAAAAATGGAAATAATATGGAACAACGACGACTCTGTTCAGAGGAGGCTGTCCACTAAAAGTCAGTGTCCACCAAACGTCAGGTGAAGAGGGGATTAGTCAGAGAAGCAAGCATGAGGTCAAGAGTGAGGCTTAACCTGATGCTACCACCACCATGCTTTACAGATGGTGTTCTCATGAGTCTTTCGATAAGCAGTGTTGGGCTTTCGCCAAATGGAGCGCTTCATTGCCAAGGCCAGAAAGTTCAATTTTCAAAAACCAGAGAAACTTTTTCAACATCTTCTGAATCTCCAAAATGCCTTTTGACAAATTTCAAACAGGATCTTATATCATTCGCCACTCTCCTGTAAAGCCCAGCTTTGTGGACTGTCCGGATTACTGTATGGTTGTGCTGTGAACAGTGTCTTCAGCTCCTCATCAGCTCCTCCTGTGGATCTCTTCAGCTCCACTTGGAGTTCACCAAAAATCATGTTGAAGACTCAGAAAATGTGGAAAAGATTATCTGGTTGATTATCAGATTTGGCCTTGATACGAAGTGCTACAGTTTGGCAAAAATCTAACAACGCTCATCACCCTGAATATATCATTCCCGCTCTGAAGCATGGTGGTGGTAGCATCACATTACGCGATAACCTCAGCCTCTTGGTTGCTTCTCTGTCTAATCCCCTTATTATAACCCTGACTGATGCTTTTCCAGAACTTTGTTTTGGTTGCTCCTTGGTCTTCAAGTTGCTGTTTTTTTAGGTAACAATCTTTGAGTTCTTCCAGGAACTGATGCATTTATATTGAGATCATGTGACACTTTTATTGCACACAAGTAGACTCCACTCAGCTAATTACTGAATGTGGTTTCACCAGAACGAATTTAAAGATTTCACAGCAACAGGACGAGCACTTCTGCAATCCCAACTTTTTTAATTGTAAATTGATTTACATATAAACTATATTGATTCCCCCCCAAAATTATGAGATATTTTTTAATTATGAGATATGTTTTGTGTGTAGATTTATGACTTATAATCCAGGTTGTAACATTACACAATGTGGAGAAGTTCAAGGGGGGCGAACACTTATGCAAGATACTGTAGGTGTCTATGATAGGTTTTTGGAAAAAAAGGGTGGAAGGAAAAAAGGTCCAGGTTTCTCCACAAATGGTTGATGTTTACTGCGATCATTATCATATTATCAGGGAAATATGAACTTGAAATCGTTGCTTTGAAGTTTGTATGTGTGTGTGGGGAGAAAGAGAGAGAGAGAGAGAGAGAGAGAGAGAGTGAAAAAGCAAGAGAGAGAGAGAGAGAGCAGCCATTTTTAGATAAAAGTCATCTTTCATTGCCTTAATTTACTGTGAGACACTGAGTGCTCACTTAGTTGCGCTGTTTTCTCATTGTGTGTGTGTGTGTGTGTGTGTATATGTATGGATCTGTGAGACAAATAGAGAATTTGAGGACTGTGTGTGTGTGTGTCTGTGTGTGTGTGTGTGTGTGTGTGTGTGTGTGTGTGTGTGCACGCATATGAGTGAGTAGATCTGAGCTTTTGCCAGAAGAGCGCGCTCTGCCTACACAGCGAAGAAGCCATGAAAATTCATAAGCGCGCGACGCCTACTCACCAACACTAAAAATACAGAGAGAGAGAGAGAGAGAGAGATGGAGAGATGGAGATAGAGAGAGAAAGAGAGAGAGTGTGATGGAGAGAGATGGAGGGGGGCTTCTCTAAAATGTATGCTATGATCAGGGGAATATGAGCACGTGGCAGAGATTTTTTTATTTTTTTCAGATTCAACTCACTTTTTGTCACTGAAGCCAATTTGTGTGTGTGTGTGTGTGTGTCTGTGTGTGTGTGTGTGTTTGGCCGTGTACCTTACATTTAGCTTACATAGCATTAATTAGCTGCATTAATAATCATGTCAATCCTCATAAGGATAAAATGACAAACGTTTGTGTGTGTGTGTGTGTGTGTGTGTTAGAGAGAGGTCCTTACAAGTCCCCAGAAGTGTGTGTATGTATGTATGTATGTATGTGTGTGTGTATATTTGTTCATAGCGCCGACTTCCTGTTTAATTAGCTGAATTAATAGTTATGCCAATGGAAGGTCCTCGTAAGGATAGTATAACAAATGTGTGTGACTTGTGGGGTCTTTATGTGTGTGTTTTAGAGACACGCAAGTCCTCACAAGTCCTCAGAAGCAGGTATGTGTGTGTCTGTTCATAGGAACAGCTTCCTGTTTAAGCGCCAGCTTGTTTTTATATCTCAGTGGGGACCAAATGTCCCCAGAAGGATCAGAATATCTGGCAGTTTTGAGCTTGTGGGGGCTGTTCACCATGAGAAACCTGCTTTAGCGGGGGAAAAAAAAAAAGTTTTAAAAGCTTTTCACTTTTCTTGCATTAATTAGGAATTAGGTGCAATAATAATAATAATTATGTCAATGGAAGGTCCTCACAGGGATAGTATGACAAATGTGTGTGTGTGTGTGTGAGTGTGTGTGTTTAGATCTTGTGCTCTTCAGATGGCTTTAGTATTTGCTGTTCTATAATTAAGTCACTAAATTCATTCCTTGCTCATTCATGAAGTGAGTCAGAGAGGAAATGACACAAATAAAACACACACGAGCCTCAGACGAGCACATCGGAGACCTAGTTAGCTGATGACGTTAGTGACTGTAACGACACGTTCTCTTGAAATATAATCATTACAACACTTCAAATATCATCTTATTGCAGTAACGCATGAATCCGTTTAACGTCTCGTACTTCGAAACGTTCTTTTCCACGACTTGTTCACGTTTGCTTCATTCACTAGACTCTGTTACATGAACACATTCACCCCTGTGAAATATCTGCAGTGTTCCACAAGTCCCAGGTCACACGTCTGAATTTCCTAAAGATCATGAGAAGAAGAAAAGTACGTCCTCTCATTCTTCTTTCTTTGTTTACAATGATATGGAGATAGTGACTGACTGGATATCGATGTCTTGTTATGTTTGAAAGACTTCGCCCTGATCGCACGTTTATACCAGCCGGCCCTGATCAAGCTGATGAAGCAAACTCTGGATTGAAATTGAACGAAAGAGCAACAGCGTGTACGCAAAACTTGTGTAAATGGTCCGTCATGGTACAGCCATTCGCGTGTGTCGCATCAAAGCTGGAACGATGTGACAATGAAAGACTGAATAGTTAATAGTATGTGCAATTGTATAGGCGTGTGTGTGTGTGTGTGTTATGCACCCTGTGTGTGTATCTGTTGGAGGGAATTTGCTCATTCATGAAATCACTTGGGAACAAAATGGCACAAATAAAGCAGCCGAAGTTCCGGATCTAATTATGCGTTCAAAACCCACACTGAATAGAAGCTGTTTATGCAAATGCATATGCAAATGAGCCTTATTTTAGGTGGGTTTCCCTCAGGGACATGCAAATCAAAATGTTTGGATTAAATTTAGTGCTTCCAGTGTCTTCTGATGAGTCATTTACACCGGGCAGGGCTATCAAACCCGGACATTAATCATATAAATAACGAAAAAATAAAAGTGCAGAACCTCAACCAGAATAAACAACGCATAGAGGATGAAGTGTGTGTGTGTGTGTGTGTGTGTGTATACACTCAAGGAAGGCAGGAAAGAATTTGGAAGGATGGAAGAAAGGTCGAATGAAGCACGGAATTCAGAAAGAAGGAAGAAGAAATTCGGAAGGAATTCAGAAGGAAGGATGGAATTTGGAAGGAATTCTGAAGGAACTCGGAAGAAATGGAAGGAAATCAGAAGGAATTTGGAATTGGGAAGGAATTCTGAAGGAACTCGGAAAGAAGGGAGGAATTCGGAAGGAAGGATGAAAAGAATTCAGAAGGAATCATGTTAGGAATTCTACAGGAAGGAAGGAACGCCGAAGGAATTCGGAAGTCAGATGGAAGCAAGTTGGAAGCAAGGAAGGAGTCTGGAAGGAATTCAGAAGGAAAGAACCAAAAAGCCTTTCAGAGATGAATGTGGGTTGGAAGTGGTGACATCATCCTGACATGTGAGTTAAGAAAGAAAAACACACTCACAGATCCGTCTCTTTCCTTTTTTTGTTCTCTCTCTCTCTCCCTCTCTCTCTCTCTCTCTCTGTCTCTTTCTCACACACACACACACACACACACACTCACACACACACATATAGCAGGTATTAGATATCCCAGAGCATCCTGAGACCTCCGTTGCCGCGCTCCAGAATAAGCTGCAGTGTGCAGGTTGACTCACAGAGAAATGTCTATTTCTGAAACATGCGCAAATCCCGAGCCTCTTCGCTGTTACCTGTGGTAAAAAATATATGTGCTGTGGACGTCCTTCTCCTTCCTTCGACGTTCGGAAAGCAGTTTTCTCCTTTTATCAGCAACTTTTTCTTCAGAATTTACGAAGGATTCCCTTCATTATTTATTTATTTTAGAGTTACTGCATTATTCATTTTAGAACGATTTATTTTTAGAATTTCTATTCCATTTTACTACGTAATGGATTATTATCATTATTATCATTATTATCATTATTATTATTATTATGTAAATTGCTCAATCTTAGAATTAACCGGACCAATAACTGGTCCTGCCTGTGCCGTGCTCACATGGGAATTGTGCAGGGATTTTCTGGACTCACAGAATAAATTATAATAACCAAACATCTGTTCAGTGCACGAGTGAATTAAATAAATGTCTCAATCAATAATCAACAAATATGACTCGCATCAGTGGTGAAATTAGACCAAACAGAAATGTTATGTTTCTTCCTGCATCTCTAAAGGAAGAGCGAAGTCACTGGCGTGATTAATAGCACATGAAATAGCACATGTAGCATCGTTCAATTCAATACTATTCAATTTTACCTCGCTACGTTTCTGATCTTTGTGGGTTTGAGCTAAATAAATCTGGAAGCGTGAATATTTTTTATCGTGTTGAGAAAAATCGAAAAAAGTGCAGCAATCTGCAAGCAGAGTGAAACAGAATGAAGTCATCTTTGTGTGTGTGTGTGTGTGTGTGTATACCCAAGGATTTCAGAAGGAAGGATTTCAGAAGGAAAGAAAGGAAAGAAGAAAGGAAGTCAGAACGAAGGAAGGAAGGAATGAAGGAACTGAGAAGGAAGGAAAGTCAGAAAGAATTCGGAAAGAAGGAATTAAGGAGGAAGGAAGGAAGGAAGGAGTGGCTCAACAGAATATTGTCCGGAGATTGCAAGTTTGAATCCCAATGTTGCCAGTCTCTGGGTGGGAGGGGCCTACTCTGTCTCCCCTGTCAATCACAGCGACACTAGCCAATCGTGTGCGACTGTGAGGTCATGTATGCGGAAGAGGGCAGATAGCACTTTTCTCTGAGTCTTTTATTCTGCTCTGTGATGCAGCATGAGCTGGAAAAGATGCGGTTGGTTGGCTTCACATGTGAGATGAGAGAGCGAACTGGAAGGCGGGGGAATTGGATAAAGACCAAATTGGGGGGAAAAAAAAGAAGAAGAAGGAAGGAAGGAAAGTATTCAGAAGGAAGGAAGTAAAGCCTAAAATTCATTCCTGTTTAACCTCCATATTGTAACATCAATCATTCCTTTGTATCATCTGGTTCCAGTAGAAGTTAGCGTTAGCGTCAGTTTAGCGTTGCCTTCAGATACCAGAAAATTCCACTAATGCCACACTGCTGTTGGTTACATGGTTTGTCCTAGAGGCCATCTGTCCAAAAATACTATAATTCCATCTCAAACGAGACCCACAGAAAGCCTCCCATGAGTATGTCTGAGTAATGGCCGAGTAGCTGTATGGTAATTGAGCTCTTGCAGTTGCCGTGTTGAAGCTTCCCTTAACAACAAAATCGAACAAGTATAACAGAAACCTGCAGTCTAGCTCCTTCTGGCTGTACAGTAATACTACAGGGGTGTTGTAATATATCACTGAACAACATCTAGCTTGTAATTCAGCTACTGGAGTGGTTTCACATCATTCTCTGAAGCTTAAAATGAGTTGGAATTGGTGTGATAAATCTTCAGCTAAATTGCCAAAATGGACAAAACTCCTTGAAATGTTTTAAACTGAGTCTTTTAAAATATTTCTTTAAAATCTATGAAACAAAAAAACAAACATTCACCCTTTTGCTCTGAGCTTCCAAACTTCAATATACTGGATGTGAACTCTAAAAAGTTTTCATCAACATCTACTCTTCCATCTGGACGGGACTCCAGACAATTACAAATTCTCAGCCTCGTCCCTCCGATGCTGCAGAAGAACCTCTAATTCCTAATCAGCGAAACACTTTTTGCTCAAGATTGGAGAGAAAAAAAAGGCTTCTACCTCCACCTACGCCTGCTCCCCCAGACTATTCACACATGCTTGATTTAAAACGTCTATTATCACGCCAATTCCAAAGAAACCGACTCCTGCTGGAATGATTACACATCGGTTTCCCAGCCTCTGTAATCATGAAATGTTTTGAAAGACTACCTCAAACCCATCAGCTCTCACACCTACACTTGTATTTTGTTTGTGGACTCAAGCTCTGCCTTCAACACTCTCATCCCTGACCTGCTCTCGGATAAAGCGAGGCAGCTGGATTAACAATTTCCTGTCTAGCAGGAAACAAGATGTCAGGGTGAGTGACATCTTCAGCAGAGGTACTCCGCAAGGTTGTGTGCTGCCTCTGTTCCTCTGAATGATTCTGTGAACTGTAAGAGTTTTGATGAGACCATTTCAGATAACGATGAGTCTACGTACTGCATGGAGTGCTATTTACTGCTGTAAATACACCAAAATAAACTACAGAATGTCAGTCAAGGACTATATTAAATACATAAACATGACACTATTAATTAATTAATAACTAATTAATTAATAACATCACCCCGATAAAGTTCACCGAGGACATTGGAGGAGATTCATCTTAATCAGAGACATTGTTTATCGTGAGGATTGAACTTTTTCTGCATAAAAATTTGAACTACAGTTATTTAAAGTTGCTCTGTAAGCATAGCAGATGAACGCTTGGTCAGCTTATCCTTCAAACCGTGGACACGTTTTCTTTACAGGAGAGCGAATTGATTTAACAACACTGACGTTATTTTATTAATCTGACAAATCAAAATAGCAAATCAAAAGCAGGATAAAATCATCTACGTATCTCTCACGCACACAATTAAAAATAATATTTTTTTTTATTTATTATATAAATATTTTGTATCCTGTCCAGTTATTTCTTGCAACTCAGAATATTAGATATAGTATTTCACCTCCACCTAAGTTTCATGGATAATATAGTAGAACAGTAGAATGTGCTGGATCAAGTGCTATTCTATGCGCAGCTGAATAAACAGTGTGGGAGCCATTTTGTTAAATTAAACCAGTGATTATTGTGATAATTACAACTAGGACTGCAATACACTAGACTCCTATTAGATCATATTAGTCTTTCTTTTCATTTGTTTATTCTTTATTTTGCTTTTATGTAACATCATATTACATTTGGACACCAAAGAAAAGGAACACAATTTACTTTTTCAGTCTATATTTTCTATCCCTGTTTTTTTTTTCTTTCAGGTTTAAAAGTGAATGCTTAGTTTAAAGGCGGTGGTCTAGATGCTACTGAAAATCGCTGTCTCAGAAAAATGTGGCAACCTCATGGGGAGTCAACTAGACACAGGTGAATTTAATAATCTGGATTAGGAGATAAAGTAGGTGCGTAACCCGACTCTGAATATGAGGAACTTTCCCTGAGTGAATATTTGGACTTAAATTAACACTTAGTGCTAAACACGAAACTGTGGAGAAAACTGTGGCGATGATCACCTCCCTTCCCTTAGAAATATATATTGTTTAACAGTCAGCAGAGAAGAAGCTCACAAATTTCTTCCAGTAAGATCTGGAACTGAAACAATAACACAATCACCAAGAAGACCCCGCAGCGTTGGTTCTTTCTATCACAGAGGAAGAAACTGAAGCTACTGAAACAATCATCATGTTTTCTATCTCTGTCTGGTCCAGCTCGGCAGCTTTGCACTCCAAGCATAAGCTACAGTGCATTGAATACAGACCTGTATTCATCGAGAGCGAGGAAGAGGATGGGTAAAATCATGGTTGTATCCACTCGGTATTCTAGTGTTGCCCTTCACAGCGGAAACCTAGAATAAGAAACCTGAAGTCCCACACAGCTTCTTTCCACAGGCCATGATCTTCCTAAACAAGCATCCTTTCCACACCTGCATCCCTCCTCTCTGACAAGTAAAGAACAACACACTCGGCACATGCAGTTATAGGAGAACAATCCACACCAAGCTGATAATATTTTCCTATAACACACATCAAATCTATCTTATATTACAGCATTTTACCAATGTTTACAGCTTTTCATTTATTAAAGAACGACACATACCTCATATCCATCTAAAGCGAGTTGTCACTTATGTTATAGCAGCTATAAACAGTCGTTCCCTTACCAGACTCTCTTTTTTTCTCTCTCCTGAAGTTAATAAGCCAAAAGAATACACTTGTCATGTTGCAAAGAAACCACAAAACATAAACTAAACTGTCCTGAAGATATCAGGAAACACACTGACTGTTGCAAAGTGCTAACACTGGAGACTCCTTTCATAAATCCTCTTTGTGAAGTTCCCAAGCTGTGCATTTACAAATATTTGGTATAAATGTGGAGCACTGGACCGCCTAAACGGCATAACCAGAAATTCATAATGCCTAGTCAGCGTACAAAAGGATGTTTTTCCATGCATCTCCTTAACAAATTACGGAGATCCAGTTTGATATCAGTGCCTCTGCAACATAATCTTCCGTGGTCTTAAGCCTAGATTATACTTCACTTACCCCAAGATGGCCACCACATGTACCTTGCTGGTTATTTGGAGTATCGCTTGTGCACGTCTTCCAGAATTAACGCTATGCAATGCTATGGTATGGTGCAATACCAACATAAATGGTAGAGGTGCTGTAGAGAGAAACATACTCACATATTGCTCACATATCATTTTCACCATAAGATTGATTTAATTTCCTAAACATATCATCTACTTCGGAGATGCTGCCTCTGTTTCTGGCCACTTGCTAATAAAATAGCCTCATTCTACATTGATTGTAGACATGCAAGTAGCCAAGGAAGGTATTCCAGTGCTGGACTGAGACGTTTCAGTGCTACCGTGCCCCCTAGTGGATATAGCTTTTGTTCTCTGGATATGCATAAGGTGCACAGATGACTATGACAACAATGCTGCTTGCGTAACAGACGTGTACATGTATGGTGACAAGTGTATTTCCAGCTTTAGTTTCAGGTTTAGGCAGGCAGTCTATGGAAGGTGAGGAGGTAGAGATGATGTTTGGTACTTGCTAAAAAAAACATCTGCTATGTCCCCATAGACTGCAGGAATTAAAACCAGATCTCAGATGGAAACTGTCTAGAGACATGGAACTGAACTGTCCAGGTAATGCCTTTATTCTCATACCAGGGTCCCCAGTGCCGTAAAGAACCTCTAGACCAGAAGAACTGTGGATTGTTTGCAAACAACCAGGGATTATCCTAGGATAATGGGATCTGTGGTTGTTAAATAAATAAAACTTAAAGGTTACCTTGAAGGTTACGGTTAAAAACTCCATTTTGCCTCGACCAATGTTGTATCTGTTTACTGCTTGGATATCGAGGGCTTGCAGACTGATCTCCAAGGGGACATCCATGACATTCTCCTCTTCCACAGAATTCATGAAGGCAGTGACAGACTGCAATTGGTTAGCAGAATTCCCCCAGGACAGAATAAATAGGATTTTGAGTCTCGGTGCTCACCAGAGACCGCCGCTTCTCTAGCGAGAAACATTTTTTGCCTGAATCTCGAGCCGTTATTATTTAAAGCTTCTCTCCCCACCACAACATCTGCCCAACCCCAAAAATACCATCTTGCCTCCTTAAACACTTCCTAATTCTATACCTGCACATCACCTCTCTCCCATTGACTAGAAGATTAAAGACCCGACACAACTGGAAGGTGAATGTTCCTTCCAGGTCACGCTGGTCCAGGAGTGCCAGACCTCATCCCAAGAGCCATCAGATGATAAATGCGACTCGAGCACTCTCTGCAGAGAAGCATACAGGCCGAGACTCGTAGATTAATGAACAGTGAGTCAGAAATTATATTTTCCATTGTATTGCCACCACATTTCTTTAGGGTTCTGACAAAGCGATACAGAGCAGTGAGGCCAAGTTCTGGCACTTCTAGAAGCTAAGGTTTTGGGATTGTTTTTCGAGGCCAGTGTGACTTCTGGCTTCTGTATCTGTGGGAAGGGAAAGTGGGGTCTGAAAAACCTGAAGCAGTTCAGTCAATAGGTAGAAATGGGCTGAATGGGACTTCTTCTGGTTCAGTCTTTCTGTCAGTCACAAAGCAGGGTGAATATAATAGAAGATGGCGGACACGGGGAACTATAATAAATGATAGTTTTATAAGACAACTAAAAACTCCAAGCAGTTCAAAAGCATTAGGCATAAATCATGTGTCAAATTCAAGACATACAGACCCAAATACTGCCTGCTGCCTCATTTCATTCGGCCCACACAAGCTTGCAAATACAATACTGAAACGGCCCGTCGTACCTATTACACAAATTTACATCACACAGGGCTGAAACGCTGGTTAAAATGGACTCTTATCTGCTGCATTTGATACAAGTCAGACCTGCATCTGAAAACGATTCAGGAACACGTCGGGTGTTCACTTTAGTGTGACTCTGTGATTAAATCCAAATCCTGAAATGTATTGCCCAGTGTAGCGGCCTACAAGTATGCTGAAGAAAACAAAAGACAAGAGATGGGAGACTAAGGACTTGTATATTCTTAGCTTACAAATACAATTCTCACAACCTTGGATGATGTATTTCCTGTTTATGTCGGATTGTATTTCTGATTGGTGAAATATGTCACTCTGTGTGATTGCGCACTAGCGGCTACAACGTACCTTAAGCATCTGTGGTTCAACTGAAACTCTACACTCAGAGTACGGTTCAGAACCGGGTATACACCCTGACCCCAGGTGGAAAAGATCCACCTGGAGCTTTTTTTTATCTTCACTCTCCACTGTGATTCCTCATGTTCCCTCTTCTGATGGTGGATCAGCCTCCTGTGAACATGTGGAGTGTGACAATCACATCTCCAGAAATCATCAGCTGCATAGTGGTGGGGTGGAGAAATCTGTACTGCGTCCTCTTCACACTGTAAAAGCTTCCATATAATATCGCAATGCATATTTATTGCATGAAATGTATGAAATATGTTATACAAATTATCTTTTTTTTTTATTAGTTCAAGCAATTATGCGTCTTCTGTATTGTCTTCTTACTTTTTTTTTTTTAAGCTCACCTCAAACTGTGAGTTCTCACTTAAAACTGACCTTTTTCCTAGTTTTCTAGTTATTATATCTATACATCTTCCGCTGGCGCACTGAACCTCTCTGAGACTTGCTGTAGGCAGCATCTTATTTTATCTCATCTTATCATCCGGCCTTGAACACTTCACATTTTCCAGCTCTGCCATTGCCTTAAGCTTGTATATATCATAATCTGCAATTCAGAACAAACAGACAGTGCCAGCGCTGAAAAAAAAAACCTGCCCTGAAAAAGCATAGAAATAAAAAAACACACATATGGCCCACATGAAACTGAGCTATGACTTTAGCGGAGGCGACACTACATAAACACGAGTAATTTGTTTAAGGAACAATTGTGGTTACTTAGAAGGATTTTTTTTTTTTTTGCAATTTTCCATCAGGTGTGGACAAATCAGAAGCCCAGGCCAAGAAGATGACATCTGGATTAGTTTTTTATTCATAGGTGGATTAATATGGTTCAGCAGGCTAGCGGTTATGAAGAAAACGTGATATTTGTTCTGAATCCCATTTGTTCTGGTGTATTAATGACCGAAATTAGCAAAACCGAGCAAAATAAAGAGCAGGACAAGTCATAAAACTAGCTAACTAGCTCACCATACTTCATTACATTACATAAGCTACCAGTTTATAGCCTAGTCAAAAGGATGGCTTTCACTTGCTAATAAATTTATTCAGTAATTTGTCCACACCTGCTGTACAAGTTCAACATGCAATAAAATTAACACTGAATTAGCGGTCATGTAGTCTGACTGAATGAAGAATGAAAATCTCCTCTTCATAGACCAGGATTTCACAGAACTTTCTAAAGAAATTTTAAGCTCATTCACCCTCAAACAAACACCAAATGACATTTCTCAGAATACGGATTTGGGCAAAATGTCGCTGTTAGCATCAGACCTGCATTTTTGCGTAGGAGCTCCGCGTTTTAACATCGAGTACGCTGCTACAAGTATCACCCAAAAATACACAAAAAAGTCTTTGTTTGTTCCTAATAAAAATGGCACATGAGGCAATCGACATATGACTCTGAAATGGTTGACAGTTGCGTTGGGGTTTTGAACTCACCAGTATTAACTGATAACCTGGAAGCTCCGCCCCCTTCCATTCATGATTTTCTCACTTGACTTGTTTTCTGTCATGGTAAACGGAGAATATTTTGAATTCATACGTTTGAAATAAAACCTATCAGTGTACTGTATATTGCACTTGGCTAACTTTAGAAGAGGGTATAGTTAACATCAGTTAGCCTGCATGTACAATTTTCTGGTTTCTGCATCTTGACTAACAAAGATGAGGCTCCTTCTATTATTGTGTACTATATGGACAAATAGTGCAAATGTGTAACCAGGAAATTCATCACAGTTTTTGCAAGAAGTCCAGTTGGTTAAAATCTATCCACTGGAGTCCTGAGTACGAAGGATATTGAAGATATTGAAGCATATTGAAAACACTCAATAACCTATAAACTGAGTTCCTTGAGCTCCTAATCATTGAGGGTGCCAATAATTATGGAGGGTACAGTACTTCCCTCCTCCTGAGGGCGCACCTGTTATGAGCCGCACTTGGCATTGCAGAGATTCAGGTTTTATTCCCAACTGCGCCATTTGCCGTCCATAGCGGGGGGTCCCGAAGGACGGAGGGGTCTTTCTCTCGCCTGTTGCTATGCAACACAGCAGTCAGTCAAGCATCCGTATAGTATTGGCTGCTAGGAGCGAGTGTACGAAAGGGTGGAAAAATGCAACGTTTCCTCATTGAAATCCAATCAAAAGAAGCAATCTGTTCTCTGAAGCATAATTTGAGAAAATGATACCAATACTTGTATTCCAGATGACTGATCGTGGGGGAAAAAAAATGAGAAAATTACCTCCTACTAGGCGTTCGTGTTGGTGGGTCCTGCATGAGATTCAAATCCGAACTGAAACAGGCAGAGGAACAGTTTTACACGTACAAGTTACGATCGTTTGAAAATCCAGCTTGCCATCACCGTCAGGGGGATCGTTTCCGACTTCCCCCGCTGTACCTCCTAGACGCTTCTTAGCAAGATCAAGAGACATAAAGTTTTATTTTTGTTCTCCACATCAAGTTATCGAAGGAAAAAAACACTCCAGGACGTGCTGTTATATTATTGGAAAATATAATACATCGCTCAGCACTAATAGTCGCGTTGTCGGTGTAATCGATATGTCGAACAGTTTTGAAATGCTGAATTAAGCTGCTTTGTGTCAGTTTGTGAAAAACGACGCAAACAAAATGAAACTGTAAATGTCCATCAACCTGTTTTTTTTTTTTTTTTTTCGGTAGCGTCCCTGCTGAACATTTCTCCTGTTTTACGCCGGGCCTGCACGTTTGCCCACAGCGATGCCAGCAGATCCTTCATGAGGCCAGAGGACAAGATCCATGACATGCATTATTCTTAAAATATGGCAGGAAGCTAAATAACAGAACCGACTGCTGCTGATTGTATATGAGTGAAAGGCAGAAAGTATCTGCCTTTAAGCATACTCAAGTATTCGAGAGTAAAAAAGTCAATATTGTTAACTGATGAAAAGAACTGACCACAAGTTCATCATGCCCGATTCTGCGTGACTCGCTAACACGCTACGTAAACAGTCATAAGAAAAATATTATGTTATAATATTATAATATCACCTCAAACAAACCTAGAACTTGGCTTGCTGGTTAGTTAAACATTAGCTAAAATTCTAGGTTGGTCGAAATTCTAGGTTTGTCCGAGTTAGCGAAAAACAAAACATAACTGCCTAGCTAATTTAACAAGCTAGTTTACAAAACCTTAGTAGCTAGCTATTTTAAGTTACAAACCATAACTAGCTAAATTATAAAATATAACTAGTTAATTTACCCAATTTAAAGTTAACTTAATTCAACACAGTTCTTTCGCTTTGAATAGAGAATTTTAACCAACAATATTTCATTTTTACGTGAGAAGCAACGTAGCGGGAAAAAAGTAAAAAAAAAAAAAAAAAGGAAAAACATTGAAGTTTGAAGGTTAAAATAAAAATGTAAGGAGTAACTTTTTTCTCTTTTAATTTGAATATAAACTATAAATCTTACAAAATCATACTTAAGTACAGTAACAAAGTACAATTTCTCAAGTAATTTCCAACCTTGCTCAAATAGCAAACTTCCTCACGAGCTCATGGTCCTGATTCATTCGCTGATTCATTCAGTGACTGAGAGGAAAAAAAAAAAAAGCATCTCAAGCATCTTTTGCGATGTCTAACTGGCCCTGAGGCCTGAGGAGCAACTCGAAAGGGGAAAACGCCATGGCCAGGAGCACAGCAAAGAGGATATTAAAAAAAAAACACTACCAGACAGACCTGGCACAGTTTCTCCCGAAGAGCACATTAACGACGGACTGCAGAAAACGTGGACCTCAGCACTGACAGGCGGAGCAGCGTTTTCTGTGTTCGTAATGTGCGATAATTCATGTAAGATAATTCAAATCCCAAAAGACCCGAATTCCTGTTGAGAATTCGTCCGATGTAAGACGGCTGCTACGACGACGGCACGGAAATCCGTTTAGAAAATATTTTTCCTAAATTCCACAAGCAGCAAATCACACTGCAAAGTAAAAGGACGCTTTGAAAATGTTCAAATTAAACACACATGCAGTGTTTGGTTTTATTTATACCTTAGGCACCCTATAAGCAGAGTAGGCTATCATAGGTAAAGAACGCTACTAACCATTCATTTATTGCGTTATAACCGGTTTCCAACTAAAGAGGGAACGCTGGAACGTAAGAATATCGTTTCTGTTCAGAATCAACCAAAATGAAAAATCTATTTAGGGATTCAATTTATAATCCCTGTGTGAAAGTACGTTTCATTATCGTTCAACGGCGACGATTTAACTAGCTAGCTAATTTAATTTTAAAAAAACTTAACTAGCTAGCTACTTTTGTTTAAAAAAAATGTTATTATTGTTCAATGTCACCGATTGTTTACGCGTATAAGGTTATTTAGCTAGCAAACAGAAGCGAACTCTTACCCGGCCCCACCCACCATGTTATTAGCTAGCACACTTTATACTATGTTACGCTAGCTGTGATTTTTTTTTTTTTTTTTGTAGCTTGATTTTTACCCAAGTTAAAAGGCACAAGAAGAAGAAAACTCTTCAGGACGCGCTGGTACTGGAAATTAATTAACGTCGCGGTGGTAACCGTAACACTGTCATTGATCGTTATCTTATAATTGTACTGTCATGTTTTATTCCTCACTTATAGCACGGGAAAAAAAAGGGAAAAATCAGTGCTTCGATATTTTAGTTTTTAAGGCAACTAAGAACCAGGACGCAAAAAATACTGTAAATAATTTTTTTACAGTAGAAGATCAGCCGTTCGAAAATTAATTACAAAATACACTGAACATGGAGGAACAGCGGGATCAGGTTGGAGTTTACTGACAGGGATTGAAGGATGTTTAACGGTATTTGATGAACACGACGTAAGTCCGAAAACTTGCTGAGTTTTATCCTCAGTAATGCCTGAACCCTTCAGAGCCAGCAGTCAATGAGGGTACAGCGGTGTGTGTGTGTGTGTGTGTGTGTGTGTGTGTCAGCGGGGGAGAAGGATGGCTTAATCTGTCTCTCCCTGTCGAGTCGAAGCAAATTGTGCGTTTCTGTTCGCTCAGTTATTGCTCTCTCAGGTGCATTTCCTAAAATCTTGCAGTAGTTGCAGGTTGAAAAAGACACGGAGGTGGACTCGGGTACTCACATTTATGATAAACATATTGTTTGAAATAATGGGTTACAGTTTTGCGATTTTAAAAAAAAAACAAAACTCAATCCTAAATGCAAAAATTTAAATATTAAAAATATGTAAATTCAACCAAAGGTGAAGAGTCCAACATTCCCAGGTAAAAGTAGATGATTTCCTGGTAGTCGAACAAATTTTTAAAAAGTTTTTATGGTCTAGTTTTCCAGTGTAAATAATTAGCTAAAGCTAGTTGGGCTACACTAACGCTAGCCTGTTGACGAAGTTAGCTGCTTGTTAGGAATTTAGCTATTTGTGTAGAACATAACTTTAAATAGACCTTCCATTACGGTTCACATGACTGTTTTTCGCTAAAATGTCTCAACTTTTCATCTGGATGCTTCACTTTTTTAACGTAACGTCTGTAATTTTGACATTTATTTAGGCTTCTGATTCTTTTTAACTTAGAAAATTTAATGTAAACTATAATTAAAACTAAAGAAAACTGTGTAATGAATAATTTCAAGCTATATGTTTATAAAAGTGAGCCTAGCAAGTTCAAAACAAACAACAGACATCGGCAAAAATGTATTAAATACACAAAAAAAGTATTTTATTTATTTACTGTGACGTATAAATAATTCAAATATGCGAAGTTCATGTTCAAGAGTTTTTTGTCACAAATTCAACTTCTTCCCAGCAGGATGTCCAGATTACTCCGAATGCTAATGTTTAATTGTAAACCTCCACATCGTACACCACATCGCTGTCGAGTTCTGCGCTCTGATTGGTCGGAAGGTGTTGATTAGTTTTCTAAAACAGCGGCTCTGAGAGTAGCGCAGGTTTATATTAATGCGCTCGTTCTACTACGTCATCGTTTCTATAGTAACAGCGCATTCACAGGGACGTGTACGGAGAACGCTGCACATAAACGTTTTTTTTTAAAAAAATCATTGATATAGGAGACGTTTGTTGAACATTTACGGAAGGAGTCTCCAGTGTCAGAGGTAAAGCTGTAGCTTTAAGTTTTCCGACGTCTTCAGGACAGAGGTTACGTTTCTTTGCGGTTTCTTGGTAACACGACAATCTGCGTTTTTTTTTTGTTTGTATGTTTGTTTTTTTATAACTTGAAGAGAGAGAAAAGAAAGAGGCTGGTGAGGGAACTATAAAGTAAGGAACTTGTTTAGCTATAAATGGATTTTTAAAAAAAGTACACCGTGTTGTTCTTTAATAAATGAATGAAATATTTCAGGATGTACTGTTATTGAAAAATAATCGACTCCGGGGTGGTGAGAGTACCTGCGCTTCATCACACCACGCCGGTGTTGATTATTTTCCTATAACAGGATGGCTGAAGTGTTGAGTTCTTTACATTATGTATAATAATAATAGCCATATTTCCTTCTTCGCCTCCGTAGCTACTGTATCATAATTATTACGGTTAATTCAATGTCTCTCTGTATAGCGGACATTTAGTGGAGCAAAACTCTTTTTTCAACTGACTTGAAAATCCAACTTTCTTACTAATTGCTCCACAGAGAACGAGGACTTCACTCCAATGGGGCTTTTATTAAAAATCATAACAGCTCAATATGGCTGGTCTGCTATCACAGGATCTGGTCATTAAGCACAGGAAAAGGAATAAAGACGTAACTTTTCTGTGAAAAGAGCAAAGTATTTCCACTTAATTACCTTGCCTTAGAGACAGAGACAGTGTGTGTGTGTGTGTGTGTGTGTGTGTGTGTGTGTGGGTATATTTTTATACCATAGTTTGATCCAAATGTACCCACAAAGAACATCTGATAAGTTTGACCTTGTTTTTTTGTTTGTTTGTTTTACAAAAAACTTCAGTTTTTAGCTTTTATTTAATGTTTAATTTCATTAATATATGTAATTGTGTGTGTGTGTGTGTTAGCACAAGGACATTGTCTCTATCAAGGAGTCTTCAAGAGACCTAATTGAGGAACGAACACATTGTCATAACAGATGGACTTAAGTTTCCAGTTGGTCTATTATGTTAGCTCATAAACACACACACACACACACACAGACACACACACACTTTAGTTCTTTTAGTTGTTTGGTTTTTGTTTTGTTTTGAAATAAAAGCAAAAAAAAAAAAATAGTTGTCCTTGTGGGGACCAGACAAATGTCCCCACAAAAACCGTCAGATATTCCTGTCCATGTGAGGACATTTGGTCCCCACTGAGATATGAAAACATGTCCACAGCCCTAGATGATGCTCATTGTTATAGTTTTTCCTGAACGTTTGAAAGTCCCCATAATGTCCTGGGTCCCCATCAGGTTGGTGCTTGACAGGAAGTCATTCCCATGAACAGATACACACACACACACGTAGTTCTGGGGTTTTGTGAGGATGTGTGTCTCTAACAATCACACACACACACACAAACACACACACAAAACCCCACGAATCACAGACATACACACGTTTCGTTGTGGGGACTGGCCAAACTCTCTGATATTCCTATTCCTGTGAGGACATTGGATCCACCAAGATATAAAAACACACACACACACACACACACACAAGTAGGGCAACCTGACGAGTTTAAAACTAGTACACACGCCTATAATCTGTGTTGCCGTAGGCAGGTCTCTCAGTGATACTTGCCTTCTTGGCAGGTGTTAAGGTGGACACGTGTGTGTGTGCGCGCGAGTGTGTGTGTCAGTGTGTGCACGCGTGTGTGTGTTTGCACGTAGCATACATGGGCATTAACAGCTGTAGCCATGTAATTACATAAACGTCTCTAGAGGAGTTTCCTCTTAGTTGGCGTACTCTACATCACCTTTCTAAAATTAAATAAAAATCGAGGACAATATTCACCATCTCATGATTTATACTGCAGCTCCTGATGTATTTAACTGCCTGTGCTGTGCAATAGTATTCACACCCCAACTTGAACTCCTCCACATTTTGTAGTGCTACAACCTTGAACTGAAATGGACTTCACTGCAGGGATTTTATTTATATATATATATATATATATACACTATA
>CM075028.1:786119-798526 GCA_037576675.1 Pangasius sanitwongsei
ACCTGATTCTGATCATTTGGATGGGTGACCGAATACTTTTGGTAATATAGTGTATATATATATATATATATATATAAACAAAAAAAAACGAAAACGAGCGAAATTTGTCATTGAACATAATCGAAAAACTGCGAATACTCTGTTCCAGAGTGAAAACGTTATTCTAACTGGTTAATGATGGTTTTTTTTCCTACCAGTGTGATTTCAAGAAAGCATAGCCTAAACATAAACACAAACAATTTCCCAATCGCCAAAATTCCCATTCTACGATTCGTACTGCAAAGTAAAAGGACACTGTAATGAATGTTATTAACCATTCTTGTATTTCCTTCTCTAAAGGAAACTAAAGGTGGAACACTGGAGCAGAAAATGAAATAATAAAATAGAAAAGTAAATCGTTTCTAATCTCTGCTTAATTGGGATTATCGTATACTTCCTACTTAATGACTTCCTGCTGTGTCAGCATCCGTGTGCGGTTTCATCGAGACACCTCACTACTCTGCTCATATTGCTGCTCGTGTATTATTCAGACACTTTGTCTTACTGTCAGAAAGCAGCTTCCCAGAATCCTGGGTCTGGAGTTCTCAAGAGAACGCCTCGGGCGGCCCTTAAGCCACCGGACTGCGAAAGTTCCTGAGCACGGAGTAAAGGATCCGCCGACATGGATCTTCATCAGAAGAGCAGCTTGACGACCTCTAATTAGCTCTGCAAAATTAACAGACGTGGTAACGGTGCGAGTTCAATCACTCCAGATAGCTTAATCGAACAGACGCGGCTACGGAGGAAACGCGCCGCTGACGCTGTTAATCACAATCCGACAGCAGGAAGACATCTGAAGTAGACGCCATTAGCAAGAAAAAAAGTGACAGAATATTTCATATAGTCGCAATATTTAATATCTTTTCATGTGAAAAGAATTTAGTAGCATTTCGGTACATGGGTGTCACATATTAAACATCTGCACAGCGACTAAATGTGCATATAAACACTTTATATAAGAATACAGCGGTTATTGGTTAGCTAAACTTTGATTAGCAGTGTATTAGCGCTTTATTTAGCGTTCTCGTATTAATTAACCGAATCAGTATATTAATATTTGTACCACAGCAAATTTTCCAATGCTAACTATTTATTATTTAATAAAGTACTACACTTATTAATTCATAGTTACACGGTAGACATTTTAAATTCTAGTCTAATAACTTTTTTTTTTTAAGTCTGTAGTATCGAGTCTTCTGCTTGGTTTTGTCCTTTAAATGCTTTTCATTTTGCTTCATTATTTTATTTATATAAAATAATTCTATAAAATTATTTAAAATACTTCAGTATTTAATTTCATCGTTGTTTGGAATTAGCGTGGATGTTATTTTACAGCACTTTGGTCAACATTGTACGAATAACAGTGATTTGATTACATTTAACGTCGGGGAAACGTTAGCTCACGTTTCTCTTTCTCTCGTTTTCTCTCTCTCTCTCTCGACGTTAATAAAACAAAAGCACAAACGTTGTCGTGTTTCTGAAAGGTGAATTCCCACACCTACACACTTTCATCTAAGAGCTGCATGAATACATTAATAATATCACATAACATATTCAGGACTGGGTTTAAAAACTGAAGCTTTTCTGAATCTTGTTTGTGAAACTGGGAACAAAGGCTTTAAAATAAAAACAGACTCGATAATATTATTAATTATTGTCATATTATTATAAAATAAGACCATTAATAAGACCAGAAATTAAAAATAAGACCACTTTTCTATTTTCTTCAACAACATGAAATTGAAATTTCTCTCTCTATCCGGTTTACAAACCTTGCGCCGTGTTCTGAGTTGAGTTACGCACCGAGGATTTAGTACCGAAATTGTGCACATCAAATGATTTATTAATAAAAATTATGAATGAACGGAAATAAAGTGAGCTGTAAGTGTAGCAGGTGAGAGCTCGCTCGGTACAGGAGGGCGTACAGAAACAACGATTAACACAAACGTTGCTTTTATTTTATTAAAACTCAAAATAGCGGAGTATAAATGTGTAATAAAAATCACCTACATTCCACTGACACATTGTGATTTCTGTGAGAAACGGGAAGCCCAGAAAATCACCTTAACTGCGTGCGTAACCCGGTTCAGAATATGCGGAACTTTCCTCAGCATGCGTAAATATTTACGAAAGTTTTGACATGAATTACTGGATTAATTAATTAATTCTGAATACTGAATCTTTTGAATCAGTTGTTCCGAAGCCTGAGATTTCATTCCAGCTGTTACAAAAGACCAGCACCTGACACTCGTGTTATATTTTATTCTTACAACTGTTTAAAAAACAAGATTTCTTCGGGGGGATTTGTATAGTTGATATAGTTGATATAGTTGTACAGTTTGACAAAATTGTAATTGTTTTTTTTTCCCCGTGATGAATGTTTGCTGTACTACTCATTTATTAATGAGCCTTGATCTTCAGTACCCATATATACAGCATTAACTTATTTCTATCCAGTCAGCTACACTTACTGCATTGTGCACCATGTTAAGTGCCTGGTTTTATGAATTATTTAACTCCAACAGCTTCCATTTACTGATCAGATCTGTTAAGTGAAACTGCAGTGATATTTATTATAGATAGAAGTGCATTAAGATGGAGAAGTGTGAGGATGATGTCAGCTCGGATGTACACCCATCTTGAACTTTTCCACACTCTGCCTAGGCGAGGCCTTCTACCAAGGGGTAAAGAGACGATTATTCAGAGAACCAACCGAAAGGCAAAGGGTAACTCAAGATGATGCTACCACCAGGTCTGGTCTCAGGATTGGGTTTCTACCAAATGTAGCGCTTTGTGTCATGTCCAGAATGTTCTACCGGGCCGGAGATCCCGGGTTCTACATGTTCGCTGAGCCTTTTGTTGTGTCCAGGCCACGTTTGTCCTGTAAACAGCTTCTCCACGTCCTTCAGAGATGAGCATCAGCACCATCATGACAAGCTAATACACACTACGTCTGTTCCACACCGAATCAACCCCATCTGATAAACGCAAGGGCACTTGGAATGACACTCGCGGCATTAGTGGAGAGAGTGCAGAAAAACCGATGAAGTGCCCTTACTTCATAGACAATCCACTTGACCAGAAGTAAAAGCCTCTCCCTTAGAAAGCTACTTGGGCTAGAGCAAAAAATTGTTCGTTAAAGGCGCTCTTGGGAAGGAAATTATTCTGGATTTGAAATGCTATCGATCTCCACACACACACACACACACACACACACAGTATGGTGGTCTTGTTTTGCTATTAAACTCAGTACACATTATTCAAAGTGCTGTCCAGGTCCACGCTGAGAGTATGTGAACACGGTACAGAAGAAGATTCCTGCGGTAAGAGCGCTCATCCTGAGCAACACGCCCACCGGGGAGGAGATGGCGAGAGACGGAAAGGAGAGGAAAAACAACGTGAGAAAGAGTTATTGTCCGGGGAATACTAAACTCACACTCAAAGCCTATTTCTTGTAAGTGCTCCCCTCTGTTTTGTGTGTGTGTGTGTGGATGTTTTTATATCTTGGTGAGGACCCAACTTACCCACAAGGATAGGAATATCTAAGGATAACCTGAGATAACCTGTTTTTGCTTACAGAGGTTAAAGTTAGGGTTAGATTCAGGTGTAGCTTAGCATTAATTAGCTGTATTTTAGTAATTATGTCAATGATAGGTCCTTACAAGGATAGTAAGGCGTGTGTGTGTGTGTGTGTGTGTGTTGGCCAGCTGGCTGAAGCTAACCCAGATTGGGGGGAGAAAGTTTCTTGCCAGAACATTGCTGAGTGGCCTGAAACTGTGTGAAGCTGTAAAGCGCACACACACACACACACACACGTTCACTCAAGACTTTCTGGCAGCGTAAGGACCTAGGTCTTTCAAATTGCTTGAGACTAAAAAGATCTCTCAATCAATGAGAATCCGCTTGCAGGTTAAAGAGGTCAATGCAATTAGCGATGCTTAAATCTTCCCAGAACGGAAAAGCTAATCGTTACCTATAAAAACAGTGACTCCATTTTCTCAGTAAATTCATTCAGACCAGAAAAAAATTGAAAAATCGGGTGTATCCCAAATGTTCGAGAGAATAGCCCTTCTTCTAATTCTTTCTTTGGAGAAGATTAGGTGCAAGATAGAAAAGCAAATCACACTCTGGGTGGGGGGGTGTGGGGGGTGTGTGTGTGGGAACAACGTAAAATCCAATACGCAGGTGATTCTGCTTTCAGGAAAACGTTCCACACTGAAAAGCAAAACCTCGTTTCTTTGCTCTTTATGTTGCTCGGTCATGGCTCCACTTCATTTCACTTCACGTGGAAGCAGAGCGTAATTCCTCGTTGCGTTGTATTTCGCTTTCGTCGGTGCGTCGCAGTCGTGCCACGCTGAAATGCAACCGCTGGCCAATCATAGCTCACACATTTTCCAAGAGGCGTCGCCGTTTCTTTATTAACACGGCACTGACGCCATAACCATCACGCTTCTCAGAAGTACTACATCGTAAAACCTGTTCGCTAAAAATGCTTACGAGTTGTTATCAAATGTCCTACTTTTGGCCATTTTCAGATGCCAAAGAATTTGTTTACATGCTGATTGTTGATGCTTTAATGAAAAACAGCTGACAGACAGAAAATTAAAGAAAAATACAGTTATTCTTTGGGAGCATTTATTTATTTATTTATTTATTTATTTGTTCGTTTATCCTGGCATGGTTTTTTTTTGTGCATCCACTTGTCCTCCAAATCAACCCAAAGATCTTCTGACTGATCATTTTTACCCTGTGATGGGCGTGGTCTCTCCGAGGATGACTCCACCCCCCATCCAAAGGGCTCACTGAATACAAATGATGCAAACCTCATGCTGAGGAGAAAGCATCTGATTACATCTGTGGAGGTATAAGATGGAAGGATGGATGGGAAAGAGGCAGCTAGGTAGTGGGGGTAATCAAACCTGCCACCTTCCTTTCCAGCAGGTCTCCAGCAGGTCTCCAGCAGGCCTCCAGCAGACCTGCTCCAGGGTCTCCATCCAGTGGGACGTGCCTGATAATAGCTCTACCAGAAGCCGACCAGGAACACTGTCCTCCAAACCACCTCAACTGTCTCCTCTGGATTCGGAGGAGCAGCAGCTTTACTCCGAGGCTCTATCAGATGCCAAACTCCTCCATGGTAAGTCCAGCAACTCTGTGGAGGAACTTCAGTTCTGTCTCCTGTACTTTTTCTCTTTGTTTATTGAGCGGTAAACAAAAAGCTCCATCTGCAAACCGAGCTCCTGCTTCATGACCACAGATCAGAATATCAACTGCAACACGACACCGCCGACCCGATCCATTCGTCAACCTCATGCTTTCTTTATTCCTCACTCATGAATAAGATCCCAAGATACTTAAACTCCTCCACCATTGGTAAGGTCTCTCCCTTCATCTGAAGACAGCATCCCAGTCTTTTCCGGGAGAGAACCATGGCCTTGGACTTGGAGACGTAACTGAGATGTTACTTCTAGCCCTTAACATCTCATCCACGAAAACCACAAACAAGACAAGATGCACCCGAGTCCGAGACCGCCTTAAATGATTTTGACTTAACGCCAAGATTGCACACAAGGTATCGATCCAGAAATACAACAAATGTAAAGACACGTGATCACAAGCCTTCTCCAAACCCACGGAACACAGTTAGAGTGCATTAGAGCGCTCCCATGAGCTCTCTCACAGCTGGGAAACAGCACAGGATTTTAAATTCATCGGAAATCACGTTTAATCGGGTCTGATTAACGATAACGTGTGAAGAAACGACCTGCATCGTTTGCATACACATTCCACTGGTTTCTGTGTGTAAATTACTAAATTAAACACCACAGATGAAGGACATTTTTAATCCCACAATGTGTGTGTGTGTGTGTGTTTAATGGCTGGCTAAAGCAAGACAGAAGGTAGAGATGTGTTTTCTGGTGTATAATAAAAACTGGTTTATGACGACTACACTCTACTGTCTAGATTTCACATAGACTTGCTTACGTAATTCTCATCCCTGGCCTTCTTTTTCATCCTTTCTCTACATTTCTACCCCTCTCTCTCTCTCCTCCTCTTGCGCTCGATCTTTCTCTCATTCTCTCTCTCTCTCTCTCTCTTTCTCTCTTCCCACTCATCTAGCCTTGGTGTTTGTGATTTGTCCTCACTGAGCGCATTCTGGCTCATCCTGCCTGCACAGATTTTTGGCTTTTCCGGTTTTCTGTCCATCCTTCCATCTCTCCGTCTTTCTCTTCTCTTTCTTCCTGCGTGTATACGCCGTCAAATAGCGTCAGGTTCGATTCATGCCCACTCCAACCTCACAAATGTGAGAAAACACTCTCATTTAAATGGTCCCTGCATCTACAGAGGGCATTTGAGTGAAAGCTTTTGAGCTCGGAAATGATTCCAGAGTCGTTCTGTTGGTCGCTGCTGCCCCCTAATGGCAACCGACAAATTCGCTGTAATAAGCTGCTTTCTGCTAAAAGAGGCCACGCCGTGTTGCATCATGGGACGGACACATCGAACCACCACATATGTAACGTGTTGCTATGGTGATCTCTTAGCAGAGAGAGGAAGAGTAAATTCACCATGAATGGCTTGTATATTAATCTTTATAATTAACAACCAAGTTTCCTACATTACCCACAATGCCGTTGCTGATAGAGGCATCAGTGGGATTTATCCTTCGCATCATCTCTACTTAAAGAGAGAGATGATGCAGCGGCGCTTTAGTCCTTTAGTCTGTCCAGCTGTCTCACCTCCTCACTTCAGCTTCCAAAGCTTCAGCGTCAACGCCATCGCGCTCGTCATCTCGTACACTGCTAACTAGCCGAGCCGAGTCCGTGCCGTAGCGTAAAGCCACACTGCATACCGAGTCCTGCATTTTTACGTTGATTTTTCATTAATAAGACGCCGGAAAATGAAAAGTGACTGAGAAAATAAGTTTTATTTTTAGCGAACCCTGATCTTTAGCACCTATGTCGGAGATCGTAACCGCGCTAACAGTAACAATAACAACGTCGCCCTGTGACATCATAGCCACACACAACTGCTAGCCTCTCACAGGAATAACAGAAATACAGCACCAACTATTTAGCACCAAATTAGCAGCGGAATCACTAAACACATCACAAACATTTCAGTACGAACATATTTCAGGATAAACTCGACTCCCGTGGAGTGCGTGATTTAAAGTGGCCCCAGGGGCCGATTTCCAAACAGCCAGTTTCGCTCGAGATATTTTGCCAGTGGGGTTTGGAACACCAGCAGCCAAGAAATTAATAAATAAAATATTAGTGAGCAGGAATCCAAAATTTAAGGCTCTGATAAAATCATGAAATGCATCTTGACCAATTCTAGCAGTTACATAGTGTAATATCGTCCACTGAGGCTTCTACAGAGCAAACTCTGTGAAACGCCACAAACGCCTCAGGTGCAAAAAGAAAGCTGATCTCTCCATTACGCATCGCATCAAGCCTTCAGGCTGAGTAATATGTGCTTTTTTTAGGCCTCTGTGATAAAACACTATCTTTCCGGCTCGGATAGAAAGCGTTCCCTGCAGCCTTTTTAAAGAAGCTGTTCACTTGCTTTCAGAGCTAGACACAATTCTGGGAAATCACAATGAGTCGATCCGTAAAGCGGAACACAAATCAAACCGGACGGTCAGTAGAAGAGAAAGAGGCTTTGGCTTCTTTAGATGGTTCTCTAACCTACAAGATGCACCGAAAGAGATATTTAGTCGTGTTTATTGCTATTCTTCACTTCAATCAGGTGCATAATGCAACGGTACTGAGCGCTAGATACGGAAGTAACCGTGGTTCCGTGAACCCCGGGTGCGGTGTGTTTAACGCCTGGACATTCTCTCGGACGCGTACACATACAGCACCACGAGACCTTTACTACAAACTCGTATTATGACGGGGAAGTAGTACCTAAAACACGGCAGGGACATTCGTAATTCGCCACCAGGGACGGTGTTGGCGGACGCTGTGCCACAAGGTCATGACCTGCGGTTGCTTGGAGCGGTGTTGGGAGATGATCGCTGCACTCACACTGTCGGAGGAGGTGATATCAATCTGTCCGTGAAAGAATGGGTCAGAAAGTTGCCCTTCTTTGTTACCGGCCAATTTAAACACGCAATAGAGTGAAAAACTGACAAATCCATAAAATTCACCACATAAAACAGAAATCACAAATTTTTTTTTTCAGATTTATGGACAAACTGCTTATATAACACGTCTACTCTTAAACTGTAGCAAGTCAAAATTCAACAGAATAATGTTCAGTTCGCTGTTTTTCATCCACTCGCCTGACTCGTTAAGCTCCGCCCACTTGACGTACGTCCCTGAAAAGGCTCGTTTTATTGTGATATAAACATCACTTTCCTTTATAAATATAAACCTCAGTCTCACCAAGTAGAGCGGAAACACTAATTAATACACACAGTGTACTTTTATCTCCTTTTTCCTTTTTTTTTTTTTCTTTTTCTTTGAACACGACTTCAGATGTTCAGGAAATGTTCTGCTTTAGAAGCTTATTACAGAGGAATTTCTCCAAATGTTAATAATGTTAGTATTTCCTGTATATACCCTGAAAAATAAAAAGAAAGCTTACCATTTATAACAGCGCATGGTGTTCACTTTCCTGAGTGAAGGATAGATAAACGATTTTCCAACAAATTTCTCTTTTTCTGAAGATTGTCTTCGCTGTAAAATTAATATTTTAAATCGAATCATCATCCAAAGAATAGATTAGATTGTTTGCAAATTTACTAGACCTAGCCTCATTTGCATAAATAATAATAAACGTCAGTTTTTTTTATTACTAATAAAAAATATCAGCAATCAGCTGTCAAAGATACACTTTCAGCGCGTGGATGATTAAAGAGTTCAAATTAAAAAGTACATTCGGTATTATTTTGTTAATTGTTACGTAAATTTTTCGTTCTCTTAATACTTTTTGACTTTTACTCGCTACATTTCAAATGAAAAATCCAATTTATACTTTTTTTTTTCCCCCAAACTTTACTGCGTTCCTCTATAATCGTATATTTGTAAAGCCATGAAATGCTCGAAGGATCAAAAATTCGTAACAAATTTCAGCTTTAACGGATGTGACGGCGTGGACGAGACCTCATTCCCGTCACTGTAACCTACCTGCTGTTACGTACGCCTCGTATCTGCACTGAAGCAGCTAGCTTACAGCAGTTAGCGTTCAGCTAGCTTACAGCAGTTAGCGTTCAGCAGTTAGTGTTCAGCTAGCTTACAGCAGCTAGCTTATAGCAGCTAGCGTTCAGCTAGCTTGTATCGCCAGCTAGCTAACGTGTGAGAGATTAGGAATAAAGCCATCAGCCTTAGCTAATCTAACAGCGAATTTTGTGATTCTTTCTTACGCCTGAAGTAAATTTAAGAGTTCGTGTGTCCATCTGCTCTAGGTGAAGATTTCAAAGCTTCAGTCTTTACGTAGATGAGTAACTGCACTTGTATGTGAGTGAAGTGTTTCCGTTCTTTCACCATCTCTAATAAAAACAAACAACCCTGCTCTCCCGAGAACTATTGACTCTGGAAGACCTCCCATTTATTTTCAGACAGCTACACTTGCTAGTGGACAAAAGGTTAATAGAGGAAGTGAACTCTTGATGCAAATCCAAAAGCATTAAAGCATTAACCGTCTTAAATTAAATGTAATCAATGCGTCCGAAAGAAAGAAAGAAAGAAAGAAAGAAATACGGAGAGCGAGCCGCAATAGAAAGTGACTCAGGCTGTGGAACAGTTTTGGTTGGTGCGCTGCCATGCTTTTGGATCGTCTTCAATGGCTGAGCAGTGCAAGCTGTTGAGTAATTTATTTTATCCAGACTTATTTCCCCATCCAAAAATTCTCTAGCATTCTTCCAAGAACTTCAGCAGTGCGCCATCGCTCTCGTTCCGACAAGCGCTCGGCTATTAACGAGGTGTTTCTGAAGAAAATCTCTAATTAATACGCCCCTGTGACCTAACAGCTGTCTCTCTCTCTCTCTTGCTCCAAGATAACGGTGTATCTGTATTTGTATCCGTATTTAAGCATAAAGTGGGCGTGGCCTAAACTGAACGTATTAACAGAGGTGTTCACACGGTGTGTGAAATCTGTCTCGGACACTGGAGACTCCTTCCAAAGGAGTCTATTACACATGTATTACACCAATGAAGTTCATTTATAGACATGTTAGACATTCGGTTTCTTCTCGAAACAAAAAAAGAATTCAAAGAAAGCCCGCGGAGAGCCACGTGAACATGCCGCATCTTCCCCGGAGATGAAAAACATCGACTTGTTCCAGAAACTCCTTCCAGACGCACGGCGAAGTCCCGCCTTTCAGACACTTCGTACGATTTCTTGCGTTCACGTGTTTTTTTCTGAGGATTTGTAATGAAATGGGTGGATTTGTGCAGACTCATGGCGTCCATTAGCATTCACTGAGCGCGAGATCGAGAGCGCACTGTAAGCCAGCTCGACCCAGGGTACGCTTTGATTTCAACTTTAATTGAAACTTCTGCTTGCCATAAATAAATCCGTCAGCTGCAGATCCTCAAGGAGGGGAATTGAATTTTGAAATAAACTGGAGAGCCTGGTCTCAGGAAGAGAGGAACTGATTCAATAAAAACACGTTCTTATTCCATAATTACTCACCTCCAATAATAATAACAATAAGAAGAAGATAAAAATTCTTCCTGTTACTAATTTGTAGCAGGATATATATATACCTATAATTAATATCCTTAAAATATACATCAAATAAATAAAATGTGATCCGTTCCTCCAGATAAATCCATACAAATCCCACATTTAACATTTTTTTTTTTTTCCTTCAGAAATTCCACTAAAAAGAAACAAGAAGTAAGTAACATCTCTGTGTGACAAACAGGAAGGAAGCTACTTAAAAAAAAAAAAAAAAACTCCTTTGGACATTTGACCTTGCTGTGACCTTGATCCTGTTCGAATCAGTTCCAAAATCTAAATCTGCAGGTCACAGTGATAATTCCGTATAAATCCTACAACTTGAGATATCGCGCTAACGAGATACCTCGGCCGTGTTCTTGGACGGACGCAGCTTCTACGATTCTAAGCCTCAATAAGCTTCTACTTTTCGAAGTTTACACACTTCCTGTAGTATCGGGCTGCTTTGCCATCCATTTTGCCCTCAACCCTGAGCAGGTTCCCAACCGGACAGCATGATACTACCACCACCATGCTTCACTTCATTAGCGATGGTGTTCTCAGGGTTGGGTTTCCTCCAAATGCACATGAGTGAACAGGAACTAACTTGTTTTTGACGATGCTCCACAACACTAAACGGATAAAAAAAAAAAATTAAAAAAAATTTTTTTGTAATAAACATAAAAAATTGCAGTTGTGTCCAAATCGCTATGGTATAAGAGGAGTAAAAAAAGCTTTTTGAAAAAAAAAATCAAGCAACACCATCATTCATTAGTTTCCTATAAGAGCACATCGCCAAAGTGTTTATTCTATACAGCATGATTAAAATATATAAAACGTCATCTCAACCTGATACCCGTTTCAAATCTGGAAAACAAAATCCAGCCCTGCTTCCGTTCCTCCATAAAGCTGATGGAAGCTCATAAAGGCTGGAGGAGAGTGCAGCAGTCTTCGTTAGTATTCAGAACACCTCGTATCGCCTCGCCGCCCACGTTATCTCCTGCAGCCGGGCGATCTGATTAGTTATATTCAACTGAGAGAATCACGGAAATAAGCGATGTTAATTGATGATAAGCTCAAGGTTTTATTGTCCGTGAAACTTTTAAATGGAAGTCGTAAGCAAATCTTTGGAAATTTAGCTCTGCATTGTTGTAATCTTTCAGACATTACAGTAATTAAACAAGAAGCCGTTCGATCTCAAGTTCCTCAGGGACATTTAACCCCAAAAAAAAGTTCCGCACTTAACTTCTGAATCAATTTCATTCAGCAAATGTATCAAAAGTTTCTCCGTTTTGTTTCCGTTTGCTGTTCTGTGAGCTTTAATCACTAACGAGAGCCAAGATTAAATAGTCCAGAGGCAACAAGGATAAAACAATTGGAGGTGGTGTGCTGTTATAGGAAAATAATCACCACCACGGTGGGGCGAAACCCTTTAACTGTTACCACCACGAATTTGATTATTCTCTAATAACGGCATGTTTCTGAAGTTTCATTCCTTTACTACAGCAATTTGCCTACGATTCATTTTTTTTTACTTTAATAATAAACACCGCGTCATACTTTTTATCCATTTATAGTTAAATACAAGTTATTTCTTAACACTTACGTTATAGTAGCTATAAACATCCGTTCACTAACATTCTCACGTTATAGTAGCTATAAACAGCCGTTCACTCACGTTATAGTAGCTATAAACAGCCGTT